>JANFAH010000002.1:6000000-6547381 GCA_024663395.1 Pisolithus tinctorius
TCACTTATGGCAGCTGGGGCAGATTTCAAGGCAGACTCAGATTCCCAGGTATGGTCCTTCTCATGGTAGCCCTTCCAATGGACCAAGAACTCCAGTTTGCCTCACTTGAGATGAGAGTCAGTGACATACTCCACCTCAAACTCTTCATCACCCTCATGACCCACCACTGGGCCAGGGCAGGTAACAGTTTGGCCCTCCAATGGCCCCTTGTATGGTTTAACCTGAAAGACATTGACCACTGGGTGGATCCTGAGGGTCTTTGGGAGCTTTAACTCAACTGCATTTGGTCTGAGTGAAACAACTTATAGGGACTGATCCACTGCTCAGTAAGTTTTCAGGAAGGGTGACTGGAAAGTGAGATCCTCAATGTCTCCAGCCAGACCATGTCTCTGATGGAGTTGGAGCCTCTGAGTGTTGGGCCTTGGAGTTAACTCTCATCCAATCAGCTGCCTTCTCTAAGGCCCACCTGGTATCCTCTAAGACCCTGGCTAGATCTACAGTATGATCAGTTGCTGCATCAGCCTTGGAAAGAAAGGGCTCTATGCCCATCCAAGGGGTATAGGAATGGGTGACCAAAAAGGGGCTTCTGCCAGTAGACTCCTGTCATTTGTTGTTGCAAGAAAACTGGGCAACCTTAAGCCAGGAAGGCCAAGACTCCTGTCTGTCATTCACAAAGAGGCAGAGATACTGCTGCAGATCCTGATTGAGTTGTTCAGTTTGGCTGTCAGGTTGAGGATGGAAGGCAGTGGAGAGCTTGGGCTTAACACCAAGCATCTTGCACAGTTCATTGGTAAATGCACTTGCGAACTGTGGACCTCAATCAGAGATGACAGATGAGGGGAGACCATGCTGAGTCCAGACATGATCCCTGAACAACTCTGCAGTCTGGAGAGAGGACACCTCCCTAGTAGTGGGTGCAAACACCACCTCTTTGGAGAACTGATCAACCACCACCATGACATTGTTGAAGCCCTGAGCCTCTGGTAGTTCCATGAAATCAACCAAGATGTCAGTCCAAGGGCAGTTAGGAACAGGATTGGGGAGCAGCTTGCCTGCAGGAGGGGTCTGAGAGGTTTTGGCCATTTGGCAATGGTGACAGGCTGCGACATTCTCCTTTACTGAAGCAGTCATACCAGGCCAAGTGTAACTCCAAGAGATGAGCTTGAGAGTCTTTTTCCATCCTGGGTGACCAGCAACAGGGGTGTCATGATGTTTTTCAAGGCAGTGGATATGGACAGCAGGAGGGACATAGACCTTTCCAGTGCAGATGTATAGACCACCTTGGAGAGTGGATCCTTCAGGTTGTGGGGTAACCAAGGAGGTTGACTTTAGAGCAATGACAAGATCTACATCCTCTCTGACCACCAGCATGGAAGGCACTCTTGAAGGGTTGAGCAAGGTAACTCCCTGATTGTCTGTCCCCTTCTCTGGTTTGTGATCCTCCCTCCTTGAAAGAGCATCTGCCTTCGCCATAGAGGAGCCAGGCTTATAAACCAACCTGTAGTTGAAGCAGGACAGGTACTGTGCCCAGTGTGCCTGATGATGATCTAGATTCTGTGCCTTCATGAAATACTGGAGATTTGAATGGTCTGTCCAGATGTCAAACTGATAGGGGGTTGCCTCTAGATAGTGTCACCAGGTTTCCAAGGCACAGATGATGGCAAGCATCTCCTTGTTGAAGACTTGGTAATTGTGCTCAGGAGGGGACATGGAGTGGGAGTAATAGGCTACAGGTCACCAGAGGTCATCCTCACATTTGACAGAAAGGACTGTGCCAGTGGCAAAGTCTGAGGCATCAGTTTTGAGACAAAACTCCTTATCCTGATCAGGAAAGGCAAGGACAGGGGCAGTGGTAAATGCGACCTTCAATGCATCAAAGGCTTGTTGTTCATGGGGACCCCAGATCCAAAGCTGGTCCTTCCTGGTGAGGTTATTGAGGGGGCAGGCTATTTGAGCAAAGTCCTTGATGAAGCAACAATAGAAGTTTGCCAAGCCCAAAAAGGCTCGGACTGAGCAAACCTTAGTTGGTACTGGCCATTCTGTTATAGCCTTCACCTTTCCCTTGTCCATCTTAACCCCATCAGTGCCAACCACCATGCCCAGGAACTCCACCTGCTTCTGTTTGAAGAAGCACTTCTCCAGTTTGATGAACAAATCATTTTCCTCTAATCTCCTTAGTACCTCCAGGACAATTCTGTCATGCTCTGCTTCATCATCCATTTTGGTAAAGATCATGAGGTCATTGATGTAAACCACCAGGACATTTTCCATATCACCAAAGATGTCATTCTTCATATTCTGGAAGATAGATGGGGAATTGCAGAGTCCAAAGTACATGACAAGGGGTTCATAGGCACCCTTGTGAGTGATGAAGGTGGCCTTCCACTCATCTCCATGCTTGACACAAATGTTATTATATCCCCATCAGAGATCCATCTTGGTGAAAAGTTTACAGCCCTTGAGTTTATCAACAAGTTGGGAGATGAGGGGAGGGGATATGCATTCTTGACCATGTGCTCATTGAGGTAATGGTAATCCTGAACCATGCACTGTCACACACCAAAGGTGTTGTGGACATGGTTACAGCTGACTCTGCCTAACTTGTCAACAAGTTGCATGCAATGCCCATGCATGCAGATGAAGACTAAAGGCCTCATGCATAGAAAGACTGCTGGACATTAACAGTCATCCTTCACACAAGAATGAGTCATCAGAGCTAAAGAGAAAAGAGGAAGCAAGTTAAGCACACATTAAAAGTTTTTAGCACCCATGTATGGCATTCCAGTTTTTGTTGTATCTCCACCATTTCTAAGATATCGACTCCATTCTCACACTCACTTAAAGTGCTCAGCCATGTGATTCTGCCTTCCAAATTTGGAGAGGATCCTTGCACCCTGCACATTTCTACAGTACTCCATCCATCAGACACTCATTTCACTAAGTCCATCAATCATGGCTGCCTCTTCATCAATCATTTTGCTTGTCTCATTTGCCAGAGACAGTGGCTATGTATATCTGCCAGGCATTCCCACCAGCTTCCATCCTGAAGCCCCCTGGTTCATCCCATCATTGTCAGCCCCATCTCATCCCATGCAGCTTGGTCAGTGTGTTCTCCTTGTCAGTATGACTTCCAGAGGGACATTCTTTGGTTGCCTCAGGTCTGTCACTCAGTTAGAGAGGTCTTATGTGGTTGTTTTGGTCTCCCCAGTTGATGAGGCATATGGATTGTTCCTCCCTGCTCCCTGCACTGTCTTTATTCCAATCTCATCCATCATTCTTCCCACATTACAACAGCTGCAGCATAATCTACTGTTCTCCAGCCTCCCTGATTGCATTCATGATGAGTATGACATGCATCTTGCCTTCTTACTGTGAGATCCAGCAGAAGATGTCCCCCCTTCTCCTCCTCCTCCTTCAGAGCCCTGTTCATGAAGCTTTTGTTAACTTCACTGAGAGGATGAAAGGGTGGGAGATGCAATCACTTGTGCTCCCATTGCCCCACAGACCCCCAATGCCCTAGCCCCCTTTGACACCTGACTCATGCCCTTCAATTCTGGAATTAATACTTCCCTATCTGGAAACACCATCCATCTGTCATGCCATCTTTGGATCTAGAGATGTCTCTGCTGAGATCTGACTTGCATTGCCACCCCCTAATGTGATATCAGTGCACTTACTCAGTTTCTGACTCCATTTGACTCATTCTGTGATATTTTGACTATCCTTGACTTGTTCATTGCCAATACTTACCAATCTTCTTTGCTTGCTTACTTTTCATTTCTTGCTTACTCATCATGATTACTCAGTCCTTACTCATTACTTACCAAGTGTTTGTGCCTTGTTTGTCACAAGCTGTGCTCCCCCCACAGTATATAAACCCCCATGTACTTAGCTGCACCCCAATTGAACCAGAAGTCACTCAGCAGTCAGTTCAGTGCATAACTTGTCATCAACAGTTGAGGCTCATTTGGAAGAGTCTATCTGTCATCATTCATATACTTGGTAGTTGAGGCTCATTTGGAAGGGTCTATCTACCACCATCCATCATCTGCAGTCTTATCCATGCTTAGTCAGCACACCTGCTTAGTCATCCATCCACTCCTGTGTAACTTGACATCAACTTGTGCCAGGAGCATGTCCTAAAGATCATCATGCCAGAGTACTTTCAGCTGAATACCTTCACTCTATTCAGCATCCCCCATTCAGTCCTCACTCATTCATCTGCTCTTGCATCACTCATCATCAACTTGTGCTAGGAGCACCTGCCATCAAAACTTTCCCCACTTTAGGTTTTTTCTGCACTCCAGGTTCTGCAGAGGCAAACCACCATTTGCTCTATATTTGTCTTTGGTGTTGGATTTGTTTGGTTTTCACCAGCTTTCCACACTTTGACTCACAGCACTTCTTCCCATCCTTCTTAGGAATGAAGAAGATGGGGGACATTTGGGGTGACTTTGAAGGGCAGATGTACCCTTTGCACAACTTGTCCTCAAGGAAGTCTGACACCTCCTTTTGTTCTTCAGTGGAGAGAGGGATAAGGTGACCATGTTTGGGAGTAAAGGTTTCTTTTAGGTCAATGGCATGATCCCAGGGTTTATGGAGTGGCATCCATTCTGATTCTTCCTTGGAGAAGACCTTGAGATACTGGTGGTACTCCTTTGGGATGAGCTCTTCAGTAGTTCCAGTCCTCATCCTGGTGGAACAAAGCTTTGGACAGAGGTATTCCATGTCCTGAGCTTCCTGCTCCTCAGCCAGTCTTTCCTTTCTCATTTTTGGGGCAAGGTCATGACAGCTTCACCTTTTTAGTTTCCCAGCATACCTCTGGGTTATGCTTCCAAAGCCAGGTATATCTGAGGATGAGGGGGTGAGTGCCAAGCATAGTCACCTGGCCCAGACAGACTCTTGATGTCCTTGATAGTTCATTGTGAGAGAGGCAACATGTGTGATGTTCCCAGCCACATTAGGAGTTCTGTCAACATTAAGGACAGTGACAGGTCAGCCAAGCTTGATCAAGGGAACATCATTTTCATCAGCCCACCTCTTGTCCAAGAACATGTCATTTGCTCCTGAGTCCACCAGTGCCTTTACATTCCACTTCTTTTCTCTTCCTTCCAACACAACTTCTAACTCCAACTTGGCTTTTGGATCTGCTGTTCTTATCTTCAGGGCCTCCCTTGTCACATCCATGTGTACATCGACCATTGTGCATGGTAGCTCAGGGGCAGAGTCTTCTTCATCAGTATCCTCAATGGTCAAAACTGAAAACCTGCCACCCATGTGGCCAGCAATATACTGCTTTTGTACTGGCTGAACCCTTTTTCCCTGGGCTTCCACCTTGGCAACCTGTTTTTCATAGAAGAAGGCCTGTACCTCTCCATATGACATACTTTGAAGGGCCACCTCTTGTTTCTCCTGTGGGAGGTCCCTTATGCACTTACCCTGCACCTTCATTTCATTGATTTGCTTTTCATAAAAGAATGCCTACACTTCTCCAAAGGGCATCTGGCATAGAGCAACCTCCTGTGCTCCCCAAATGAATTCCTGCATACCAGATCTAACAGAACCCCTGCCATTGACACAAGGGCAGTCTCACATGTAGTGGTTGCCTTGACACACAAAGCACTGGATGTGAGGAGGGACAGGGTAGAGGGAGGGATGAGTGGTGCCTGCCTGCATAGAGGCACCAAGTCTGGGGTGAGTTCCAGTAAAGACAGGGAGGAAGTGGGAAGGGGTTAGATGAAGATGCTGTGGTTCAGCAAAAGGGAGTAGGGACAAGTTTCAGAGAACAGGACAAAGATGGTGAGAAGTGTTGAGTCAGGAGACTTGGTGTGTCATATCCATGACTCTCAGACTCAATCCCAGTCCAGTCTGGACCCCTAGCCCCTAACTCTGGTCAACTCTGGTCCTAGTCTGGCCTAGATAACCCAACTCCAGCCCTAGATAACCCAACTCCAGCCTGAATAACTCACATCCAGTGTTTTTTCCCCTATCTCTGGTCCACTCTGGCCTCCTGGCCTTGTGCTGCTCCACCCTGGTCCTCCTAGGTCTATGTCTGGGTCACCCAGACATAACTCCGGTCTGTTTTCCCATGTTTGCACTATATTTAGTCTAGTCCTTTTGTCTGACTTTTGCTTACTGCACAAAACCTGTGTCTGACTCTGGTATGCCAGTCACCCAGACTTTGACTATTAGCCTTGGCACAGCCCCTATGGCTGTCTACACTCTTGCTAATCATCTTGCTAATAGCTTATTCACAAGTCTGGCTCTATGTTCATTACCCTGGACTGGCCTCATGTATTTAACCCATGTACATACTTCATAGCACTCCAGTCAGAATATCAATTTAGTATTACCCTCAACTCCATGCTACACCCTGAGTCTACTCTATAGCTAAGGCCAAGCCTTAGGCTATCCCCAGCCCCTGTCCTGGACCTCTCCCTGGCTCACATAAGGGTACAGCACATAAGCTGAGACCAAGGTAGATCCAACCCTGGACTGGCTTCCCCCTGTGCACACTCCAAGACTGGTCAGTTTCCCATGCTACTGGTCTTATTCCTGCACTCCCAGCCTTAAGTCTGGTCCTCCAGACTTAGCCCCTGACCTCTGGCCTCAACTCTGGTCCAACCAGACTTGGCCCCTGTCTCCTGGCCTTGACTTTAGTCACCTGGACTTAGCCCCTGTCATCCAGCCTTGAAGCCTGGTCACCCAAGGGTAAACCTGTACTTGACAGGTGAGTGCATCCATGAGGAATGGTGATGAGCAGTGTGAGGGTACAATGAGTAGAAGCTAGTTCAAGTGTGATGAGACCTAACAACAGGGTTTGTTGTAGGCTTGCACCAAGAACCACAAAGAGAAGAAAGGAGAAGAAGAGAGGAGATGGCTATAGAAGCAGGCAACTTTAGGACTTGTAGACCCAAATGAACTAGCTTAGAGCTAGTTGGGTGATTGAGCAACAGTGCTTATACCAAGGTACCTGTGGTAACAGCAAGGCATACATGAGGCATGTGACATCATAGTGGAGTGGAATGTACCAGAAGAAGAACACATGGTTGTAGTGAGGCAAGGTCTAGACTGGAGTTTGGACCGAGTCCAAAGAGATAAGATAAGATGAGAAGATTAGATAAGATGAAAAGGAAAGGGAAGAAAAGAAAAAGAGTACATATCATAACAGCTTTGCTATGTATGCCATGTGTATCACAGCATCCAAGGTTGTTGGTTTAGTCATGCTTTGTGCTGTGTCTGTGCATTTTGTGTCAACTACCAGCCCCAGTAGTAACTCCTTTGGCATGTACTTGAGGGACAGTAGTATTCTGTTGTTTAGTGCTCACACCACATCATCTAGGTGGTCTGGCCATGTTCTTGGTAGTTTGCTCCAGTCTTTTTCTGTTGTGCCATCCTCCCCTATGTTGGGCATGCACAGTTGTTTCAGCTCATGTAGCAATACTTTATTTGTGCCTTCTACTGGGCTGTTAATCCAGGGTGAGTATGCTGCAATGATGTGATGGGTACATGACCACTTAGCACAGAATTCCTTGGTGGTGTCATTGTTGAAGTGTCATCTGCCATTTGTCATGAATGTTTCTGCTGGTGTGAAAGCATTGAAGATTGTGTTCAAGCTGTCTACTGTTGTCTTTGCTGTGCCCACTGTCTTGAACTTAGTAACCCATAGATGTTGTGAGAATGTGTCCAAGAAGAGACCCAGTGAGTTGTACCTGCCTTTGCCTTCTGGCATGGACAAGTAGTCTCCAACCAGCAGTTTGAATGGGTGTCATTGTGTTATTGGTTCAAGTAGTGCATTAATTCTCAGTGTGCCAAAATTCTTGCATTTTGCACAATCTTGTATTGCCTTCATTACTGAGTTGTCTAGTTTTGGGGAGAAATATTTGTCAGTAAGTGCTATTTTCAGCGCATCCCTACCCCAGTGTCCTCCTGTCTCATGTGTATGTTTTGCTTTTGCCTGCACTTCTACTTATGTGATGCATTCTGTCTTGTGTCTTGGTCTGATACTTGTGCTGCTGTGTATCTGCCAGAGCTTTCCTTGGTCAATTGTGTATTGTGATGCTCTGTGCCATGCTCAGTGCCATGCTCAGCTGCAGCCTCTTATAGGAGTGTTGGCATCTGTGTTGAGTATTGCATCAATTACCTTGAGAGATAGTGGTTCTTCCTTGAAGCAGTCCCTTAGAGTTTTGTTGTCTTGTGTCAGTTTTTCCATTGTGAATATGTTGTTTACTAGGCCCAGTGTTGTTTCTGTGTCTGGGTTAACCATCCATTGGCTGCTGTCATCACCTGTGTAGTTGGTGTTGTCCCATTGGCAGCTCAATCTGTCTGCCACTATGTTGAGGCATCCTGGTATGTGCCATACTGTCACTATGTTGTGTGCAATGATTCCATCCTGCCACCTTGCATGTGTGGCCAAGATGTTGTCATTGGATAGTACATCTTTGAGTGCCTTGCAGTCCATTTCTATTTCAATTGGGAAGCCCCATATTATGTCTGAAAAGTGGTCAAGTCTGAATCTCAGTGCAGCAAACTCTAACAGAAATGGTTTATAGTTGTGCTCAGCTGTTGAAGTTCTTTTCGATGCGAAGGCTATAGGTACTGTTCTTTCCACTGTTTTGCCAATGGGTGCCAGGGTTTTGACATGCTGTATTAGTACCACGCTGAATCCTTCCTGACATCCATCAGTGGTTACTATGAATGGTGTGCTGTCATATCTTGGTGCATGCAGCATTGGCTGGCTCATTAGCACAATCTTCAGTTTGAGGAATGCTTCCATGTGTTTTTGCTCCCATTTGTCTGTTAGTTTGTGGTTGGTCATCACTCTTTGGTACATGGTTTTTGATATTGGCTTTGGTACTTCTACTGCCTGGATCAGGTCATGTAGGGGTCCTTCTGTTTTTGCATATCCTTTGATGAGATCCCTGAAATGTCCTGTGAGTCCAAGGAATGACATTAAGTTGAGTGCAGTGTCAGGTTGTTTCCAGTTAACAATTGCTGATAACTTAGCTATGTTGGGTTGTATGCCCTGTGGCCCTACCATTGTGCCTGTGAACATTGTGTTCATCATGAACAGTCAGCACTTCATTGGTGATAGTGACAGGTTGTGTGTGCTGCACTGCTGGAAGATCTGTCATAGTTTTGCTAGCATTCCTTTGAATGTGTTATCACTGCATCCTATGTCATCTACAAACAGTTCCATGGCATCTTCTGATATTATGTCATGTAGGCATCATGTTGCCATCACTGAGAACACTGTTGGTGCTCCCATCTACTCCATTGCCATTTGTTTGTACCACCAGTAGCCTCTCCCATTGACAAAGGTGAAGTAGGGTCTCCATTTTTCTGGTATGTTGACAGCATAGAAGCCAGATGCAAGATTGAACACTGACACATACTTATGTCCACTTAGACACTTGCTTCATTCTTATGTCCCCTTGGAACATTGGTGGGACTTGTGTGACCTTGTTGAGCTCTGTGAAGTGTGTGACTCACCACTTTGGTGGTTCATTTGGGGTCTTTGTCTCCTTGGTTTTCCTGGAGCCTTTGTCTGGTTCTTGAATGGGCTTGTCATGTTCACTTCATCACATTGCTTGTTCAGTTCTTCCTGTAGGCTTTTGAGTGACATTCCACTGCCATTGTCATGCATCTTTTGTGTGAGTACTGTTGGTGCAATGTGCTTGATGTGTGGTATGATGGCTTCCTTGATTAGGCCTGCTTCTTGCATTTGGTCCAGCCACTTGCTCATGAACTGTCTTTGTGGGGGGTTCATTGGCTGCTGGCATACTGTGGTGCAGAAGGTTGCATCACTTGTGATGTTTAATTCTACTTCTGCTCCCAGTATTGGTAGTACTTTGCTGAGTGTGCATGTGTATATGTCTGTGAACTCTTTGATCAGTGTGATAACTTTTTCTTTCTCTGTATCCATTATGTCACTACCAATTTTAATGTTCTGGATGATGTACTCAACTCTTTGTGGTGCAAATGGATCTGTTTTCCTTGTGAAGATGCTTGCCAGTCTTGTTTGACCTTCATCTGTCATCTGTTTCTTTTCTGTTGCTTTCATTACTTTGTATGCTGTTTCATTGCTTGTTCTTCCTGTGGCATTCATTTGGAACTGGTTTTGCAGTTTTGTCATTGTGGTGCCATCGGTGACTGTCACCTCATCTGTGGAGTAGTTGTGGACCGCCTTGAAGGCCTGTAGCAGTGGCTTCCTGAGTAGGAATGACCATCCTCCTGCACTATTGAAGACTTTGAATGTTCCTGTGATTTCAGCTCCTTGTATGTTGATGGTGCCTGTCCACATTGCTTCTGATGGTACTATTGTTCCATTTGCCATTTGTAGTGCTTGTGTTGATGACCACCATCCCTTTAGTTCATGTTTTATGGTGTTGAACATTGCCAATGACATTGCTCCTGTCATTGCTCCATTGTTGAAGAAGGCTTGTATGTGTATTGTGGACCTGATTGGGTTCTTGAGTGTGATTCAGTGTGTGAAGGGGACAGATTTGGTTTCAACAGTTGATGTGGTATGTTCTTGTGTTTTGCATGCAGCAGAGTATAGATCAATAGTATGCTGCTGGTTATGATGTACACACAAGTTGGTTGGTGCTATTGTAGATTCATTGAGTACCTGGGTTGGTGTGCTGTCCTTCACAGTGACCCTGTCTTGTTTCCCTGGTCATCTAGAGCTATGAGTCAGACATTGTATGCCATATTCCTATTAACTGGTCCTAGGACCTGATTGCACAATGTTCTCCATGCCATCTTGCTTCAGCACAATCTTGAGGGATCTCCTTCTGGGATGGGGCAGTTTCTGCTTCTGTGCCCATGCATACCACACCTAAAACATTCTCTTGAGCAGATCATTGCCTTTCCTGGTCTGAGGGGGTATGGGGTTAGCTCAGCAATTTGTGTCATCTCTCCATGTTCATATTCCATGTTGTGAACTGGGCTGTGTACCTCCTCTGTCCTTTGTCTGTGGTCTGATGGGGACACTGTTCCAGCACCTGGCATACTGTTTGTTTGAGTTCTTCCATAGGTGGTCTGTATGTGGTGGTGTGTCATGGTGTATGCTGGAGTGCATATCTTGTGGTGGAGGAGGGGTGGGGGGGGAATGGTGTTCATGCATTGGTTCCTGGTTGCATGTGGTGTGAGTCAAAGTGTGGAAAGCTGGTGAAAACCAAACAAATCCAACACCAAAGACAAATGTGAGCAAGTGATGGTTTGCCTGTGCAGGACCTGGAGTGCAGAAGAATCTAAAGTGGGGGAATTTCAATGGCAGGTGCTCCTGGTGCAAGTCATTGATGAGTTATGCAGGAACAGATGAGCAAGTGATGACTTGATGGGGGGATGCTGAACAGAGTGAAGGTGTTCAGCTGAAAGTACTTGGGAGTAATGGACCTTGATAGAATGTGCTCCTGGTGCAAGTCAATAATGAGTTATGCAGGAGTGGAGGGATGACTAAGCAAGACTGCTGACTAAGATTGGAGAAAGTGTCAGATAAGGAATGGAGGTAGATAGACCCTTGATGGAGCCTCAACTACCAAGTATGAATGAAGACAGATAGACTCTTCCAAATGAGCCTCAACTGTCAATGACAAATTATGCTGAGCTGAACTGAACTGACTGCTGAGTGAATTCTGGATTGCTTCTTGGGTGGTTGTAGCTAAGTACATGGGGGTGTATATACTGTGGGGGGAGCACAGCTTGTGACAAACAAGGTACAAATGCTTGGTAAGTAATGAGTAAGGACTGAGTAATCATGATGAGTAAGCAAGAAATGAAAAGTAAGCAAGCAAAGAGAATTGGTAAGTATTGGCAATGAATGAGTCAAGGAGAGTCAAAATATCACAAAATGAGTCAAATAACATCAGAAACTGAGTAAGTGCACTGATATCACATTAGGGGGTGGTGATGCAAGTCAGATCTTGGCAGAGACATCTCTAGATCCAAAGATGGCATGACAGATGGATGGTGTTTCCAGACAAGGAAGTATTAATTCCAGAATTGAAGGACATGAGTCAGGCATCAAAGGGCTAGGGTGTTGGGGGTCTGTGGGACAATGGGAGCATATGCAATTGCATCTCCCACCCTTTCATCCTCTCAGTGAAGTTAACAAAAACTTCATGAACAGGGCTCTGACAGAAGAGGAGGAGAAGGGGGGACATCTTCTGCTGGATCTTGCAGTAAGGAGGCAAGATGCATGTCATACTCATCACAGATGCAATCAGGGAGCTGGAGAACAGTAGATTATGCTGCAGCTGTCACAATGTGGGGAGAATGATGGACAAGATTGGAATAAAGATGGTGCAGGGAGCAGGGAGGAATGATCTATATGCTTCACCAACCAGGGAGACTGAAATGACCACATAAGACCTTTCTAACCAAGTGACAGACCTGAGGCAACCAAAGAATGTCCTTCTGGAGGTCATACTGACAAGGAGAACATGCTGACCAAGCTACACAGGATGAGATGGGGCTGACAATGATGGGATGAACCAGGGGGCTTCAGGACAGAAGCTGGGGGGAATGCCTGGCAGATATACGTAGCCACTGTCTCTGGAAAAGGAGACAAGTGAGATGATTGATGAAGAGGCAGCCATTTCTGATGGACGTAGTGAAATGAGTGTCTGATGGATGGAGTGCTGTAGAAATGCATAGGGTGTGAGGATCCTCTCCAAATTTGGAAGGCAGAATTGTGTGGCTGAGCACTTTAAGTGAGTGTGAGAATGGAGTCAATATCTTTGGAAACAGTGGAGATATGATGAAAATTGGAATGCCATACACAGGCACTAGAAACTTTTAATGTGCACTTAACTAGCTTCCTCTTTTCTCTTTAGCACTGACAATTTGTTCTTGTGTGAAGGATGACTGCTCA
Organism: Pisolithus tinctorius; assembly: GCA_024663395.1. NCBI lineage: Eukaryota > Fungi > Basidiomycota > Agaricomycetes > Boletales > Pisolithaceae > Pisolithus > Pisolithus tinctorius. The sequence goes on from JANFAH010000002.1 coordinate 6,012,878, forward strand.
CATCCAGCAGTCTTTCTATGCATGAGGGCTTTAGTCTTTGTCAAAGTCAGACAACACCCCTGGCTTCCTCTTAGGGCAGAGTTGGAGTGGGTTGGGCTGCGGAGTACAGCAGTCAAAGTCCAAAGCAAATCTGACCACTGGGTGGCAAGATATTCAATAAACAGTGAGTGGAGGGGTATGACAGGAAGCTTCAGAGGCTGAGGTCAAAGTTGGAGTCACAGGTCAGAGGTCAGATGAGAGGGTGTTGGGTTCAGCTAGTGTGCTGCCCCCTTGCATGAGCTCAGCCCTCATATTTCAGAGGTGGAGCGGACTCAGAGGAAGTGGAGATGAAACTCTGGAGGGGGCTGAGAGGGAGTCAAAAGTGGGGACTTTATTTGATATTTGTACTAATTACATTGGAGTACTATGTGGCCTTATATACAACATAGGTCAAGGGAAGTGCAGTGTGGAATGTAGACCAATAAGTGTATAATGGGCTAGTAGTCCCTCTGACACAAGGGATAGAGGGTAGGGACAACAGGGACCTTAACTGAGACAAGGAAACTACCACAACAAGGAAAAGAGGGTAAATACCAAAAGAGCAGAAGAATGGAGAAAACCAACATGAGGGCAGAGCCCTATCTAGAACACAGGGCCACAAGTCTGACAGCCCACATGACCAACCCTAGGGCAGAGTTAAGCAGAGTTGGTCAGAACATGGACAGGGGACCTTGGAGAGGTGTGGAGACATGTCAGGAGGGTCAGAGGAGCGTGGGAACACATCGGAGGAGGGCAGAGAAGCACAGGAACATGTTGGAGGAGGGCGGAGTAGGTGTTAGGGGCTTATGTTGGTGTCATGGTCATGACAGTATCCCCCCCTTAGGGCCTGAACCCCTGAAGGCCATAGCAAAGCTACCACAGAGGTGAGTAAGGTCCAGGTTTGTGAGGATAGCGAGCATGGTAAGCAGCCAACAACTCAGAGGCATGTTCTAACTCCATTGCCAACACCCAAGAGGCCTTGTCTTCAGTATTCTCATAGCCTGCCCAGCAGACTAGATACAGTAACTGACAATGACAGCGGTGGCGATCCACCTTTGAGTCAAGGATCTCTGAAATCTCATACTCAAGGTCACCATCCACCTCAACAGGTGGAGGCAGAGGTTGGTGCCAATCAGGGAAAGGGTTCAGAGTAGCAGGCTCTAACTGCGACATGTGAAAGACAGGGTGTGTCATAACCGTGCATTCGTCATAGGTCTTTACTCACTCTGCAACCTTTTCTGCTGGTCATTCGCTCACTCCGCACCAACTCCGCCCACCTTCTATCGTCTACGAACCATCTCCACTCTGACTGTTGTCAGACTTGTGTTACTCTCCTACCGGACCGAGCGGTCTGTTCTCTGAGGGGTCATGTGACTACCTTCGCAGTCAGGTACTCCGCAGCGCGCTCACTGCATGGTCCAGCGTCTGGACTATTTCCTTTTCTAGATGTTCTGTGTTACCCGTTCGTATGTCCTCCATCTACCCTTCATTCGTCGTCCAGGAAGTTTTACTTGAAAATTTATGAGTCTCCATATGTCAGTTCCGATTCCAGTTACTGTACCTCCGTAGCAGTATAAAAGCATGTACTGTACTCCGCTGTTCTTCAGTACGAATATCAACTAAGTTCCTACTCCCTCCGATTCCGTCTTCTGTCTGTCAGAGTTATCTCTGACTCTCTGTCTGTACTCTCCCTCTGAAATACGAGGGCTGAGATCGTGCAAGGGGGTAGCGCACGAGCTAAACCTGATGCCCTCACTCCACTCCACCTTTGTCTCGGCGGTCTTCGTTCCTGCCAACACTCCACTAGTCGGAGTTCTGTTCTTCTGTCGGACTTGCTTCCGAACCCCTCTCTAGACCTTATATAGTGTCGGAGTTGGTCGGAGTAGGCCCGGACTTGACAGTATATTCGTACTTGCACTTGTACGATCTCCTTTTCTGTCTTCCAAAAAACTTACACCGTTATGAGAACTCGAGCTCAATCCCAGAGAGAGGTCGCTGAGAACCTCGCTGTAGTGCTAGCTAATCCACGTCAACTCCCTTCCGTCGTTGAACAATTCCAGTCCTTCTCCGCTCGATGCCGCTCTCGCGCTGAAGGCGAAAGCGCTTCGCAAGCTGGTCGCTCCGACCTCCACCCAACAACTTTCCATACTCCATCTCCTCGTAACCGAGATGATGGACCCAACCCCAACCCTGACTATCCTGATGGTGATCCCGATGGCGGGGGCAGCGGTGACGGGGATGTCCCTGAAGACCCGGCTGAGCTGCCAGAGGATCCCCTCGTAGCTCTTGCTAGAGCTGTCCATGCACTTGCGCGGTCTAGTTTGCGCACTGGGGACTCCGCTCCGAAAACCAAAGTCCACAAGCCTGACACCTTCAACGGCTCTGACCCTAAGAAACTCCGCGAGTTCCTCGTACAATGTGAGCTGAACTTCCAAGACCACCCTCGCACATTCCGCTCCGACAGAGCAAAAGTTACCTTCGCTCAATCTTATCTTAAGGGTATGGCCCTGGCTTGGTTTGAGCCAGATTTGCTAAACCCCGACAACTATGACTGCCCGCTCTGGATGGACGACTACCATGAGTTCTTACAAGAGCTCACAACTAACTTCGGTCCACATGATGCCATAGTGGATGCCGTCCAACAACTCGAGAACCTAACCATGAAAGATGGGTCTTGAATTACTAAATACGTCGTGGAGTTCAATCGCTGGGCTTCACAGGTCAAGGACTACAGTGTCGGTGCACTCCGCCACCACTTCTATAGCAGTCTTCCAGACCGCATCAAGGATGAGATCGCTCACGTTGGAAAACCTTCTACCCTTGCACAACTCCACAAACTCGCTCAGACCATCAATGCGCGCTACTGGGAGCGCAAAGCAGAGATCTTGCGCACCACCAAGTCCGCCTCCGACAAGTCGCAGTCTTCCAACTCCGACAACAAAACTAAATCGTCGCCCTCCACCTCCGCTCAAAAGTCCGACGCCAAGGGCAAGGGCAAACAGAAAGATCCGCCCAAGTCCGACGCGTCCAAGTCCGATATTGCCCATCTTCTGGGCAAGGATGGCAAACTCACCTCCGCTGAACGCCAGCGCAGGATGAAGAATAACCTCTGCCTCTTCTGTGGCGAGGCTGGCCATTCCGCCAAGGACTGTCCCAAGTCCACCTCTCGTGCAGCCAAAGCCCGTGCAGCTACAGCTGAAACTCCACCTACTCCGCCTGCGGAGAAGGCAGAGTCAAAAAATTAGTCCACTCCTCCAGGGAGCTTGCACAGCCTGGAGGAAGCGTTGAACCCAACTGTGCGCAACTGGACATCCGACTCAATGCGTCCGCTCTTTCTAGTCCCAATTCTTTACTTCCATCTGTAACTCTTCTGGATTATTCTGTTGATACTGTTTCTGCATTGATCGATTCTGGTTCTTCTCATTGCTTCGTAGATCTGTCTATAATCAAAAAATATGCCATTCCTGTTTCCTCCGTCTCTCCGCCAATTCTGCTCCGCTTGTTCGATGGTAGTACAAACACTGTCATTTCTCAAGAGGTAGATCTTTCCCTCTGCTTCCCTTCTGGCGATGTCAATTCTGTTTCATTTTATGTTACTCCATTGGATTCTTCATGTTCGCTGGTACTAGGACACAACTGGCTCACCCGCTTCAATCCGTCAATTGACTGGGTACTGGGCAGTATATCGTTCAAACCACCGCTACAGGGAATGCCGACACCCCAGGCGCCTTCGTCACCTTCCGCTGTGACCTCCGCTCCGGATCCGACACCCTCCGCTCCGTTTGCAGCTCCGACTGCACCTCTGACAGACTTGCCGCACTCCGCTCTGCTCGTCTCACTCATCAATGCTGCTGCATATGTCAGAGCCTGTGCTCTCCCTGGCTCTAGACAGTTCCGCTTACAACTCTCCGCTGATGATGTGAAGCTTCATGCATCCTCTGCTTCATGTCTGCCTCCTGACCTCTCCTCGGTTCCTCCTGAGTATCACGAGTTCGCTGACATCTTTAGTAAAGACAAGGCCACAGAACTTCCGCCACACCGCTCGTTCGATCTCAAGATTGACCTCGAGGAAGGAGCTTCTCCACCCATTGGCACGATCTACTCTCTTTCTCCACCAGAGCTTGAAGCTCTCCACACCTTCATTGACAAGCATCTTGGCTACGGTTTCATCAAGCAGTCCACCTCCGCTCACGGTGCCCCTGTCCTCTTCGTGAAGAAGAAGGACAATTCACTCCGCCTCTGCATTGATTATCGAGGACTCAATAAAATCACAAAAAAAGACCGCTATCTGCTGCCGCTCATCTCCGACCTACTCGACTCCCCAAGCCACGCTAAAGTCTATACCAAGATCAACCTCCGCCATGCCTATCATCTAGTCCGCATCGCAGATGGAGATGAATGGAAAACAGCATTCTGCACTCGTTATGGTTCTTACGAGTGGCGGGTAATGCCATTCGGTCTGACTAACACGCCTGTGGCCTTCCAGCGATTCATCAATAGCATCTTTGCAGACATGCTCAATGTCTGCGTCATGGTGTACCTCGATGACATCTTAATCTATTCGCAGGACATGGAGTTGCATTGTGAACATGTAAAAGAGGTACTCCACCGCCTTCAAAAGCATGGCCTTTATGCCAAGCCAGAGAAGTGCGAGTTTCACTCCGACTCCGTCGAGTACCTCGGCTACATTCTTTCTCCCTCTGGTCTCACCATGTCCGCTGAGAAGGTTCAGGCAGTCCACGACTGGCCTGAGCCGCGGAAGGTGCGAGACATCCAGTCTTTCCTCGGTTTCACAAATTTCTATAGACGATTCATTAATAACTACTCCGACATCGTCGCTCTGCTCACTCGCCTCACACAAAAGGGTGCTCCTTGGAACTTTTCCGAGGAGTGCCGCTCCGCCTTCCTCCGCCTGAAGGATGCCTTCAGCTCCGCTCCTATTCTCACTCATTGGGTCCCTGACGCTCCGCTTACAGTGGAAACCGACGCCTCCGACTATGCCATTGCTGGCATTTTGTCGATCACCTGCTCCGACAGTGAACTCTGCCCAGTCACTTTCTACTCCCGCACCATGACCACGCCAGAACTCAATTATGATACCCACAACAAGGAGCTGTTGGCCATCTTCGAGGCCTTCTGCCATTGGCGGCATTACTTAGAAGGCTCCGCCTTACCTGTCGACGTGGTGATGGACCACAAAAACCTTGAGTACTTTTCTACCTCTAAGGTTCTCACTCGTCGACAGGCCCGCTGGTTGGAGTACCTTTCACAGTTTAATCTCTCTATCCACTTCCGACCTGGCCGCTTGGGAGCCAAACCCGTCGCACTTACACGACGCTGGGATGTCTACCCAAAAGGGGGGGATAGGGACTATGCGCAGGTAAATCCTCACAATCTCCACCCTATGTTTACACAGGAGCAACTCGCGTTGTCCCTCCGTACCACTACCCTCATGGCACCTGTGCTTCGTGCCGCCATGGTCTTCGATGTTGAGTGCTTGCACTCCGACATCATCTCTGCCCTACCATCCGACCCTGTCTCCGCCAGCCATCTTCCAACTCCGACTAAGCCTCGGTGGTCCTTGGACTCCAACGGTCTACTCCGCCTTGATGGTCGCATCTTTGTCCCTGACATTGATGATCTCTGCCTTCGAGTGCTTTGGTTCAAGCATGATCATCCTCTAGCAGGCCATTTCGGGCAAAACCGCACCTTAGAACTCGTCCGCAGGGACTACGTGTGGCCCAACCTCTGCTCCGATGTAAAGGAATACGTCAGGTCTTGCACCGCCTGTGGATGGAGCAAAACTCCGCATCACTGCCCTTATGGTCTACTGAAGCAACTCCCCATCCCAGAGAGACCTTGGAACTCAATCTCCATGGACTTCATCGAACACCTCCCCAACTCTGATGGCTACTCTGCCATACTCGTGGTAGTGGACTGCCTCTCAAAGCAAGCGGTGTTCATCCCCACCCACGACTCTGTCACCTCCACCGAACTCACTAAGCTCTTCCTAGCCCATGTCTTCTCCAAGCACGGAGTACCAGCTAATGTCACCTCCGACAGAGGTCCCGAGTTCGTCTCACACTTCTTCTGCTCTCTAGGAAAGGCCCTTGATATGCGCCTTCACTTCACTTCGGGTTACCACCCAGAAGGCGATGGCCAGACCGAGCGAATGAACCAGACCCTCGAGCAGTACCTTCGTGTCTACTGTAACTACCAACAAGACAATTGGGCTGAGCTGTTACCCCTAGTGGAGTTTGCTTTCAACAATGCACCAAGTGCGACTACTGGAGTTTCCCCTTTCTTCGCTAACAAGGGATACCATCCAAACCTATCTGTGGTCCCTGACCAAGACTTCACTTCCCCAAGGGCTCATGACTATGTCGTTGAGCTCTCCGCCCTTCATGACTTCCTCCGTTCCGAAATGTCCGCCGCTCAACAGCGCTACCAGGGTCCAGCAGATGCCAAACGCATACCTCCGCCTGAGTTCAAGGTCGGAGAACAGGCCTACGTCAAAGCCAAGTACTTCTGCTCCACTCGCCCTTCGGAAAAACTCTCTGAAAAGTACTTAGGTCCGTTCACCATCTTGGCCAGGCCAGGTACGCACTCCGTCACCCTTAAGCTCCCTGACTCTATGTGCTCGGTACATCTGGTCTTCCATGTCTCACAACTGGAAGCTGCAGTGGCTAACCCTTTCCCAAACCGACAACAACCTCCGCCTCCACCAGTGGATGTCGATGGTGACCTTGAGTACGAAGTATCAGAGATACTCGACTCTAAGGTGGACCGCCGCCACTGCCACTGTCAACTCTTGTACCTGGTCTGCTGGGCTGGTTACGAGAACACCGATGAAGAAACCTCTTGGTTGCTTGCAACTGAGCTAGATCACGCTTCCGACATAGTTTCTGCTTTCCATGAACGCTATCCGCACAAACCTGGCCCATACCAACCTCTGCCATAAACTCCACCCACATAACCTTCCTCCGCTGGCCAACTCCGCCCCTCACCGAACTACCTTAAGTACCTTGGCACTTTCTCCGCTTGTCTATTTCACTTCTCAGAGTCACGAACAAAGGTCACAAGTCTATTTCGTAGTAGTACAAAAATATACAAACTAAAGACAAAAAAAAAAAAAAAAAAAAGAAAAACAAAACTACTCTACTCTTCCATCGCTTGTTCTCCGCCACCCTCCTGTCCTTCTCCGCCTTCCTTCTCCCCTCCGACGTCTTCCTCTTCCTCGTTGTCTCCCTCTGCACCTTCGTCTGCTTCCTCGTTCTTGTCCTCCACCTCTGACTGAGGTCTCTTCCATCCCCCACCGCTGCGCTCGAGCTCAGACATCCTGGCCTCTCGCGCGTCCTCCCTCCTCCTCATCTCTGCCCACTTTGCCCAGGCGCAGTACAGCGCCCACTCGTCGGCGGTCTGCTCTGCAGCCACTGCCATCTGCTCCACTGCCTCTGCCATCCTCTCGAAGGCCAGCGCAGCGGTCTCATGTGCTTTGGCCTGCCTCTCCATGGCCTGCAGCTGCTGCTCCCTCTCCCATTCCACCCACCATGTGTGTACCCCTGCCCCTGAGGGACCCTCGAGGGGGGTCACTGGCTCGTCTTCTCCGCCTACCTCCCGCTCATCATCCGCTTCCTCCATCTCTGTTGCTTTCTCCTTTCCCTTTCCTCACATCCTCTTCTTCTTCTCTCCTCGGGAGCTCCCCGTCCCTGCTCTCTTCCGCGAGGGCCCCGCCGCTGCCTCTTCCCATGTCCAACTGCAGGTCTTCTTCTTGTTGTGACAGGGCACGCAGGCCCTGGTTTTACCTTGTCCTGGCTCGCACTGCCCCGCTGTCAGACTCACTATACAGCGAGTGCAGGGGGCCCTTCTGGTCGTGGTGACCACCACAGAGGCCCCAGGGACCTTCTGGGCGGTGTTGACATCATACACCGCACCAGTTAACCTGAGGTAGAGTAAGGTCAAAACATAAAAATAAAAATTGAGTCAGCTCCGCCTGACTCACGGTACTCTGCCACTCACCTCTGTGTGGCCTCGTCTCGCCTGGCCTGGGCCCTCTCCGCAGAGGCCCTCTGCCTCTGCCTTTCTGCCTCCTCCTCTGCCGCCTTCTTCCTTCGAGCCTCCTCTTCCTCCTCCGCTCTCTTCCTCTGCTCTGCCTCCAACCTCTCCTCCTCCGCCTTCCACCTCTTGGCCTCCTCACGCTTGGCCTTGCGCTCTGCTTCGCGTTCTCTCTCTCTCCACTCGGTCTCCTCTCATCGGCGCACCTTCTCTGTGGACTTCTCCCGCTCGGTGTCGGTGGAGTCATCAGTGAGGATGACCAGTTCTTCATCCGCGACTTGAGAGTAGTCATGGATGTGGCCGGGGGTTGGCTGGGGGGTGTTGCTCTGGCGCTGGGAAGGCATGATGATGGGAGGAAAGGATGAAGGTTCAGTACCCTAACACATGTTTTTAAGCGGTACTTCGAACTCCACCACAGCTAAAGCCATTATCCTCAAGGCATCAAAGTAATTTCAAATGATCAACTCGTGTTGATCTCGTTCCGTACATACGGCCTTCAGGGGTTCAGGCCCTAAGGGGGGGGCACTGTCATAACTGTGCGTTCGTCATAGATCTTTACTCACTCCACAACCTTTTCCGCTGGTCATTCACTCACTCCACACCAACTCCGCCCACCTTCTATCGTCTACGAACCATCTCCGCTCCGACTGTTGTCAGACTTGTGTTACTCTCCTACCGGACTGAGCGGTCTGTTCTCTGAGGGGTCATGTGACTACCTTCGCAGTCAGGTACTCCGCAGCGCGCTCACCGCATGGTCCAGTGTCTGGACTATTTCCTTTTCTAGATGTTCTGTGTTACCCGTTCGTATGTCCTCTGTCTACCCTTCATTCGTTGTCCAGGAAGTTATACTTGAAAATTTATGAGTCTCCATATGTCAGTTCCGATTCCGGTTACTGTACCCCCGTAGCAGTATAAAAGCATGTACTGTACTCCGCTGTTCTTCAGTACGAATATCAACTTAGTTCCTACTCCCTCCGATTCCCTCTTCTGTCTGTCAGAGTTATCTCCGACTCTCCATCTGTACTCTCCCTCTGAAATACGAGGGCTGAGATCGTGCAAGGGGGTAGCGCACGAGCTAAACCCGACGCCCTCACTCCGCTCCGCCTTTGTCTTGGCGGTCTTCATTCCTGCTGACACTCCACTAGTCGGAGTTCTGTTCTTCTGTCGGACTTGCTTCCGAACCCCTCTCTAGACCTTATATAGTGTCGGAGTTGGTTGGAGTAGGCCCGGACTTGACACAATGGCATAGTCTGATGCATTGGTCTCAACTGTGACAGGGGCATCAGGCACCCAATGAGTAAGGATCAGAGTGGAGGTGAAGGTGGTCTTAAGGCAGAGGAAAGCGGAGCAGCACTCTTTGGAGAAGCTCCAAGGAGCGCCCTTCTGAGTGAGGCAGGTGAGTGGAACAACTATGTCGGAGTAGTTACTGATGAACTGACGATAGAAGTTCACAAACCCAAGAAAGGATTGGATGTCTTTAACCTTACATGGTTCAGGCCAATCACAAATGGACTCGACCTTATCAGTGGACATGGTCAGACTGGATGGGGAGAGGACATAGCCAAGGTACTTGACAGAGTCTTTGTGGAACTTGCACTTTTCCAGCTTAGCAAAGAGGCTATGCTGGCAGAGGCAGCAGAGGACTTCTTTTACATGTTGGTGGTGCAACTGCTCATTGTGGGAGTAGATGAGGATGTCATCAAGGTAAACAACAACACAGACATTGAGCATGTTGGTGAAGATGCTATTAACAAACCACTGGAAAGCTGCTGGCACATTAGTAAGACCAAAGGGCATAACCAACCATTCATAGGAACCATAGCGAGTGTGAAAGGCAGTTTTCCATTTGTCACCAGCACTGATTTGGACTAAGTGGTAGGCATGGTGGAGGTCGATTTTACTATAGATTTTAGTGTGGCTCAGAGAATCGAGCAAGTTGGAGATGAGAGGGAGTGGGTAGCAGTCTTTCTTGGTGATTTTATTGACTCCTTGGTAATCCACACAGAGGCGGAGTGAGCCATCCTTCTTCTTAATGAAGAAGACAGGAGCACCATGGGCAGAGGTTGACTGTTTAATGAAACCATAGCTGAGGTGCTCATCTATGAAGGTGCAGAGTGCCTCAAGCTCAGGTGGAGAGAGTGAGTAGACAGTGCCTAGAGGCAGAGAAGCCCCTTCTTCGAGATCTATATTTAAATCAAAGCTGCAGTGTGCAGGGAGTTCAGTAGCCTTTGCTTTACTAAAAACATCAGCAAACTCATGGTAGTTGGAGGGTACCACAGAGAAATCAGGAGGTGCGGAGGGCATCAAAGAGGCTCAGAGTGTCATATCTTCAGGGTGGAGGTGCAAGCGGAACTGTGCAGAGCCAGGAAGGGCACAGGCATGGACAAAGGCTGCAGCTCTGATGAGAGAGATATGCAGAGCAGTGCATGGCAAGCCAGCTGTCGGAGTAGGCAGTGGAGCTGATGTCAGAGGAGTGGACGGAGTGGAGGGTGTTGGTACTGAAGCAGAAGTTGCAACAGAAGGTGTCAGAGGTGCCAAGGGTGTCAGCATTCTTTGTATCGATGGTCAGAACGAGATACTGCTCAATACCCAGTCAATCGACAGATTGTAGTGGGTGAGCCAGTTGTGTCCCAAGACCAATGAACAGGTGGAATCCAACGGGGTTACATAACAGGAAACAGATGTGACATTGCCAGAGGCAAAGCAGACAGAGAAATCTACTACTTGGGAAATGGTGGTATTACTAGTACCATCAAACAGTCAGAGAGGAATAGGCAGAGAGACATTTTTTGTTGGGATTTTATATTTTTTAACTAAAGAGGGGTCAACAAAACAGTGCGAAGAGCCTGAGTCGACCAGAGCAGGGAAAGTATCTACAGAGAAATCAGGAAGAGAAATAATTGGAAGAAGAGAATTAGGGTCGGAAAGAGTGGATGTGTTGAGGTGGACTTCTGCATGGATGGGATCAACACTTCCTCCAGGACATACAGGCTCCCTGGAGGAGCAGGTTAATTTTTTGGCTCTGACCTCTCCACAGGCAGAGTGGTCAGAGTGGCAGCCTTAGTGGCATGGGCCTTGGCAGCACAGGAAGTTGACTTTGGGTAATCCTTGGTGGAGTGGCCAGGTTCACCACAGAAGAGGCACAGCCCACCAGTAAGGCAGTGGAGCTGCTCAGCTGCTGTGAGCTTGCCATCCTTTCCAAGGAGATGGTTGATGTTGGACTTTGGTGCTTCGGCCTTTTTAGAGTTGGACTTAGGGGTGGAGGATGATGCGGAGGGTTTTGGCCTTGAGTCAGAGGTGTGGAGCAGAGTTCTTTCGGCAGGAGGAGGTTTGGCGGTGTGAGTCAAAGTGTGGAAAGGTGGTGAAAACCAACCAAAACCAACACAAAAGACAAATGTAAAGCGAGTGGTGGTGTGCCTCCGTGGAACCTGGAGTGCAGAAACCTAAGAGGGGGAAACTTCAATGGCAGGGTGCTCCTAGTGCAAGTTGACGATGAGTTATGCAGGAGTAGATGAATGGATGATGACTGAGGAGGGGATGCTGAACAGAGTGAAGGTGTTCAGCCAAAAGGACTTCTTGGAATAATGGACTTTGATAAAATGTGCTCCTGGCACAAGTCATTGACGAGTTACGCAGGAGTGAATGGATGACTAAGCAGGTGTGCTGACAGAGCACAGATGATACTTCAGATGAATGAATGAAGGTAGATAGACCCTTGATGGAGCCTCAACTACCAATGATATGAATGAAGACAGATAGACTCTTCCGAATGAGCCTCAACTGTTGATGACAAGATATGCTGAGCTGAGCTGACTTCTGAGTGACTTCTTGATTGATTCTGATTGATTGTGGGTAGCTAAGTACATGGGGGTTTATATACTGAGGGGGGAGCACAGCTTGTGACAAACAAGGCACAAACACTTGGTAAGTAATGAGTAAGGACTGAGTAATCATGATGAGTAAGTGAGAAATGAAAAGTAAGCAAGCAAAGAAGATTGGTAAGTATTGGCAATGAACGAGTCAAGGATAGTCAAAATATCACAAAATGAGTCAAATAGAACCAGAAACTGAGTAAGCGCACTGATATCACATTAGGGGGTGGCGATGCAAGTTAGATCTCAGCGGAGACATCTCTAGGTCCAAAGACGGCATGACAGATGGATGGTGTTTCCAGATAGGGAAGTATTAATTCCAGAATTGAAGGGCATGAGTCAGGTGTCAAAGGGGGCTAGGGCATTGGGGGTCTGTGGGGCAATGAGAGCATACGCGATCGCGTCTCCCACCCTTCCATCCTCTCAGCAAAGTTAACAAAAACTTCATGAATGGGGTTCTGATGGAGGAGGAGGAGAAGGGGGAACGTCTTCTGCTGGATCCTGCAGTAAGAAGGCAAGATGCATGTCATACTCATCATGAATGCGATCAGGGAGGCTGGAGGACAGTAGACCATACTGCAGTTGTCGCAATGCGGGAAGAATGATGGACGAGACTGGAATAAAGACAGTGCAGGGAGCAGGGAGGAACGATCCATATGCTTCATCAACCGGGGAGACTGAAATGACCACATAAGACCTTTCTAACCAAGTGACAGACCTGAGGCCACCAAAGAACATCCTTCTGGACGTCATACTGACAAGGAGAACATGCTGACCAAGCTGCATGGGATGAGATGGGGCTGACAATGACGGGATGAACCAGGGGGCTTCAGGACGGAAGCTGGTGGGAATGCCTGGCAGATATACGTAGCCACTGTCTCTGGCAAATGAGACAAGCGAGATGATCGACGAAGAGGTGGCCATGATTGATGGACTTAGCAAAATGAGCGTCTGATGGATGGAGTGCTGTAGAAACATGCAGGGTGTGAGGATCCTCTCCAAATTTGGAAGGAAGAATCGTAGGGCTGAGCACCTTAAGCGAGCATGGGAACGGAGTCGATATCTTTGGAAATGGTGGAGATATGACGAACACCGGAATGCCGTACATGGGCGCTAAAAACCTTTAACGCGCACTTAACTCGCTTCCTCTTTTCTCTTTAGCACTGACGACTCATTCTTGTGCGAAGGATGACTGTTCACGTCCAACAGTCTTTCTACGCATGAGGCCTTTAGTCTTCATCTGCATGCTTGGGCATTGTGCGCAACTCATTGACGAGTTAGGCAGAGTCAGCTGTCACCATGTCCACAACACCTTTGGTGTGTGACAGCAGAGTGGGAGACTTCTGACCTGCACTCCCAGTAGCGTGCATCTACTGTCTGGGCCAACTTGCAGAGTGCATGAAGAGTGGTGGGCTTGCTGACACGGGACACTTCATCCTTGATGTGGTCAGGGAGACCCAAGTAGAAGTGGTGGTGGAGTGCACCTTTGCCATAGTCTTTTACCTGAGAAGCCCAGCAGTTGAACTCCACTAAGTACTTCGCAATACATGAAGATGTCATGACTGTGTCCAGACCACCCTAGACCAGCTCTACGCCGGTCTCGACTGGTCCCATCCAACCCTTTCCCCAGTCCTGGCCTTAACCCTTCGACCCAGAAACATGTTAGCTCGTGTGGCACTGCAAGGCAGTGCCCAGTCGAGTTGTCCCCTCAGTTAGTACCAGGCCAGTGTAACACCCAGCCCAGCCACATGTCCTGCCCCGGTTCCCAGTAATCCCTTGTTCATAGTCCTTGCTTGATAAGATTCTTTGTAACACTACTTACCAATCATCACTGTACTGGCACAGACCGGTCTCCAGTGCTACATTACACTTAGGTTACTGCTAGTATTTAAGCCATAGGATATTCTGTTTAGCCTCAGTCTGAAATCAACTTAGTTCCCATCTTAACCCAGTCTCCCTGTTCCTCTGTCTTCTGCTCCTCGACTGGACTATGGCCCATGCAAGGGAATAGCGCTGCATCCTCAGTTGCTAAGTCGCCTCCCTGATCGCATTCATGATGAGTATGACATGCATCTTGCCTTCTTACTGCAGGATCCAGCAGAAGACGTTCCCCCTTCTCCTCCTCCTCCATCAGAACCCCATTCATGAAGTTTTTGTTAACTTTGCTGAGAGGATGGAAGGGTGGGAGACGCGATCGCGTATGCTCTCATTGCCCCACAGACCCCCAATGCCCTAGCCCCCTTTGACACCTGACTCATGCCCTTCAATTCTGGAATTAATACTTCCCTATCTGGAAACACCATCCATCTGTCATGCCGTCTTTGGACCTAGAGATGTCTCCGCTGAGATCTAACTTGCATCGCCACCCCCTAATGTGATATCAGTGCGCTTACTCAGTTTCTGGTTCTATTTGACTCATTTTGTGATATTTTGACTATCCTTGACTCGTTCATTGCCAATACTTACCAATCTTCTTTGCTTGCTTACTTTTCATTTCTCACTTACTCATCATGATTACTCAGTCCTTACTCATTACTTACCAAGTGTTTGTGCCTTGTTTGTCACAAGCTGTGCTCCCCCCTCAGTATATAAACCCCCATGTACTTAGCTACCCACAATCAATCAGAATCAATCAAGAAGTCACTCAGAAGTCAGCTCAGCTCAGCATATCTTGTCATCAACAGTTGAGGCTCATTCGGAAGAGTCTATCTGTCTTCATTCATATCATTGGTAGTTGAGGCTCCATCAAGGGTCTATCTACCTTCATTCATTCATCTGAAGTATCATCTGTGCTCTGTCAGCACACCTGCTTAGTCATCCATTCACTCCTGCGTAACTCGTCAATGACTTGCGCCAGGAGCACATTTTATCAAAGTCCATTATTCCAAGAAGTCCTTTTGGCTGAACACCTTCACTCTGTTCAGCATCCCCTCCTCAGTCATCATCCATTCATCTACTCCTGCATAACTCGTCGTCGACTTGTGCTAGGAGCACCCTGCCATTGAAGTTTCCCCCTCTTAGGTTTCTGCACTCCAGGTTTCGCAGAGGCACACCACCACTCACTTTACATTTGTCTTTTGTGTTGGTTTTGATTGGTTTTCACCACCTTTCCACACTTTGACTCACACCGGTTGACGTTGTCACCGATCACAAGAACCTGGAGTACTTCTCCACCTCAAAGGTTTTAACCCGGCACCAGGTGCGCTGGTCTGAGTTTCTGTCACAATTCAATATGGTTATCTGGTTCAGACCTGGTAAACTCAGTGCTAAGCCTGACGCCTTAACTAGATGATGGGATGTCTACCCCAGGGAAGGGGATAGTGACTATGCCCAGGTCAACCCACAGAATCTCAGACTGGTCTTCATGCAGGAACAGCTAGCCACCTCCCTGCATGCCACCTACCTTGAATACCCAGTCCTACATGCTGTTGCACTGATGGACATGGAGAAGCTATACAATGATATTCTCTCAGCCCTACCCTCAGACCTGGTCACCCAAGTCCAGTTCTCAGACACATCAGATTCCCAGTGGTCAGTTGATGACACCGGCTTCCTCCATCTAGATGGAAGAATCTATGTACTGGACTCTAACGACCTCCACCTTTGTGTCTTGAGGTTTAAACATGACCATCCCTTGTCTGGTCACTTCAGCCAAAACAGAACTCTAGAGCTCATCCAGCACGAATACACTTGGCCCGGCCCAAGGACATTTGTCAAGGACTATGTCCAGTCTTGTACTACCTGTGCCTGGGCCAAGGTACCCCGCCACCAGCCTTACAGCCTACTCAAACAACTCCCGGCCTCAACTGGCTTTACCACCATCCTCGTCGTGGTCAACCAGCTCTCAAAGCAAGCCATCTTCATACCTACTCACGACACCATCACAGCCCCTGAGCTCGCCAAGCTCTTCCTCATGCATGTGTTCTCCAAGCACGGTGTACTGGCCCATGTAACCTCAGACTGGGGATCATAGTTTGTGTCTCACTTCTTCCAGTCTCTAGGTAAAGCTCTAGACATGCATCTACATTTCACCTCCAGGTATCACCCAGAGGGGGATGGTCAGACAGAGTGCACCAACCAGACCCTCGAACAGTATCTCTGGGTCTACTGCAACTATCAGCAGGACAACTGGGCTGAGTTACTACTGCTAGCTGAGTTTGCTTACAACAATGCACCCAGCACTACAACTGGAGTATCACCCTTCTTCACTAATAAGGGTTACCACCCTAATATCTCGGTCTTCCCTGAGCATGACCTCACATCCAACCAGGCTCGTGATTATGCAGTCAACTTAGATTCACTGCACCAGTACCTACACAAAGAAATGGCTCTTGCCCAGCAATGCTACCAAGGACTGGCAGATGCCAAGCACATGCTGGCCCCAGACTTCAAGGTGGGCAACAATGTCTATGTAAAAGCCAAGTACTTCCAGTCGACCTGGCCCTCCAAGAAACTGAGTGAGAAGAACCTGGGGCCCTATTCCATAATAGCCCAGGCTGGTTCTCACTCATTCACCCTACACCTACCAGACTCTATGCGCACTGTACACCCAGTCTTCCACGTATCCCAGCTTGAACCAGCCATCCCAAACACCATACCCAACCGGACTCAACCTCCACCCCCACCAGTAGATGTCGATGGCAACTTAGAATTCGAAGTAGCAGAGATACTCGATTCAAAGGTCAACTGGTGCAGAAAGTGTTGGTTGCAGTACCTGGTCCAGTGGACCAGTTATGAGGGAACTGATGAAGAGACTACCTGGGTACTAGCAACAGAGCTGGACAACACTTCAGAACTTGTCCAAGTGTATCATGACCAGTGCCCAGACAAACCTGGTGCTTTCAAGAGGTAATCTAGAACCGGTCTCAAGTTTCTTTTCTCCCTATCTGTTTCTCCTATCTCATAGTACTTACCATGTCTTGATTTCCTTTACTCTTCCTTTATTTGTTTTCTTTCACTACTTAGAACCGGAACCGGGATTTGGCATTCACAGACATACACAAGCACTATTCTACACGTGCAACATCAGGCTTGGGACCCAGAACCAGCACCAGCCTGGTCACCTGACTCAGACCAGGACCGGCTTTCCTCCTCTTCCTCCCTCAGCCCCTCCAACTCATCATCGAGCCCCTCGATGTCCTCATCCTCCTTGTCAGTGGTGTCCCAGTCAGAAGGCATGTCCGGCACAAGGAACTCGAAGTGTTCCTCAACATAGGTCTCATACGACCAGGCAAACTGGTAGAAGTTCCGGGAAACTTCTCTCTGCACCATCGCTTGACTGGCCATGTTGTCAGCAACGTGCTCAACTGCTTTGATCAAGTGCTCCATTTGGGCACCGGTCACTGGACCAGCCTCGACCTCAGCACCAGCCTTCTTTGACATCGAAGGTCCCTCACCCATGTTGTCCTCTTTGTCACCCATGCCCTCGAGTACCTTGGCTGATGGGTGCCTCAACCTTTTCTTCTTCTCCCTGGTGCAAG
Source organism: Pisolithus tinctorius (assembly GCA_024663395.1). Lineage (NCBI taxonomy): Eukaryota > Fungi > Basidiomycota > Agaricomycetes > Boletales > Pisolithaceae > Pisolithus > Pisolithus tinctorius. The sequence continues at coordinate 6,030,303 of JANFAH010000002.1, forward strand.
GGGAGGTCACGTCAGCTTTCCTCTTCCCTTTGTCCCCAGCTGGCCCAACACCTGTACCAGTCTCACCATTGAATGGCCACCAGCAGCGCTCCTTGAGTTCATTGCACTGGTTGCATGCCAGGTGCCTCTTCTTGCTGTCAGTGTTGCGAAGGCAGGATGTGTTGGTCCAGGCACAATGAAGACAGCTGGTGGAAATGTTGGTCAGAAAACACCAGTAATGGTCACAATAACACTCACCGAGGGTTCATCACCTCAACATTGGAACCGGCCCTGGTTGAACTACCCACTAGGGCATCCACCTGCCAACTCTCCTCCACTTTTCTGGCTTCTTCAGCCTCTATCCTCTGCACCCCTGCCTCTGTGCGCACCCTCTCTTCTTTGAGCTGGGCCTGTTCTTGCCTCTCTGCCTCCAACCAGGCTTCCTCAGCCAGCTGGGCTTCTTCCTGTGCCTTTGCTTTGTGCCTCTTGCACTCAGCCAACTTGCCCTGGATGGCCTCATCATTGTCGTCGCTGCCTACCTGCAGCTCTTCACTCATCGCCTGGGTCAGGTCAGGCAGGAGTTCTTGATCATATGGCATTCTGGACCGGTGAATAGACATGTTGAAGTGAGGAAACAAACCTGAAGTGGACCAGTCTTAAGTCCCCCAGTTTTCAAGGTCAGACACAAAATTTTCATTCTCAGCATTGTCCTCATTGGAGCCTCGTGGGCTTGGCTCCAAGAGGGGGATACTGTCATGACTGTGTCCAGACCACCCTAGACTGGCTCTACACTGGTCTCGACCAGTCCCATCCAACCCTTTCCCCAGTCCTGGCCTTAACCCTTTGACCCAGAAACATGTTAGCTCGCATGGCACTGCAAGGCAGTGCCCAGTCAAGTTGTCCCCTCAGTTAGTACCAGGCTGGTGTAACACCCAGCCCAGCCACATGTCCTGCCCCAGTTCCCAGTAATCCCTTGTTCATAGTCCTTGCTTGATAAGATTCTTTGTAACACTACTTACCAATCATCACTGTACTGGCACAGACCAGTCTCTGGTGCTACATTACACTTAGGTTACTGCTAGTATTTAAGCCATAGGATATTCTGTTTAGCCTCAGTCTGAAATCAACTTAGTTCCTGTCTTAACCCAGTCTCCCCGTTCCTCTGTCTTCTGCTCCTCGACTGGACTATGGCCCATGCAAGGGAATAGTGCTGCATCCTCAGTTGCTAAGTCCAATAGTGCAAAACCCTTAGTATCTCGTATTACCCTCTGACCCCTAGCCAGACTCCGGACCGGCCTTGGACCAGTGAAGGCCTGGACTTAACAGAAGAGTCCTTCATGGTAAGATTTTCCAGATGCTGGACAGCATCAGCAGCAGTGTCATGAGGGCCGAAGTTGGTAGTGAGTTCACAGAGGAACTCGTGGTGGTCATCCATCCACAGTGGATGATTAAGGTAATCATCTGGATTGAGAAGATCTGGTTTGAACCAGGCCAATGCCATGCCCTTAAGGTAGGACTGTGCATATGTGACCTTGGCTCAGTCGGAGCAGAATGCCCAAGGGTGGTCCTGGAAATTGAGCTCACATTGGACCAGGAACTCATGGAGTTTTTTAGGGTCAGACTCATCAAAGGTGTCCAGCTTGCAGACCTTGGTTCATGGAGCAGAGTCTCCAGAGTGCTGGTTGGAGTGGGCTAGGGCATGGATGGCCTGGGTCAGAGCAAGGACCGGGTCATCAAGTGGATCTGTGAGGTTGTCAGGATGATCCTCATCATCAGGCCCATCACCAGGATGGTAGTCAGGATCATTGGGGTCATCATCAGGGTCGCCTGGTCCATCTCTGCCAGGGTGAACGATGATAGGAGGTGGCAGAGAGTGGAGGGTGGACTGCTGATGGATGGAGGGTGCAGCATGTGAGGCGCTGTCTGGAGCAGGGTCAGAGTTGGAGTGCCCCCTGGAGGAGAAGCTCTGGAAGGGCTCAACAACTGAAGGGAGATGTCAGGGGTTTGCCAAGGCTGTAGCAAGGGCCTCAGTAGCATCCTGTTGTTGGAGACATGTCATGGGAGGCATAGTGGATGTGGTAAGGGAAGTGAGAGAGCTTGTACAAGTGATAGTATGAATATACTGTCAAAGTTGGACAACACCTCTGGCTTCCTCTTAGGGCAGAGTTGGAGCGGGTTGGGCTGCGGAGTACAGTGGTCAAAGTCCAAAGCAAATCTGACCACTGGGTGGCAAGATATTCAACAAACAGTGAGCAGAGGGGTATGAAGGGAAGCTTTGGAGGCTGAGGTCAAAGTCAGAGTCAGAGGTCGGAGGTCAGATGAGAGGGTGTTGGGTTCAGCTAGTGCACTGCCCCCTTGCATGAGCTCAGCCCTTGTATTTCAGAGGTGGAGCAGACTCAGAGGAAGTGAAGATGAAACTCTGGAGGGGACTGAGAGGGAGTCAAAGGTGGGGACTTTATTTGATATTTGTACTAATTACATCGGAGTACTACATGGCCTTATATACAACATAGGTCAAGGGCAGTGCAGTGTGGAATGTAGACCAATAAGTGTATAATGGGCTAGTAGTCCCTCCAACACAAGGGATAGAGGGTAGGGATGACAGGGACCTTAACTGAGACAAGGAAACTACCACAACAAGGAAAAGAGGGTGAATACCAAAAGAGCAGAAGAATGGAGAAAATGGACACAAGGGCAGAACCCTATCTAGAATGCAGGGCCACAAGTCTGACAGCCCATGTGACCAACCCTAAGGCGGAGTTGAGCAGAGTTGGTCAGAACATGGACAGGGGACCTCAGAGAGGTGTGGAGACATGTCTGGAGGGTCGGAGGAGTGCAGGAACATGTCGGAGGAGGGCAGAGAAGCATGGGAACATGTTGGAGGAATAGGTGTTAGGGGCTTACATTGGTGTCATGGTCATGACAGTCTTCATCTGCATGGCATGGGCATTGCACACAACTCATTGACAAGTTAGGCAGAGTCAGCTGTAACCATGTCCACAACACCTTTGGTGTGTGACAACGGAGAAAAGGTATGCTGTGGTAGTGCTTTCTTTGCACACAAAAACTCCCAAAACCTGGCTTTCCACATGATTAGCAACCATGCAATGAGTGAAACCAGTATCCTGTGCACTATAATAGAATCAGTCAGGAGAATTGACCACTTTGTTCCCATACTGGCCCACATCAGCTTGGAATCAATTGTTAGGAACCTCACTATCAACCTACCCAGAAATGAAGATAGTGACTGGTACAGCTGCAGTGATGCCCACCTATACTGATCCATTGTAGCAATACTGCATCTTCACAGCACCCACACCCACCTCCAAGCCTGGAGCATGAAGACCCCCCACCTAAAATGATCAGTGGCATCTAGTCTGGCTGTCATAACCATGCATTCACTCTGGGTCTTTACTCACTCTGCACCCTCTTCTGCTGGTCATTTGCTCACTCCATACCAACTCTGCCCAACTTCTGTTGGTTACGAGTCATCTCTGCTCCAACTGCTGTCAGACTTGTGTTGCTCTCCTACCAGACCGAGTGGACTGTTCTTTGAGGGGTCATGTGACTATCTTCGGACTTCTCCCTGACAGCACATGCACCACATGGTCCAGCATCTGGACTGTTTCCTTTTCTGGATGTTCTATGTTACCCATTCATATGTCCTCCATCTACCCTTCATTTGTTGTCTAGGAAGTTTTTACTTGAAAATTTCTGAGTCTCTGTATGTCAGTTCCAATTCTGGTTACTGTACCTCCATAGTAGTATAAAAGCATGTATCATACTCCGCTGTTCCTCAGTACAAATATCAACTTAGTTCTTACTCCTTCTGTCTCTGACTTCTGCCTGTTGGAGTTATCTCTGACTCTCTGTCTTTACTCTCCCTCTGAAATATGAGGGCTGAGATTGTGCAAGGGGGTAGCGCACAAGCTAAACCCGACGCCCTCACTCCGCTCTGCCTTTCTCTCGGTGGTCTTCATTCCTGCCAACACTCTGCTAGTCAGAGTTCTGTTCCTGTGTGTTGGACTTGCTTCCGGACCCTCCTCTAGACCTTATATAGCATCAGAGTTGGTCGGAGTAGGCCTGGACTTGACACTGGCCAAAGAAGTGCTCACCCACCCATCCCTAACATCCTGTGATGTGTCTATAAACCTGCTGTGAGTCAAAGTGAGGTTCAGTGGTGGAAACTGACCAAAACTGATGCAAAAGATGACAGGAGTGAGTGGTGATGTGCCTATGCAGTACCTAGATGGTAGAGCCTTTGATTTGGGAGGGTTTTTCTGAGCTATGACACTCAAAGATGAGTGCTGAGGGTTGGGGGTGCTCCTGATGAAGGAGCAGGAATGTGAGAGGAAGCAATAGGGTAGACTGCTGTCAGCCTATAGTAGGATGGATGATGACTTAATTTGATGCTCTGAGCTGCTCTGAGCTCAGGGAGGACTTGGAGTGAAGTATATTGATGATATGTACAGTGATCACAAATGGAATGGCCTGGACAGCAACTGAATTCACATATGCAGTAGCATGCCAGATGGACCTTCTTGAAGAAGGGGAGAGGTGCCTGAGTCAGCTAGACAATCTGCAAGAGTTCCATGATCCACTCACATCATTAGGCCTTCAACAGTATGCAGGACAGCCACAAAATCTTGCACAAAACTCAGTAATGGACATGATTGTCATGTACATGGGTTGCTGAATTGATACTGCAGTGCAGCACCTAACCCAGCTGCCAAGCACTGCCCACTGGCCTGAACACTGGTATGAATGTCTGCACATTGCTATGGTGAGTTCTATTTCTAGGCAGATGTTCCCAGTTGTGTACATTTATCCAGGGCACCATGGACTGTCTCATTCCCATAGCAGTCACCCAGAATTGTTATTGGCCCCTGCTTCCTGCTGTGTACATCTTACATCATATGGGCAGATGGACAGAAGCAACCTTCCACTGTCACACACCAAAGGTGTTGTGGACATGGTTACAGCTGACTCTGCCTAACTTGTCAATGAGTTGTGTGCAATGCCCATGCCATGCAGATGAAGACTAAAGGCCTCATGCATAGAAAGACTGCTGGACGTGAGCAGTCATCCTTCACACAAGAACAAGTTGTCAGTGCTAAAGAGAAAAGAGGAAGTGAGTTATATATGCCCAAGTTGATATATAATGTGATGAAGGCACCCTTGTTCCCACTAGTATGAAAGCCAAGCTGATGTGGACCCACTTGCTGACAATGCCAGTGCTGATACCACTCCCAGCATTCACAGCATCAGTTACTATGCATCACTGGGCCTTTGATATTCAGCATGTGGTCTGGTTAGCCATGCTTGTGAGGGGATGCTACTTTGGATCTGCCCACTGGCCACCATGCCTGCAATGTTGCCAGAACAGCATTTGGCCACATTGTCACTTGGAGCTTCACAATCAATACTCAATAGATGTCTCAAAGGCATGGGAAGCTGCTGAATACATTTCCTTCACTTGCCATCTTCACTTCTATTTGTGGGGTACTTTCACAAGATGTCCGAGATGAATGACAGGTCCATCCATCAAGTGGGCCATTATCTACCATCCAACAGACATGCCTGAATATACATGGGGTCTAGCCACTCTGAAATACAGCTTTCAGCTGTTTCTGATTGGTTCTCATGAATTGCAAATGCCCAAACCATCCCCTACAAGGTCCATTGCTGCTGTTGCCAAGTTCAACTGTGGTGCAATCAATGGCCTGGGTCATGCATTTTGTCATCATCTGCAAAATGATCCATAGGCATGCATATAACTTTTAATAAATGCCACTTTGCCTAGACAAGCCTGTTCATTCATTGTGCCAGCATCTGCTGCATAAATGCATCAGCCCAGCCATATGTTCTGACAGATTCAATGTCACATTGTCAGGCCTGCCCAAGTGTTATGAAAGCATGCACCATCCATCTGACAGGCTTTCCCACTAGATTCTACTGGGTTAACATGGCTTGCACACAGCCCTCCATGTGCTCGACAGAATCTGCCAAATCAATGTCAGGCCCCCATAGGTTGTGCTGCATGGGATATCCCATTGATGGGCCCATCCATGGCCTATGAGAGCACCTGCAATATATCACATGGGCCTGCTCATCTGTTTCTATGGGTTCAACATGTCTTTGACAGGCCCATCGATGCCTTAAGACAGCACCTGTGATATACTGCATGGGACTGCCCATGAGTTTTGATGCACTTGACAATCCATGCATGTGCCCATCCATGGGTTGTGACAGTGTCCAGCATTTAACAGATGGGCCCATTCATAAGTTGCAACACATGCAACATCACTTCTATGGGCCCAACCATTTGTTGTGACAGTACCCTGCATACCCAGGACAGGCCTGCTCATTAGTTTCAATGGGCTCAACATTCTTTTGATGGGCCTGTCCACATATTTTCACAGCATCCACCCCATAAATGATGGGCCTGCCAATAGGTTGTGATGGATGTGATATACCTTTGACAGGCCCATCCATGCCTTATTACAGCACCCACCCTGTCAATGACAGGCCTACCTGTTAGTTTCAACCAGTTCAACATACCCTTGTCAGGCCCATCCATTTGTTGTCACAGCATCCACTCCACAAACAACAGGCTCGCCCATATGTTGGGATGGATGCAACATCTTCTGGACAGGCCTACCTATCAGTTTCGATGGGTTCAAAGTTCCTTGGATGGGCCTGCCCATGGGTTGGGACACCCTCTGCTACATTAATGACATGCCTGCACATTAGGTGCCACAGGGCAGAATATTTCTGCCACCAGCCCACCCATGTGTTTTGACTGCATCCATCATTCAGTTGATGCACCCTCCTATCTGTTGCTACTGGATGCTTCAGTACTTTGAAGGGCCCATCCATGTCTTGAAGTACTATTCATTCATTTACCAGCAGGCCTGTGTATATGATCATCTGCCACCCTTCATATGGTGGCCAGGCCCACTCTTACCTTGTGCTAACATGCAGCCTATTAGGTCTGGGCCCATCTACATGTTGGACCCTCTCTGATGCATACCAGCAGGGCCCATTCATAAGTTGTGATATCAGCTGTAGCCAAATGGATGGGCCTCCCTTGATGTTGTGGCTGACTGCATTATTACAAGGATGGCCCATCCATAAGCTGCAACACTATCCATGCACAGGTGGACAGGCCTCTCTTTCACTCATGACAGTGTGCATTATGCCATAGATGGGCCTGCCTATGTGTCTCACCATTATCCATCTCTTGACAGACAGGCCTGCACATACATTGGAATATACTTGTCACATGCCTGCTCATTTACTGCTGTCACTCTGGGCCTCCAGGCCTCTTCTTATGTTGTGACTTAATTAATTTGATGGGCCCACATTGGGCTCTACATGAGTAATGGTAATTTGGTGTGCAGGCTACCCATGTGTTGTGACTAAGCTGACTACATGAGGTCATCGAGTTGTGGTCAACCCAGTATCTCGATCTAGCAAGCAGCTCTGCTAAGTACATTTATTCAGAGAAATTCGCAGGTGGCAGTGTGTGTGAACTGCAAATTTTGAGTCGGCCACCCAGCCACAGTGGCAGGGATGGCCATTCGGAGTGTCTGACCGTTCGTGATGGCACCAGCTTCATCGATTGTGCAGGATGGCATTGGGACGCAGAAGCAAAATGTTTGGCAGTTAGCAGTTAGTGGAAAATGGACTTACATTCCAAACAGGATCCAAGCAGAGGGTCACGCAACCTTGACATCGATGTCACTTAGACCCCCCAGCCTTGGCAGACCACAGTTGTGGTTTGTAGCATAGTATAATATTAGTACGGTATGTGTACTGCCTACTGTACTTATTGAATATGATGACCCAGCAGCTTGAAGCACTTGAATTTTTGTGCAGAGATTGTGATCACTCAGTGCTCAGTGTTCAGTGTCCAGTGTGTCCAACATGTCCAATGTTCATTTAGTCATCATTCCTGCCTGGCATTGGACTGCAGGGTTGCACGGTGTCACACACCAAAGGTGTTGTGGACATGGTTACAGCTGACTCTGCCTAACTCGTCGATGAGTTGCGCACAATGCCCAAGCATGCAGATGAAGACTAAAGGCCTCATGCATAGAAAGACTGTTGGACATGAACAGTCATCCTTCGCACAAGAACGAGTCGTCAGTGCTAAAGAGAAAAGAGGAAGCAAGTTAAGCGCGCGTTAAAGGTTTTTAGCACCCATGTACGGCATTCTGGTTTTCGTCGTATCTCCACCATTTCCAAAGATATTGACTCCGTTCCCATGCTCGCTTAAGGTGCTCAGCCCCACGATTCTTCCTTCCAAATTTGGAGAGGATCCTCACACCCTGCACATTTCTACAGCACTCCATCCATCAGATGCTCATTTCGCTAAGTCCATCAATCATGAACACCTCTTCATTGATCATCTCGCTTGTCTCATTTGCCAGAGACAGTGGCTACGTATATCTGCCAGGCATTCCCACCAGCTTCCGTCCTGAAGCCCCCTGGTTCATCCTGTCATTGTCAGCCCCATCTCATCCCATGCAGCTTGGTCAGCATGTTCTCCTTGTCAGTATGACTTCCAGAAGGACGTTCTTTGGTCACCTCAGGTCTGTCACTTGGTTAGAAAGGTCTTATGTGGTCATTTCAGTCTCCCCGGTTGATGAAGCATATGGATCGTTCCTCCCTGCTCCCTGCACTGTCTTTATTCCAGTCTCATCTGTCATTCTTCCCGCATTGCGACAACTGCAGTATGGTCTACTGTCCTCCAGCCTCCCTGATCACATTCATGATGAGTATGACATGCATCTTGCCTTCTTACTGCAGGATCCAGCAGAAGACGTTCCCCCTTCTCCTCCTCCATCAGAACCCCATTCATGAAGTTTTTGTTAACTTCACTGAGAGGATGGAAGGGTGGGAGACGCAATCGCGTATGCTCTCATTGCCCCACAGACCCCCAACGCCCTAGCCCCCTTTGACACCTGACTCATGCCCTTCAATTCTGGAGTTAATACTTCCCTATCTGGAAACACCGTCCATCTGTCATGCCGTCTTTGGATCTAGAGATGTCTCCGCCGAGATCTAACTTGCATCGCCACCCCCTAATGTGATATCAGTGTGCTTACTCAGTTTCTGATTCTATTTGACTCATTTTGTGATATTTTGACTATCCTTGACTCGTTCATTGCCAATACTTACCAATCTTCTTTGCTTGCTTACTTTTCATTTCTCACTTACTCATCATGATTACTCAGTCCTTACTCATTACTTACCAAGTGTTTGTGCCTTGTTTGTCACAAGCTGTGCTCCCCCCTCAGTATATAAACCCCCATGTACTTAGCTACCCACAATCAATCAGAATCAATCAAGAAGTCACTCAGAAGTCAGCTCAGCTCAGCATATCTTGTCGTCAACAGTTGAGGCTCATTCGGAAGAGTCTATCTGTCTTCATTCATATCATTGGTAGTTGAGGCTCCATCAAGGGTCTATCTACCTTCATTCATTCATCTGAAGTATCATCTGTGCTCTGTCAGCACACCTGCTTAGTCATCCATTCACTCCTGCATAACTCGTCAACGACTTGCACCAGGAGCACATTTTATCAAAGTCCATTATTCCAAGAAGTCCTTTTGGCTGAACACCTTCACTCTGTTCAGCATCCCCTCCTCAGTCATCATCCATTCATCTACTCCTGCATAACTCATCGTTGACTTGCGCTAGGAGCACCCTGCCATTGAAGTTTCCCCCTCTTAGGTTTCTGCACTCCAGGTTCCACGGAGGCACACCACCACTCGCTTTACATTTGTCTTTTGTGTTGGTTTTGGTTGGTTTTCACCACCTTTCCACACTTTGACTCACAACAGGCATCGTTGATTGACTTGGTGCCAGTGATGTCATGTTGATAGTGTTCATTCCACCACTCAGTGCTCAAACCTCCATTTACAATATTTTCATGAGTGTTGCAATAGACCCTACAACTCCAAGTCATTTTTTATGGTGACTGTCAACTTGCCACAGTACAGACAGGGCCATCCAGCTGGAAGAAATAGTGGGAAAGTAGACTGCTAGTTCACACACAGTGTATATACAATATGCATTCATCAGTTATGCATGTACCTGCATGGCAGTGCGAATTGCCTAAACATGTACTTATGAAACACCTCACCTGGGACCCTGCCACCATAATACTGTAATTCCTAGTGGGCCATCGTGAGTACATGGGATCCGGGCCTTCACAAGCTTCAATGCATCCCGTCAACTGGTTTGCTAATTTCACTGGTTCAAAACTGCAAATGGAGCCAGCCTGGATGCAAATGTGCATACTCATTTTCCATCACAAAGTCACTTTATAGGACTTTACAATTGCTTTCCAGCACTTTGCAGCTCAAACTGGTCTGCAGCCTCGAGGCCTATTGGGCCCAGGGCACTAACATAATCGCTTAGGGCAGGTTAGTGGGGTGCATGGCAGCAGGAGCCCTTGCCTGCCTTCGCCCTCCATCTTCGACACTCGACACTTGACGCTCTTTGATCACTGCCATTGGTAAGTACATGTCAGCAAGCCTATCCCAAGGTTTCACCCAGTTGACAGATCGCTATTGCTCAAAGGTCAATTCGGTTCCATTGGATGGGTCTGGTGAGCAGCCCGTTGGCCATTCCTTTTGCTGGGCGGTTTGGCACCAGATGTCACATCTACACAGCCATCCTTGAGCTGATCGTTGGCCCCCTTCAAGATTTTCAGGATTGGAAGGTTTGACTTGGCTTCAAGACTGTCTTCATAAGTACTGATCATTTGGTGAGTCACATCATCAACTTCTGCCCTTCCCCTTCCACTCATAAATTTTGAAACACAGATCTTGTGCATCTTGTGCATCTATTCTTGTGACACCATCCACCATGATGCTAAACTGGCAAGTAGACTATGCCAACCTATTTGTCAGCTGAGCGCTGCCCTATGTCAACTGGTATTCTACATTGTCACACCCCTCAACCTCCCAACGAGTCTTTCGTCATGTTCCAAACCCATGAGGGCACTTGAACTGTGGCTGGTGAGTCGCATTTTTTTCTCTGCTGTGTGTTGGCCTGGCCACATTAACCATAATTAGCTTCTTGCTCCTGCAGCGAGGCAATATACACTTGGTGAGCTTGCTACTGAGAACTTTGGCACATGGGGTGATGGAGCAGGTGCCCAGTTGCTCACTGTGGGCTTTAATGCCAGGTTAGTGGCCTGCTTCATATAGTCCCTTTCATCCCTCACAAACCCCACTAGTGCATGGATGCATTCATTGCTTAATGTGTTTTCATGGCACCAAGCCAGCACAGGATGATCACATGAAATATGAATGATTTTCCATCACCTTTCTTCCATCTCTCAGATGCCACTCCACCTGTACTTCGTTTTCAATGGGCTGGACTGCCCTCAGCTCAAGAGGGGAAAAGACATCATCTGCACATGCTATCCGCCCCTCCTCATGCAGTGCTTTCAAGAGCTGCTGATGGCATTTGGTTTCAATTGGCACATGGTGAGTCATCGGTTGTACATGTTGCTGGGTGCTAACAAAGCTCACAAGGCTCTGGGAGAGGCAGAGGTGGAACTCACCTGCCTCCAGTCATGCGCCCTCATCGATGTTGTGGTGACACCATACAACAATGTGCTGCTGTTTGGTGCAACTTGCATCGTTCACAGGTAGGTCAGTTCGAATGTGCAGATGCAGTCATTTTCTTACCACAGACAGTGGCATCCCACCATCTGGCAAGTATGAAGACATGCAACTCTACTCATCAGACACCTTACAAAATTGCACCAGCCTTGAGTGGGGTGACCTCCTCCTTGTCATGCTGATGAATAGTGTAGATAGTGAGGTAAGTGCCATATCCAGCTCCCCAAAGATGCCACCCAACCTCATTCAATTCGTTAGACAGGTTGCTGGTGGTGCAGCACAGATGTTGCCTGCCGATTGGTTAACTATGGCTTTGGAAAGACCCTCTTTGAAGCCACAATCATGCTTCAGTTTGTGGAGTTTATGGAGTTTGTCACCAGGTGGCATGACGATGTCTGCGAGGTGCTACGAATGGATCCTCAACACCTCCTTGGATGTAGGCACCACAAGCTTGCCCATATCATTGTGGAGGAATGCATCGAGTTCCCTGACCCTGCTGTCTTAGCAATATATCTGTTACCTCTCACCTCATGGTCAGAGGGTTGCCATCCCCCCGTTGCTGCCATGAGGTCTTGTCAGCCTGATCTCGCATTGCTGGCAGAGTTCTGTTTGTGGCACCTTGGCTGGTCGCCAGATACCATCTGGTCCTGATTGATGGGCATTTGCACCAGCGCTGCTATGTGCACATTTCTGCAGGTGGGTCTTACAATTGTGCCAAATCCCCCTATCCCACCTCATCACCCACTGTCTACAGCTGCCAGGAAATGTCAACAGCGAGTGGCTCCAATGCAGCCTTCAGGTCCTGAGCCATTCTGATAAGTCATACAAGCTCTCTGTGCCAAGTTTACCACTTGAAACACCAGTGGACGAAGATCCATTGCCTGCCTATGAGATAGAGATGCTGGCAGTCATGTTAGAATACTCAAGGCCTGATTTGGTGGAGTTGACAGTTAACCTTTTTCATGAAACTGGAGTTATTGACCTGGTAGGTGATGCAGATGCAACACATCTCAAAGCTGGAGCTATTGGTCTCATGGATAAGGACTAGCTGTTTGCCTAGCACACATTTCTATAGTGTTGTATCAGTTTGTGAGTGGCGCAATTATCATGTCTGTGTGAGTCTACCTCACTCACTTCCCTGCCTGCTGTTGTGCTTGCTCCATGCCACTCTCAGTCTGCCTGCCCAAGCGAACATGACATATCAGTTTCCATCCTCCAGATCCAATGATGACTGCCTGCCTTCACATTGCTCCTGCTGCCTCAGTTTGCATTGTTACTGTGAGTCAAAGTGTGGAAAGGTGGTGAAAACCAACCAAAACCAACACAAAAGACAAATGATGTGCGAGTGGTGGTGTGCCTCCATGGAACCTGGACTGCAGAAAAATCTAAGAGGGGGAAATTTCAATGGCAGGTGCTCCTAGCACAAGTTGATGATGAGTTATGCAGGAGAAGACAAGCAAGTGATGATTGGATGGGGGATGCTGAACAGAGTGAAGGTGTTCAGCCAAAAGGACTTGGGATGAAAGACTTTGATAAGATGTGCTCCTGGCACAAGTCAATGACAAGTTATGCAGGAGTGGATGAATGACTAAGCAAGAGTGCTGACTAAGTGTGGATAAGACTGCTGATGATGGATGGTGGTAGATAGACTCTTCCAAATGAGCCTCAACTACCAATGATATGAATGATGACAGATAGACCCCTTTGTGGAGCCTCAACTGTCGATGATGAGATATGCACTGAACTGACTTCTGGACTGATTCAATTCACTTGTGGATTGCTTCTTGGTAGCTAAGTACATGGGGGTTTATATACTGTGGGGGGAGCACAGCTTGTGACAAATAAGGCACAAACACTTGGTAAGTAATGAGTAAGGACTGAGTAATCATGATGAGTAAGCAAGAAATGAAAAGTAAGCAAGCAAAGAGGATTGGGTAAGTATTGGCAATGAATGAGTCAAGGATAGTCAAAATATCACAGAATGAGTCAAATGGAGTCAGAAACTGAGTAAGCGCACTGATATCACATTAGGGGGTGGCAATGCAAGTCAGATCTCAGTGGAGACATCTCTGGATCCAAAGATGGCATGACAGATGGATGGTGTTTCCAAACAGGGAAGTATTAATTCCAGAATTGAAGGGCATGAGTCAGGCATCAAAGGGGGCTAGGGCATTGGGGGTCTGTGGGGCAATGGGAGCATACACAATCACATCTCCCACCCTTTTGTTCTCTCAGTGAAGTTAACAAAAACTTCATGAATGGGGCTCTGATGGAGGAGGAGGAGGAGAAGGGGGGACATCCTCTGCTGGATCTTGCAGTAAGAAGGCAAGATGCATGTCATACTCATCATGGATGCGATCGGGGAGGCTGGAGAACAGTAGATTATGCTGCAGCTGTCACAATGTGGGAAGAATGATGGATGAGACTGGAATAAAGACAGTGCAGGGAGCAGGGAGGAATGATCCATATGCTTCATCAAGAGGGGAGACTGAAACAACCACATAAGACCTTTCTAACCAAGTGACAGACCTGAGGCAACCAAAGAACGTCCTTCTGGAAGTCATACTGACAAGGAGAACATGCTGACCAAGCTGCATGTGACAAGATGGGGCTGACAACGATGGGACAAACCAGGGGGCTTCAGGATGGAAGCTGGTGGGAACACCTGGCAGATATACATAGCCATTGTCTCTGGCAACTGAGTCAAGCGAGATGATTGACAAAGAGGTGGCCATGATTGATGGACTTAGTGAAATGAGTGTCTGATGGATGGAGTGCTGTAGAAATGTGTAGGGTGCGAGGATCCTCTCCAAATTTGGAAGGAAGAATCGTGGGGCTGAGCACTTTAAGCGAGTGTGACAACTGAGTCGATATCTTTGGAAATGGTGGAGATATGACAAAAACCAGAATGCTGTACACAGGCACTAAAAACTTTTAATGTGTGCTTAACTCGCTTCCTCTTTTCTCTTTAGCACTGATGACTCATTCTTGTGCAAAGGATGACTGTTAATGTCCAGCAGTCTTTCTATGCATGAGGCCTTTAGTCTTCATCTGCATGCATGGGCATTGTGTGCAACTTGTCAATGAGTTAGGCAGAGTCAGCTGTAACCATGTCCACAACACCTTTGGTGTGTGACATTGCCCAGATCATTATGAACTCAATCATGCTCACTGCAGTCTCCTGGGCAATTCTGTAGGTTCGACTCATTATACATACTGATTTTTACCCAAAGAGAGGCATATTCATTGGCTTCACACATCTGAAAGGCAAAAAGAAAAAGATAATGCAGTTCATTCCTGAGGCTGGGTACTACAAATTTTGGGAAGGATCTGATGGACCAGAGATTAGCATTCAGGTGGGCATTGTTTTCAGTGAGTACAAGTGTGCCATCTCTAATGATTATGTATGTTTATTGCCCCATCATCTTCCAGCTCTCTGGCTTGCTGGAAATCCTGGAAACCCTATAATGCCAGCAATCTGTCTTCTCAGTTCACACACGTCCCTCTATCTCTCCACTCCAGGATCCTCTGTCTAATCCATTTCACCCTTCTTGCATACTATATCTGGAGACCGCCTATGACATGCCTACCTCATTCCCTGTGACTGCCAATTCTGCGAAGCTCACAGATCGAAATATGCACTAGGTTCAGTCAGTGAGATACAATTTTGTAGGTATGGTCGAGCACCAACTTAACCTTGCTCGTGAACAGTTACTGCAGGATCCAACAGTTAATATCAATGTTTCACTGATGTCTGTCTGTGTCGGGCAGCAGAGTGTAGGAGGAAAGCATATACCATTTGGCAGGAGGCCTTCTTCCATGCCATGGCTAGCCAAGAAGGTCTCATCAACATCGCTGTTGAAATGGTGGAAACAGGGGATGTCTAACAACATCTGCTGTGATGGTACAGTGCACAATTCGTTGGGTGACCTCATCCAGCTTACATATGGAGAGGATAGGATGCATGGTGCGTTCATTGTGTGCCAAAGGATTGACATGTTCAGGCTCAGCAGCAGGGAGTTGGAGCAGTTATCCTGACCCTACCTCCGCCACTCCCAAAGACTCCACATTCGTTGAATCCTTCTTTGCCATCCCAGATGATGAGGGGAGCATCAAGATGAAGATGGAGTGGGTTTTGGAGACTGACGGTGTCAACTTGAAGGTGGTGATCTGTGTTCCAGGTGTCAACTTTATTCACCTAGGTTGTTATGAACTCAGTCGTGCTCGCTGAGATCTCCTAGGTAACTGTCCTTACCTTGTTTGCCTTCTGTACCTGACCAACTTTCCACACTTCGTATGTTTGCCCAAAGGACACCCTGTCATCTTCCCACTCTCTGGTTCACTGGAAACCTGGTAATGTGAGTAACCAGTCTTCTTGTTCATGCGCATCTCCCTCTCTCCCCACTCCAGCATTTTCCATCTTGTCCATTTCGCCCTCCCCACATACTATATCCAGGGACCATCCATGACACACATACCTCATTCCCCATGACTGCCAGCTCCATGATGTATGCAAATCAAGATGTGCCGCAGGTCAGTGAGATAGAATTTTGAAAGTGTGGTTGAATGTGAATAAACATACTTATCCCTGCTTGTGAATGGCCACTGCAGGATCCAAAGGTTTGTGTATCAATGTCTCACTGATGTCTGTCTGTGTTGGGCAGCAGAGTGGAGAAGGAAAGTGTATACCATTCAGTTTCCACCCATTGGATGTCACCTCACTTTTCCAAGGATGACTTCAGCCCAGAGGTGAGGGGATTCGTGGAGAACTCAGACATGCACAGTCTGACCACTGCAGGGGTACTTTTTCCATGCCATGGCTGGTCAAGAAGATCTTGTTGATACTGCTGTCAAGATGGTGAGACAAACTATATCCAACGACATCTCATCAATGTGCTGGAGGATGTCATATCCCCTTTCCTGGCTTTCTCTGCGCCCCCCACCCATGCCTGTTGGCATCAAATATCTGTCAGCAAAAATCATATCTGCGTTGTCTTTGCCAGAGTACTCCTGGATGGAGCGCATATGCACCTCTGTCAGCCAAAATCGTATCCACATCATTTTTGCCAAGGTACTCCCTGATGGAGCATGTACACACCTCTGTCAGCCAAAATCGTGTCTGCATCATCTTCACCAAGGTACTCCTTGATGAAGCACGTATGCACCTCTGTCAGCCAAAATCGTGTCTGCATTGTCTTTGCCAAGGTACTCCTTGATGAAGCATGTACATACCTCTGTCAGCCAAAATTGTATCTGCATCGTCTTTGAACACTTTCACCTCATGCAGGATCATCACCAGTTGCAGTCACTCATTTTCCCTCACACAGATAGCCTGACTCCCACTGCATGCCTGTCAATTTGCACTGTATCATTCAAAGTGCTGCTTGGATCTTCCACATCGACTGCTGCAAGTCTAGCAACCTTGAACCAACCTACACTGTTGACACAGTCCACCAACTTCACAGAGAGGTTAGCAGGGAAGTGCAGGTGAATGCTTCGCTGACCTTCTGCATGCACATACAAGCCACACTTGCTACCTGCCACATATTGGAAGAGTTCCACCTCAACCACAAAGTGTTTGAGTGGGTGTTGGGCGAGATTGAGGCGAAGTTCAACCATACTCTCATTAACCCTGGAGGGATGTGCAGTACTCTTGCTGCCCAGTCTATTGGTGAACCAGCTACTCAAACGACTCTTAATGCCTTCCACTATGCCATTGTATCCAGCAAAAATGCTACTCTAGGTGTCCCCCATTTGAAAGAAATCATCAACATCACCACCAACATCAAAACACTTTCGCTTTCTGTGTACTTGGAATCTGATATGGCCCAGGACAGGATGTCAGCAAAGAATGTGCAGCAGGAGCTCACCTACACATTGCTTCAGACTGTGACCGCCACAGTCAAGATTTGGTATGACCCCAAACCTACGTCCACCATTATCGAAGAAGACACTGTGTTCGTTGAATCTTTCTTTGCCATTCTAGATGAGGAAATCGAGTCGAAGCTCCACCTTCAGTCACCATGCACTTTTGGCTGGTGCTTGATCATGACAGAACAATTGATTGGACTCTTACTGTGGTCGCTGACTGCATCACTGAGAACTTCAAGATGGACCTCCTCATTGTCTGGAGTGAAGGTAACTTGGAGGAACAGGCAGGGTACAGTCAAAGAAGACGTCTTCCTCTGCCAATTCAAGAACACAATGTTGAACTTGGTCAGCCTGCATGGTGTACATACCCCATATTTTTATTGGAACACAATGAGGCTTATGCCGATGATGAGGGGAACATCAAGATGAATGGAGGAGTAGGTTCTGGAGACTGACAGTGTCAACTTGAAGGTGGTGATCTGCCTTCTAGAATGTCAGCTTTACTCACACATACTTGAACAGCCAGTGCATTGAGACTTTCAACACACTTGGGATTGAAGCCGCATGTGTAGAAATCACAAAGGAGATGCGAGGAGTCATCAAATTCAACAGTTTGTACATGAACTATCATCACCTGGCATTGCTCTGCGACCTCATGACCCATCATAGAACACTCATGGCAACTGCTCCTCATGGCATCAACCATGCTGACACTGATGCTCTGATGCATCGCTCATGGAGGAAACAGTTGGGATTCTGATGGAAGCTGCTGGGCATCACTGACTTGATGGGGTGCAGGGTATTCATGACTATGCATACAATGTATTACTAGCATTATATTACCTTAGTTCCAGATTCGTTGTACTCCTGTGCATATTGAATGTTGAGGACTTCACACTGAATATGATGTCACCAAATTAAATCTGAAAGAAAGAAATATATTACAGTAGCTAGTTGACAGTGCAGCTACACTATGAACTGACTTCGTTTGCGACTCCCACACACCACCTGGTTGGGTTCAGGCCACTTGTGGAGGGAACAATGAACATCCTTTACATGCGATGGTCAGACAGAAGGCATTGACGACAAAGAGTGTTGCCTTACCTAGCTCCCCCGACAAGAGAAAGAGGAGAGTGAAGGCATCTGTTCCAAAGGAACAGCCCAGCCTACATACCATTCATCAGATCAAGGAGGCCAGCAAACAAACTCACCTTTGGGCAGCCAAGACAAGGGCAACATACACCAGGCATGTCCACCAGGTGCAGTCATGCTTACAGAGCCACTTTCCAGCAGAGGGAATGCAGCTGCCTCCAAGCCTGAGTCACATTGGTAGTGGAGACCTGAGCTCAGAAGTGTATGGCGATCCAGACTTCAAGAATGTGTTCAAGTGCATGCCAAATCAGTGCTCAGACAAGGCACTGGCCCTTTACCTTTCATGGAAGGGCTTCCAGGAGGACTGCAGTCAGAGTATGATTGACAGCATTCAGGCAGCATTCAAACTGATGTGGGATGAGGCATGCGTCTCACATGACTCTACTGTTGCCATCGACTAATGCAGAGACTCCCAAAAGTGATGGTGGGACATTCCATGAGGCCTGGCATTACAATGGTGCATGCCAGTGGTGGGAGGGGAATCCAGTGCACTCAGCAGAAGTGGACGATGTCATAGCATCTATCTGGCATAAGGTCAATTCCCAGGGATCGGAGCACACACACTCCAGTGCGATGAAGAAGGAGTACCTGGACATGATCCTCACCTGGTCCAATTCTTGCTGTCCCCTCGACTCCCTGCTGCAGTATATCCATTCGGTGATGACATGCTCAGAACCATCAGTGCCGCTATTGGGCAAGTGGGCAACAGATGCAAAGATGAAATTAACCACCACATGGCACATCGAGCAACTTGCCTGTGCCACTGTCGCATTCATGCTGTGGACCAGGTAAACTAGCATGCAGCTTTACCTCCAAAGTCAATGATGACAATCTATGATAGGAACTACAAGCTCATCAGGCTGAAGCATGGGGATATTAGACTCGACAGGACCGCTGTGAGTCAAAGTGTGGAAAGGTGGTGAAAACCAACCAAAACCAACACAAAAGACAAATGTAAAGCGAGTGGTGGTGTGCCTCCGTGGAACCTGGAGTGCAGAAACCTAAGAGGGGGAAACTTCAATGGCAGGGTGCTCCTAGCACAAGTCGACGATGAGTTATGCAGGAGTAGATGAATGGATGATGACTGAGGAGGGGATGCTGAACAGAGTGAAGGTGTTCAGCCAAAAGGACTTCTTGGAATAATGGACTTTGATAAAATGTGCTCCTGGCGCAAGTCGTTGACGAGTTACGCAGGAGTGAATGGATGACTAAGCAGGTGTGCTGACAGAGCACAGATGATACTTCAGATGAATGAATGAAGGTAGATAGACCCTTGATGGAGCCTCAACTACCAATGATATGAATGAAGACAGATAGACTCTTCCGAATGAGCCTCAACTGTTGACGACAAGATATGCTGAGCTGAGCTGACTTCTGAGTGACTTCTTGATTGATTCTGATTGATTGTGGGTAGCTAAGTACATGGGGGTTTATATACTGAGGGGGGAGCACAGCTTGTGACAAACAAGGCACAAACACTTGGTAAGTAATGAGTAAGGACTGAGTAATCATGATGAGTAAGTGAGAAATGAAAAGTAAGCAAGCAAAGAAGATTGGTAAGTATTGGCAATGAACGAGTCAAGGATAGTCAAAATATCACAAAATGAGTCAAATAGAATCAGAAACTGAGTAAGCACACTGATATCACATTAGGGGGTGGCGATGCAAGTTAGATCTCGGCGGAGACATCTCTAGATCCAAAGACGGCATGACAGATGGACGGTGTTTCCAGATAGGGAAGTATTAACTCCAGAATTGAAGGGCATGAGTCAGGTGTCAAAGGGGGCTAGGGCGTT
This sequence comes from Pisolithus tinctorius, assembly GCA_024663395.1. Lineage (NCBI taxonomy): Eukaryota > Fungi > Basidiomycota > Agaricomycetes > Boletales > Pisolithaceae > Pisolithus > Pisolithus tinctorius. The sequence continues at coordinate 6,050,746 of JANFAH010000002.1, forward strand.
GGGGGTCTGTGGGGCAATGAGAGCATACGCGATTGCGTCTCCCACCCTTCCATCCTCTCAGTGAAGTTAACAAAAACTTCATGAATGGGGTTCTGATGGAGGAGGAGAAGGGGGAACGTCTTCTGCTGGATCCTGCAGTAAGAAGGCAAGATGCATGTCATACTCATCATGAATGTGATCAGGGAGGCTGGAGGACAGTAGACCATACTGCAGTTGTCGCAATGCAGGAAGAATGACGGACGAGACTGGAATAAAGACAGTGCAGGGAGCAGGGAGGAACGATCCATATGCTTCATCAACCGGGGAGACTGAAATGACCACATAAGACCTTTCTAACCGAGTGACAGACCTGAGGCCACCAAAGAATGTCCTTCTGGAAGTCATACTGACAAGGAGAACACACTGACCAAGCTGCATGGGATGAGATGGGGCTGACAATGACAGGATGAACCAGGGGGCTTCAGGATGGAAGCTGGTGGGAATGCCTGGCAGATATATGTAGCCACTGTCTCTGGCAAATGAGACAAGCGAGATGATCGACGAAGAGGTGGCCATGATTGATGGACTTAGCAAAATGAGCGTCTGATGGATGGAGTGCTGTAGAAACATGCAGGGTGTGAGGATCCTCTCCAAATTTGGAAGGAAGAATCGTGGGGCTGAGCACCTTAAGCGAGCATGGGAACGGAGTCGATATCTTTGGAAATGGTGGAGATACGATGAAAACCGGAATGCCGTACATGGGCGCTAAAAACCTTTAACGCGCGCTTAACTTGCTTCCTCTTTTCTCTTTAGCACTGATGACTCGTTCTTGTGCGAAGGATGACTGTTCACGTCCAACAGTCTTTCTACGCATGAGGCCTTTAGTCTTCATCTGCATGCTTGGGCATTGTGCGCAACTCATCGACGAGTTAGGCAGAGTCAGCTGTAACCATGTCCACAACACCTTTGGTGTGTGACACCGCTGTAGATAGTGTGTTCCTGAAGTACCTTCAAGGTGAGGAAGGATTGCTCACCATAAACAACCTCAGTGTGTACTTTGAGGTGCACCTGTGGAATCAAAAAGGGTGGCAGAGAAAGTTGGACAAGGGGATGAGGGAAATTGACTTATGAAGTTTGTCCAATCCCATCTTTATGATGTGGTGCCACCTCACATCTGATCTCCCTTTTTGATGGCATGTATCCATAGGTAATCACTACAAGGTTTATCTGTGCCCAGATATGGGCAAGGTGTGTGATGTGTTCATGTGCCTGGTGTTCTGGATGAAATGGACCAAGATTGTCCATCTTGGTTGACCAATGGTCAATGATGACTTCCTCTTCCCTGTCATTGGTGTGAATGGGGTGCTGCAGCCAGGCGAGCCACTCTCCCATGATACGGTTCAGAAGTGGATTGATGAGGGAGTGGTGGGTGCTGGGATTCCCAGAACATTCTCCATGCATTGCTACCATCGAGGAGGAGTGCAGTACAGGTTCATGTATGCCCCAGTGGGGCAGCAATGGACACTCACACATGTCCAATGGTGGGGAGGGTGGGCCAAAGGCAAACATGTGAGTCTTGTGTTCTTTCCTATCTGGGTGTGTTGGAGCGAACCAGCACTTCTCACTTTGTCCTTGACACCACCACACAGCATGATATGCTGATGCATTACCTGCTCGACAAACTCCATTGCTACGAAACTGACCACAGTGATGCCCTGGCCCTGATCTCACAGGAAGCTGAAGACTTGCTCGCTGGTGAAGCTGTGCTCATCTGGCCAGCATCTACAGAAGCACTCCACATGGCCCATGCAGCACTAACAGCAGACATTGTGGCACTGCACACAATGGTGAAAAGAATGTCTCACTCACAAGCAATGATGTCAGCAGATGTAAGGGAGATTCATCAAAAACTGGGTGACATGAGCAACATGGTCACCGTGTTGGTTTTGATGTCTGCCTCCTCTGGTGCACATTCCTATCCGGTGCCAATGGTGCAGTGTCCAGGCACTGATGATGCTGTGACAACTGGTGAGTCTATTCCATTTCTCTCTGCTGCCACATGAAGGTCAAACTAAAATCTGTATCAGTCCACCAACGTCAATGCCATCAATGTTCATCCACACAGAATCAGACCACCATCTTGCCACCCCCAATGGTTCAGTCCATTCCAGCCGCCCAGCTGCACAATTTGCAACCATTGTTACTCAGATTGCCATGCCTCATCCAACTACCCCCAGACATCTCTGCCATGACTCAGTCCCTCCCTTTGCACATCAGACCTGAGAGGACCAACACCAGCTCAAGTTCCTCTGCCACTCCCCTGGGACTGCTCATCCTGGATGTTCCCATCTTACAGGCAGATGGGACACACACTCCAAGGTTGGACTCCTGGAAGGACATCGTGTGCCACTGGACAAAGGGTGAGCTGCAGCTCAACCTGCACACTCCACTCAAGGACTGGCTGCATCACTACTACAACGGTAAGTGCTGGCGCCTCAACACAAAGCACTACCAGCACAAGGTCGTGGCCACCAAATTTCTGGATGAGTATGTACTACCTTGATTTGTCCAACTCCAGTGTCCCTGACCATTCTATCTGGCTCTCCAGGTTCCAAGGGAACAAGGATGCATTCCTCCGGGCTTACGGAAGTGCTGCCCATCTAGGACATATGAGGCTCCTCAATGCCATCATAGCTGCTCACAAACGGCATCGTGGGGATGGGGAGCATCGCCACCACCTTGCGAATGAAGTGCACAGCAGGCTGTCTCAGGCAGAGTGGCAATGAGCTATCCTTTTAAAAAAAATATATCATTCACCACTGCATCATCTCTTACGTTTCTTATTCAACATGCTGCATCAGTGTGTAGTGGTAGATACTCTACCTACACATTCTCCAGTCTCCATAATAGTAGTGGCACCATTCCATCAGTGCGACATGCACCAACACGTCCTCTTGCGTGTTCTCTATGAGAGGGCAATTTCCTATGTAAATTGCTACGATGCCGCGTGCCTAAAACATATCTACAACATACACCAGTGGGCCGGCGGCCCTTCAGCGTCCCCTCTCGCGTTCGATCGCGATCCAGATATCCAACGACGGACGACGACGACGACGGTTGCCTCGTACGGCAATTACGAAATTACCAAATGGGTCGGACCGTCGCGGGGGACGTGCCGACACGGCCAGCTTGCCGAGGGGCGTGACAGCATGACGTCACCGGGGGCCTGTGCAAGCCTTTGCGACCGTTCGGGGCAAGTTCCCACGCCCGCCGGATCAGGCAGGTCTGCTTCACCGCCACTGCGAATTTCTCGTGCTAAGTACGTAGTCCGTAGCGGCTCAGATGCAGCGTAGTTCATCAACAGACCTCTCACAGGCAGAAAATTTCCATGTTGTCACAATCGACCAGCTGGACCTTCTGCACCTCAGAACTGAACGGCGACTTGTGCGTCCTCCTGATCCATATTGCATACTCGTGCTGACGTCTGCACAGCCGATGTGAGAGGCATGTCGCATTCACCACTAAACCCATTCCTCCTCTCCCTCCAAAGTTCGCCACGTTGGTCGCATCCCAGCGACCTTCATGAGAGTCATTGCGAAATATACCCTCTCCGAAGCCGGTGCCATTGATGTCACTCCCAGACCCTCCGGTAGCGTCCTCATTGGCAGGTATGACTTTACTACCCAACAACCCCCCGAGCGCAGTGTCGTAGCTGCCTCCTCCTTCGTTGAGTCCCCCCGAGCCCATCACATCCTGGACTGGCGCAACTATCGTGTCCGTGTCTTTCGCTTGCACCCTCTATATCCTCGTATACGTGATCTCTGAACCCACTCTCAACACCTCATCCGCCCCAATCTTCATACCGCCGCGCATCCCACTCAGTTTCCGTTGTCGAGTACGATTCATCGTTGCTCTCGCCATCACCTTTCTCTCCTCGTTCGCCGGCATTCTCAGACGGTGAAGTGGACACACATAAGCTTCATTACCAGCGTCGCGCGTCTTCACCTCCACACTCAGAGAGCATCACCTCATCGGCCAGAATGCAGAATAGAACGGATGCGTTAGCGTGTCTAGAAGGTAAGGGAAGATTGGGATTGCAGAGCCGTGGGGCATGGAGATGGACGCAGAAAGAGTTACTTCATGAGTATGAGCGACGGCAAGGATGAAGAGGGCGACGGCGAGAGCAACCGACAGGATATAATTGTTACTCGCCCTGGGGTGGAAAGATGCGGCTTGCGCCGACCATTTGTGTTGAAGGCATGGGCTCGATGGCGGATGTCAAGGAGAAGGGAGCTGAGGAAGAGCAGAGCACTCCCAAGTCTTCGTGTCTCTTCGTGAGCGACAAAGTATGGCCTGGACTAGACAATAATCAGCGCACCTAGGGACAATTCTTGCCTTCACCTGCATGATATGCGCCGTTATTTTTACCGGCGACGATGCTGGTTGTTGAGCCTTCGGTCTCGGCGAGCAGTTTGTCACTTCCCGCCATGCCAACCTCAGTCCCAGATGCATCCTCACCTGTAGGCAATGTCGTTGGGGCTTCACCTGCCTCCACAGCCATGTCTCGTGGACGCAAACGACAGAGTACACTTAAATCACAGTTCCTCTGCGTAGTTTCATCGATCTAAACGCTGATTCAGACGAGCGCATGTCTTCGCAGAAGTGGAGAAGTTTTATCGAGGTTGGCGTTGCCCGGTTGTAAGTCGCCCTTGCGACGTGGTATGATCTTCCCCCCACAACATTTCTTAATGTTCACATTCTATTCAGCTATCCTATTCACTTTACTTAGACCGATAACGGGATATATCCAAATCCCCCCCATCGATCCCGTTGACTTTTGATTTCCTTAGGCGCTTCTGATTGTGGTTTCTTGCACATTACTCTGCAGAACATCTAGTTTTAGGCTCCGGAATCGCATGCTAATTTCTCCTTCTTTTCCTTTGCTGTTTACCACTCTCACACACTTTACACGCGATCTCTTGTGCTCTCTAATATGTCCAGTTGTATGTTTCCTCGCAATACACTCAATCATGACCACAGACACCCGAGCAGTATAGATTGAAGAATGTAATAGTAGTGTCAGCTTGACACAAACTGATTACTTTTCGTGTCGGAAAAAGCCGCCACCAACAGCACACAATTATGCTTGGTTATCGATAGGCGCCTTGATATCGATCAGCAACGGTCCGCAACGCCACGCCTTCTTTACTTGTCCATCTTCATTTCGAACCATATGATTATTACTGTTCCTGCAACATTCCAAGAACTTCGACTTCTCATTATTCATGGCTCCTGGGTGTTTCAGTGCATTGTGGTGTATACACCAACCGCCTTCTCCGAGCGACGACGCAGTTGTTCCACAAGTTCCAGCTCCCGTTGGAGCTGCTCAGCCTCCAGCCATTACAGACATCCACATCACTGCACTGACTGAAGTTCCTGTCGAAGTCTCTGACTCTCCCTCCACCAATGTTGGGGGTCTTTGCACTGCTGCAGCGGTCGAAAACACTCACCCATGTTCTCCGGTCCCTAGCCCTGGTGACAATGGCATTCCCATTCGAGCCCCTTCTCAAGGTGGTTGCACGTGTTCTTTTATGGTGCCATTAAGTGTACTGAGTTACTTGGCCAGGTTCTCCGTCAAACTCTACAGGTGCTCTTGCTCCTGCACTGATTGAGGCACAACCCACCGGTCTACCTTCTTCGCAAGAGAGTGCGGATACTCCTTTTCTTGCACACACTGAAGAAGTACTCACGGGTAAGCGTTGTACCTGCGACGAAGGGGACAAGTCTAAGAATGTTAATGATCAGTGTCAATCTCCGCATGCCCTACATTTCGCTTAGATCCTGCGAAAGCTAAAGAGCAAATCGATCGCATCGATCGCTTTCGCATTCTCATCATGGGCAGAGCCAATGCAGGTAAAACAACAATACTGCAGAGGGTTTGTAATACTACAGATCAACCAGAAATTTTTAATGGAAAAGGAGAGAAGGTGTGTATGTTTCATAGTATTTGCTTGAGGTTAACAGCATGTCGGGCTATATTCAGGTGGATGCTGCTGTGGTGCAGGGTTCACTAATGGTGATGTGCTTCATGAATATTCTGCAGCTCATGTTGAATGGTTGAATATATGCAGCGTGGCGCACACAACATCGAAGATGAGCTGATTTTTAAAAGTAATCCACACTTTGTATTCCATGACTCATGGGTTTGAGGCTGGAAGTGAAGAGCAGTTTGGCATGATGAAGAAATTTGTGATGGATCAAGCCAAGACAACCAAGCATAACAAGAGAATCCATGCCATATGGTAGGGCCACTATGTTTGACAGCCTTATTAAAGTGACATGATGTCTTTGATTGATTTAGGTTTTGCATTCCTTTGAATGAAAGCCACAGGATGGTCACTGCTGCAGAGAAGAAGTTCTTTGATCAGTGTGATACAGGGCATGGTGTGTATATTGTCCATGCTCTGTTTGATGTTTTTAAATATTGGTGATCTTGTCACAGTTCCTGTAATTGTATTGCTGACAAAAACAGATGTCTTGGCCTTGGATGCTTTCCTGGAGCTTGTGGATGATAATTTGAGTGAAAATGATGCAGTGGAAGGGGTTGCAGAGGTAGAAAGAAGGAATCTGAAGGACTGTTTTGTAAAGGTCAAGGGTTGGTTGAATGAGTTGAGGTTTCCACCCCATGACTATCTGTCACTCACTGGTCAGTATCCATCACTTTGGAATGGCACACCTTGATAGAAAATGAGTGCAGGAATGGACAATGAGGGTGCTGATTGTACAACCCTACTGAAATGCACAGCAAATGCTTTAAGTGAGGAAGGACTGCAGCAGCTCCTCATATCAACACAGCAGTCAAATCTGGGACTGTGTATGGAGTTTGCAATAACAAAGTAAGTGATATAGCTGAAGGAGAAGAATGTACTAACATGTGCAAGGACATTGAGGAGATGCATAGATGGTTTTGTTGGCAGGATTGGACCAACAGCTCTTGCATATCTCCTCTCAAGATGGTTTCCATATGTGAGAAAATAGTGAGTGGGATGGATGAGATGCTGATCAATTGACAGAGTGTATGTGAAATGGTAAAGAGTCTGACTTATTGGATACTAATGTGGCTGTTGCTTTGGGTTCATAGTATGTGAGTGGATGAAAGGCTTGAAGTTCTGGAAGCATTCTGACTGTGTTTGCTCCCATGCTTTTGGACTTGCATTCATAGAATGTGAGTGGAGTGATGGCAGGTAGTGGAAGCATTCTAACCATGTTCACCCCTACCCTTTTGGATTTGCATTCATAGTATGTGAGTGGAGTGATGGCAGGTGGTGGAAGTATGCTGACCATGTTCACTCTCACCCTTTGGGACTTGCATTCATAGGGAGTAAGTGGAATGATGGCAGGTGGTGGAAACATTCTGACCATATTCACCCCCACCCTTTTGGATTGCATTCATAGGGAGTGGAGTGATGGCAGGTGGCAGAAGCATTCTGACCATGTTCACCCCTACCCTTTTGGATTTCCATTCATAGCATGTGAGTGGAGTGATGGCAGGTGGTGGAAGCATTCTAACTGTTTACTCCTGCCCCTTTGGACTTGCATTAATAGGGAGTGAGTGGAGTGATGGTGTGTGGTGGAAGCATGCTGACCATGTTCACTCCCACCCTTTTGGACTTGCATTTATAGTTGGTGAGTGGTGGGAAGTGGTGGAAGCATTCTGATCATGTTAACTGCCACCCTTTTGGACTTGCATTCATAGAGAGTGAGTGGAGTGATGGCAAGTGGTGAAGGTATGCTGATCATGTTCACCCCTACCCTTTTGGACTTGCACTCATAGTTTGTGAGTGGAGTGATGGCAGGTGGTGGATGCATTCTGACCATGTTCACTCCCACCCTATTGGACTTGCATTCATAGACAGTGAGTGGAATGATGGCAGATGGTGGAAGCATTCTGACCATGTTCACCCCTACCCTTTTGGATTTGCATTCATAGTATGTAGGTGGAGTAATGGCAGGTGGTGAAAGCATTCTGACCATGTTCACTCCCACCTTTTTTGGCTTGCATTCATAGGAAGTGAGTGGAGTGATGGCAGGTGGTGGAAGCATTCTGACCATGTTCACTCCCACCCTTTTGGATGTACATTCACAGAGAGTGAGTGGAGTGGTGGCAGGTAGTAGATGTATTCTGACCATGTTTACTCCCACCCTTTTGGACTTGCATTTATAGGCAGTGAGTTGAGTCATGCCTGGTGTTGTTGGATGTCTGCTGATGATTTCCCACTCAAATCTGATTCATTTTTGGTCACAGGAAGTGAGTTTCATTTAAGGTCTCTCCCCAGGTTGTTGATAATACATAAATAGATGGTGAGCTTAAATGGTGTATCCATGTCACATTCACATTTTACAATATCTCAGGATGTCAGTGCATATTTCATGCAGTTTCAATTTGACTCTTTAATCTCTATTTGCATCTATCAGGATGTTAGTTATCACATTCTGAATTATTTCCAATGCTAATATGTGGTGTAGAATGTGTGCATACACTTTTTTGTCTGAATTCATATGATGATCACTAATAAGGTTCATAGTTGGTTTGTGCCCTTGTTTCTCAACCATGTTACCTGATAGGGACCCATCTCATATTGCTCAGGTGGTCAGCTCTGTCTCCCTTTTCTGCCAGACAGTTCATTTGGTTTGACAAGATCATAGCTTCACATTTGTGATAAATCCTCAGTTTCTGTCCACATACCTACTTTGGCCACCTCACAGGAACCTTCAATGCAATATTTTGCAGAACATGGCATTGGTAATTGATATATTGTCATCATTTCACACCTATAACCCACAATTGCAGGTGCCATAATTGTGTTTGAATATTTGTACTTCTTGTTGCAGGCCAACAAACTGGATGGTGATTTTCAGACAAACATTGAATTGGCTGTCAAAAGATATCAAACATCAGGTGTACAAGCTACTGTTGCTAAACTTATCACAGCAGCATTTCAGCAATATGGTGAAGATGTGGAAGCCTTATCCCCCATCCTTGTGGGTATTGCACAGGAGAATCAGATGTGTAAGATACTATTTCCTCAACACTAATCAACCTCTTTCTTACCTGTATTTGGACCAGCAAAGATGAAATAGGAGGGGATATTTTTCAAGTTGTTACTGAGCATGTTGTGAGTCCCTCCACTTCCCATTAATGTAGCATGCATATGAAAAATGAAGATATTATTTTCAGGTCACCAATGCTTGCATCATTTGAAATCCTTTGCTATGGGGGAAAACTTGCAGAACCTGGAGTTGGCATCCCCCTTGTAATTGGATATGCCATTAATTTTCATGTTGACAATCCCTACATTTGCCACACCAGGAAATATGAGATGCAATGGTTTTGTATAAATTGAATCAAATAGATATCCTATGCCTTGTCACTCAGCTATCCCAAGTTGAACTTTACACATGTCCTATACTGTTCTGTTTTGTCCTCATGACCCATGTCCAAGTGCAATTCTACCCCTGCATGAGTGACCCAGCAGCTATAATGAATAATTCCCACCTAACCAGCCCTCTGTTGACCCTACCAGTTCTCTCTATTGTGGCTACTGCCCTATCATCTAGAGCCCTACATGGCATGTCAGAAATTTACATAGCATGCATATACACCAGTAATTGACAAAAGTCTAATTTACACTGATTTGATCTTACAGTGACTTCCAAAATTGATTCAATGTGTGCACATTTTGGGTTGTTGAATTTATCAAGAACAAAAACAAATAAGACCAAAGTGTGAGTTGATGACATAAGCCATTTGCACAGGACTATCCATCAAAAAAGGATTATGTAATTTGAATTAGTATCCATAAAGGCATATACAATTTAAATTGCCATGTCATTGAAACATTCCAAAAGTACAGCCCAAATTTGGGGTTGCATCAGATCTTCAGATGGATGGCTTCACCAGCTGGAAACTGGGCATAGGTGAAATAAAAGGGCAGAGCTGAAAATATGAAGAACAATTTCTTGAAGTACCTGTACACAAATATGAATATCTGATTTGTTGCATGTATTTTGTATTGAACTCACCAAGATATTGTGTCATTTGACCACTGAAAACACTCCCCAACATGCCTGACCATCAGGCCAGTCACACATGTGTACAGGAAAATCACAAGCTGTTCTTCCAGAGTAACAAATTTCAAGTCACTGTGACCAATATCCCACAGCTCCTCTGTTAAGTATGGGTTCACCCTCAGGTGACTAGGCTTCAAGACTGGGTGACAGGGGCTAAGTCCAGCTGACTGGAGTCAAGGCTGGGAGACAGGGGCCAAGTCTGGTTGGACTGGAGTTAACACCAGAGGTCAGAGGCTAAGTCTGGAGGACCAGACTTAAGACTGGGAGCATGGGAATAAGGCCAGTAGTGTGGGAAACTGACTGGTCTTGGAGTGCACACAGGGGGAAGCTGGTCCAGGGTTGGATCTACCTCCCTTGGTCTCAGCTTATGTGCTGTACCCTTATGCAAGCCAGGGAGAGGTCTGGGACAGGGGCCAGGGATAGCTTAAGGCTCAGCCTTAGCTATAGAGTAGACTTGAGGGTAATACTAAGTTGATATTCTGACTGGAGTGCTATGAAGTATGTACATGGGTTAAATACATGAGGCCAGTCTGGGGTAACAAACATAGAGCTGGACTTGTTGATAAGCTATTAGAAAGATGATTAGCAAGAGAGGATAGCCACAGAGGCTGTGCTGATGTTAAGTCCAGGTCTTTTCCAGTCCAAGGCCAGTCCAGAGTCTGGTCAGGGGTCAGAGGGTAATATGCGATACTAAGAGATTTGGACTATTGGACTTAGCAACTGAGGACACAGTGCTATTCCCTTGCATGGGCCATAGTCTGGTTGAGAGGCAGCAGACAGAGAACAAGGGAGACTGGGTTAAGACAAGACTAGGTTGATTTCAGACTGAGGCTAAAACAGATTATCCTATGACTTAAATACTAGAAGTAACCTAAGTGTAATGTAGCACCAGAGACCAGTCTGCACTGGTACAACAATGATTGGTAAACAGATTGGTAAGTATTGTTACAAAGAATATTATCAAGCAAAGACTATGAACAAAGGATTACCAGGAACTGGGGCAGGACTTGTGGCTGGGCTGGGTGTTACACTGGCCTGGTACTAACTGAGGGGACAACTCAACTGGGCACTGCCTTGCAGTGCCTTGTGAGCCAACACATTTCTGGGTTGAAGGGTTAAGGCCAGGACCAGGGCAAGAGTTGGATGAGACTGGTCAAGACCAGGGTCAAGCTGGTCTGGGGTGGTCTGGGCACAGTCATGACAGTATCCCCCTCTTGGAGCCAAGCCCATGAGGCTCCAATGAGGACAATGCTAAGAATGAAAATTTTGTGTCTGACCTTGAAAACTGGTGGACTTAAGACTGGTTCACCCCAGGTTTGGTTCTTCACTTCAACATGTCTATTTGCTGGTCCAGAACACCCTGCAACCAAGACCTGCTGCCTGACCTGACCCAGGTGACGAGTGAGGAGCTGCAGGTGGGCAGCAATGATGATGACCAGGCCATCCAGGGAAAGCTGGCTGAATGCAAGAGGCACAAGGCAAAGGTGCAGGAGGAAGCCTGGCTGGCTGAAGAAGCCTGGTTGGAGGCTGAGAGGCAGGAGCAAGCCTGGCTCAAGGAGGAAAGGGCATGCACAGAGGCTGAAGCACAGAGGCTAGAGGCTGCACACAAGGCTGAGGAGGCTAGAAAGGCAGCTGAGAGCCAGCAGGCAGATGCCCTGGTGGGTGGTTTGACCAGGGCTGGGTCAAATGTGGAGGTGATGAACCCCTGGTGAGTAATGACCAAGTGACTGGTAGTTGACTGGCTGACCACCTCCCAGGTGTCTTCATTGCTCTCAGATGAACACGACTTGTCTGTGCAACACCAACAGCAGGAAGAAGCACCTGGCCTGCAACCAGTGCAATGAACTCAAGGAGCATTGCCAGTGGCTGGTCAAAGGTGAGACTGGTCAGGGAGCTGGTCTGGTCATCAACAAGGGCAAGAGAAAGGCCAATGTGACCTCCCCTCATGCCAGGGAGAAGAAGAAAAGGTCAAGGCAGCCATCTGCCAAGGTACTCAAGGGTGTGGGTGACAAGGAGGTAGACTTGGAGGAGGGGCCCTCGACAAAGAAGACCAGTGCTCAAATGGAGTGCCTGATCAAGGCCATGGAGCATGTCACCAACAACATGGCTGGCCTAGCCATGGTTCAAAAAGAAGCCTCAAGGAACTTCTACCAGTTTGCCCAGTCCTATGAGACTTATGTCAAGGAGCACCTCAAGTTTCTGGTGCTGGATGTGCCTTCAGACTGGGACACCACCAACAAGGAAGACCAGGATGCTGAGGGGCTCAATGAAGAGCTGGCTGGGCTGAGGGAGGAAGAAGAGGAAAGCCAGTCCCAGTCTGAGTCAGGTGACCAGACTGGTGCCAGTTCTGCTGGTTCCCAGGCCTGAGGTCATGTGTGTGTAGAGCACCATTTTTTCTTGTACATGTATAGTTGTGAATGTCAATGCCTGGTTCTGGTTCTAAGGTGTGAAAGAAAAGACAAATAAAAGAAAAGTAAGAGGAACCAAGACATAGTAACTATGAGATAGGAGAAACAGATAAGGGGAGAAGAAAACTTGAGACCAGTTCTAGATTATTTCTTGAAAGGACTGGGTTTGTCTGGGTACCAGTCATGATACTCTTGAATGAGTTCTGAGGCATTGTCCAGTTCTGTTGCTAGTACCCAGGTGGTTTCTTCATCAGTTCCCTCATAACCAGTCCACCAGACCAAGTACTGCAACCAACACTCCCTGCACTGGTCAACCTTTGAATTGAGTATTTCTGCTACTTTGAATTCTAAGTTGCCATCGACATCTACTGGTGGGGGTGGAGGTTGAGTCTGGTTGGGTATGGTATTTGGGATGGCCAGTTCGAGTTGGGATACATGGAAGACCAGGTGTACAGCATGCATAGAGTCTGGTAAACACAGGGTGAATGAGTGAGAGCCAGCCTGGGCTATTATGGGGTAGGGCCCAAGGTTCTTCTCACTCAGCTTCTTGGAGGGCCAGGTCGACTGGAAATACTTGGCTTTTACATAGGCACTGTTGCCCACTCTGAAGTCTGGGGCCAGCATGCACTTAGCATCTGCCGGTCCTTGGTAGTGTTGCTGGGCAAGAGCCATTTCTTCACGTAGGTACTGGTGCAGTGAATCTAAGTCAACTGTGTAATCATGAGCCTGGTTAGATGTGAGGTCATGCTCAGGGAAGACCAAGATATTGGGGTGATAGCTCTTGTTAGTGAAGAAAGGTGATATTCTGGTCATAGCACTGGGTGCATTGTTGTAAGCAAACTCAGCTAGCAGTAGTAGTTTGGCCCAGTTGTCCTGCTGATAGTTGCAGTAGACCTGGAGATACTGTTTGAGGGTCTGATTGGTGCACTCTGTCTGACCATCCCCCTCTGGGTGATACCTGGAGGTGAAGTGTAGATGCATGTCCAGAGCCTTACCAAGAGACTGGAAGAAGTGGGATATGAATTCTGATCCCTGGTCTGAGGTCACATGGGCCAGTACACCATGCTGGGAGAATACATGCATCAGGAAGAGCTTGGCAAGCTCAGGGGCTGTGATGGTGTCATGAGTAGGTATGAAGATGGCTTGCTTTGAAAGCTGGTCAACCATGATGAGGATGGCAGTAAAGCCAGTTGAGGCCAGGAGTTGCTCTATGAAATCCATCAAGATGGAGTTCCATGGCTTCTCTGGCATGGGGAGCTGTTTGAGTAGTCCATAAGGCCAGTGGCAGGGTACCTTGGCCCAGGCACAGGTAGTACAAGACCAGACATAGTCTTTGACAAATGTCCGTAGGCTGGGCCAGGTGTACTCATGCTGGATGAGTTCCAAGGTTCTATTTTGGCCAAAGTGGCTGGACAAGGGGTGATCATGTTTAAACCTCAAGACACAAAGGTGAAGGTCATTAGAGTCTGGTACATAGATTCTGCCATCCAGGCAGAGGAGACCAGTGTCATCAACTGACCACTGAGAATCTGATGTATCTGAGGACCAGACTTGAGCAACTGGGTCTGAGGGTAGGGCTGAGAGGATGTCATTGTGTAGCTTCTCCACATCCATCAGTGCAACAGCACATAGGACTGGGTATTCAAGGTAGGTGGTGCACAGGGAGGTGGCTAGCTGTTCCTGCATGAAGACCAGTCTGAGGTTCTGTGGGTTGACCCAGGCATAGTTGCTATCCCCCTCTTTGGGGTAGATGTCCCATCATCTAGTTAGGGCATCAGGCTTAGCACCAAATTTACTGGGTCTGAACCAGATAACCATATTGAATTGCAACAGAAACTCAGACCAGTGCACTTGGCACCAGGTCAATACCTTCAAGGTGGAGAAGTACTCCAGGTTCTTATGATTGGTGACAATGTCAACTGGTACTGCAGAACCTTCCAAGTAATGCCACCATGTCCAGAATGCCTCGAAGATTGCAAGTAATTCCTTATCATGAGTGTCATAATTTAGCTCCAGGGCTATCAGAGTATGAGAATAGAATGCAACCAGCCAGATTTGACCATCACCACCAGTGATGGACAGAATACTGGCTATGGCATAATCAGATGCATCAGTCTTGACAGTAATAGGAGCATCTAGGGAGAAGTGAGTTAGGACTGGGGCAGTGGTGAAGGCCTGCTTGAGTTTGTTGAAAGACCAGTGGCACTCCTCAGAAAAGTTCCAGGGAGCACCTTTGTGTGTCAACCAGGTTAAAGGTACCACTATGTCTGAGTAGTTGAAAATGAACTGGTGATAGAAGTTGGCAAAGCCCAGGAAGGACTGAATGTCCTTTACCTTCCAGGGTTCAGGCCAGTCACAGATAGCTTTGACTTTTTCTGAAGACATGGTAAGGCCAGCCAGGGACAAGTGGTAACCCAAATATTCCACAGAGTCTGAGTGGAATTCACACTTCTCCAGTTTGGCATACAGGCCATGCAACCAGAGCCAGTGAAGAACCTCCCAGACATGCTGCTTGTGTGATGACTCATCTCCAGAGTAGATTAAGATGTCATCAAGGTAGATGACGATGCAGACATCTAGCATATCCACAAAGATTGAGTTGACAAACCACTGGAAGGCAGCCAGGGCATTAGTGAGACCAAAAGGCATCACCAACCACTCATAAGACCCATAGCATGTTCTAAAGGCTGTTTTCCACTCATCACCAGGTGCAATCCAGATGAGGAGGTATGCATGCCTCAAGTCAATTTTAGTGTAAATTTTGGCATGACTAGGGGAGTCTAGTAGGTCAGATATTAGTGGTAGGGGATACCAGTCTTTCTTGGTGAGTTTGTTAAGCCCCCAGAAGTCAACACATAACCAGAGTGAACTGTCCTTCTTCTTTACAAAGAGGACTGGTGCAGCATAGGGGGAAGAAGTGGGCCAGATGAAACTGGTAGTCAGATCTTCATCAATGAAGGCCCAGAGAGCTTGCAGCTTGACTGGGGATAGCAAGTAGATGGTTCCTATGGGTGGTGTAGTACCCTCTTCCAATTTGATCTTAAGGTTGTACTCCTGGTGTGGGGGGAGAGTAGAGGCCTTGGCTTTGCTAAAGATGTCAGCAAAGTTGTGGTAGTCCTTTGGTACACTGGCCAGGTCTGGTGGAGGGCCAGTAGAGGTAGACCAGGCCAGGGCTGGGTCCAGTGGGCATAGATGAAGTTGGAATTGGGTAGATCCCTCTAGCTTGCAAGTGCGTACATATGCAGCTGCATTGATCAGGGTGATAGGGGAAGCTTTCAGGGGGGTGTGAACCAGTGAGTTGACAGACAGTACAGATGGTGCAGGGCTGGGGTTGGGTTGGTCAGGCAGACCAGGTTTGGGAAGACCAGTGTCACACACCAAAGGTGTTGTGGACATGGTTACAGCTGACTCTGCCTAACTCATTGACAAGTTGTGCACAATGCCCATGCCATGCAGATGAAGACTAAAGGCCTCATGTGTAGAAAGACTGCTGGATGTTAACAGTCATCCTTTGCACAAGAATGAGTCATCAGTGCTAAAGAGAAAAGAGGAAGCAAGTTAAGCGTGCATTAAAGGTTTTTAGCACCTGTGTATGGCATTCCAGTTTTCATCATATCTCCACCATTTCCAAAGATATCAACTCCATTCTCACACTCACTTAAAGTGCTCAGCCACACGATTCTGCCTTCCAAATTTGGAGAGGATCCTCACACCCTATGCATTCCTACAGCACTCCATCAGTCAGATGTTCATTTCACTAAGTCCATCAATCATGGCTGCCTCTTCATCGATCATCTTGCTTGTCTTGTTTGCCAGAGACAGTGGCTACATATATCTGCCAGGCATTCCCACCAGCTTCCATCCTGAAGCCCCCTGGTTCATCCCATCATTGTCAGCCCCATCTCATCCCATGCAGCTTGGTCAGTGTGTTCTCCTTGTCAGTATGACTTCCAGAAGGACATTCTTTGGTTGCCTCAGGTCTGTCACTCAGTTAGAAAGGTCTTATGTGGTCATTTCAGTCTCCCCTCTTGATGAAGCATATGGATCATTCCTCCCTGCTCCCTGCACCATCTTTATTCCAGTCTCATCCATCGTTCTTCCCACATTGTGACAGCTGCAGCATAATCTACTGTTCTCCAGCCTCCCTGATCACATTCATGATGAGTATGACATTCATCTTGCCTTCTTACTGCAAGATCCAGCAGAAGACATCCCCCCTTCTCCTCCTCCATCAGAGCCCTGTTCATGAAGTTTTTGTTAACTTCACTGAGAGGATGGAAGGGTGGGAGATGTGATTGCTTATGCTCCCATTGCCCCACAGACCCCCAATGCCTGACTCATGCCCTTCAATTCTGGAATTAATACTTCCTTATCTGGAAACACTGTCCATCTGTCATGCCATCTTTGGATCTAGAGATGTCTCTGCCAAGATCTAACTTGCATCACCACCCCCTAATGTGATATCAGTGCGCTTACTCAGTTTCTGACTCCATTTGACTCATTTTGTGATATTTTGACTATCCTTGACTCATTCATTGCCAATACTTATCAATTTTCTTTGCTTGCTTACTTTTCATTTCTCACTTACTCATCATGATTACTCAGTCCTTACTCATTACTTACCAAGTGTTTGTGCCTTGTTTGTCATAAACTGTGCTCCCCCCACAGTATATAAACCCCCATGTACTTAGCTACCCCCAAGAAGCAATCAGAAGCAACAGTTCAGCTCAGCTCAGCATATCTCGTCGTCAACAGTTGAGGCTCATTTGGAAGAGTCTATCTGTCTTCATTTGTATCATTGGTAGTTGAGGCTCCATCAAGGGTCTATCTACCTTCATTCATTATCTGAAGTATCATCTGTGCTTTGTCAGCACACCTGCTTAGTCATCCATCTACTCCTGCATAACTTGTCAACAACTTGTGCCAGGAGCACATCCAAAAGATCATCACACCAGAGTACTTTCAGCTGAATACCTTCACTCTATTCAGCATCCCCCATCCAGTCATCACTTGCTTGTCTACTCCTGCATAACTTGTTGACAACTTGTGCTAGGAGCACCTCTACTTGAAGTCCCCCCCACACATTCAGGTTTTTCTGCACTCCAGGTTCTGTGGAGGCAAACCACCACTTGCACTTTATTTGTCTTTGGTGTTGGATTTGTTTGGTTTATACCAGCTTTCCATGCTTTGACTCACACTGGTTAAGACCAGTGTGGCAGGGGGTGTCAACAGGGTTGGCATTCCTCCTGTAGATGTCTGGAAAGTTAGACTGCTCAATACCCAATCAATTGACAGATTGTAGCAGGTGAGCCAGTCATGTCCAAGGACTATCTTACATTCAGAATCCAACAGGGCTAGGAACAGGGTTACTGGGGTGACATCACTGGTCACAAATTGAACTGAAAGATCTACCACTTGAGTGATGATGAAACTTGACAACCCATCAAAGAGCCAGAGTTGGATAGGGGACATGGGATAAGGGGAAAAAGAGTGTTGATTAACAAAATCTTTATCTATGAAGCTATGTGTGGAACTGGAGTCCACTAGTGTATGAAACTGGGGTAAATTGTGACTGACAATAGAGACATGGGGGGTTAACAAGTTTGGATTAGAAAGAGCAGATGCATTGAGACAAGCCTCTGTGGGTGCACAGCTGGAGTCAATGCAGCTCTCAGTCTGTGCAGAGTCCTGAGAGCTGCTACCTATTTTTTTGCCTCGGGGGCAGAGCCTGAGGTTGAGGCTGGTGCTGCCTCAGAGGTGGCTGCAGCACAAGCTTTGGCTTTGCCAGCTTTCTTGGGACACTTATCTGCAAAATGTCTGGTGCCCCACAGAACATGCAGAGGTTGTTATCTCTACAGTGTTTGCACTCCTCCAGTGTCAACCCGCCATCCTTGCCTAACTTGCTTGAGTCCAGCTTGGGTGTGTTAGAGCCGGTCTGACTGGTTGAGGTGGGTTTGGACTGAGTTTGGTTACTGGAGTTGCCATTTCCAGAGTTATTGCCAGTCTTGGATTTCTCTTGACTGGGCTTAGGCTGATTGTTGTGACTGGGGTTGGGAGTCAACCTGCTACCAGAGGACAACCCCTGGTGTTTACTGGACTGCTGGATCTCCTCTTTGTGCTCCCAGTAATGTGCATCAATCTCCTGAGCTAGGTGGTGAAGCTCATGTAAGGTTCTGGGTTTGCCAACCTGGCAGACCTCATCTTTGATTTGATCAGGGAGACCAGTGTAGAAGAAGTGGCACAGGGCACCATCACCATATCCCCAGACTTGAGAGGCAAGCTGGTTGAACTTGACTATGTACTTATTGACCCAGTGATTGTCTTTCATCTGGAGATGGTCCAGCTGGCTTTCAGCATCAGCCACCAGGTCATGAGGTCCAAAGGTGGTCTGAAGTTTGATGATGAACTCTTTCCAAGAGTCCATCCAATAGGGCTGGTCCTCCAGGTCTTCAGTCCCAAGTAGGTCTGGTTCAAACCACTTGCTGTGTGAAAGTGACCTTGGCTTGATCACTTCAAAAGGCCCAGGGCTGGTCCTGGAAGTTGAGTTCACACTGGATAAGAAAAGCACATAGCTTCTTTGGGTCTGTCCCATTGAAGGTGTCTGGTTCGTGCAATTTGGTTCTGGAAGAGGACTCAGAGCTGGTGCAGGCATTGTGTGTGAGAAGCTCAATGGCTTTGGCAAGATTGTCAAGCATGGTTATGCCAGGCTCAACATCAGCCTCTGGGAGGGGTTCTTCATTGTCATTATCTGGGTCATCTCCCAGCCCATTGTTGCCAGGACCATCATCACTGGGGTAATCACCACCAGGGTTGAAGTCACCTGGTTTGTCTGGGTCCAGTTTATCATCCAGATCATTAGTGGGTGCAAGAGGTTGATTAGGAATGGGAGTAGTGGATTTACAGGCTGAGAAGCCCCTGAAGTTGTTGACTTCACCAGGCAACCTTCTGGCTGTCCCTAAGGACACCAGGGTAGTGGTGTGGCACAAGTCAACTGCTGAGGTGGAATCTGGGTTGGTGGTAGCACATGCCCATGCCACTTGAGTTCTAGTTTGAGTAGGCATGCCAAGGGTGTGATGCTGAGGTTTGAACAGAAGGGTGGTGACCCACACAAGTGTGAGTCTGAAATACTGTTAAGTCCAGGTCTTTACTGGTCCAAGGCCAGTCCAGAGTCCTGTCGGGGGTCAGAGGGTAATGTGAGATACTAAGAGATTTGGACTATTGGACTTAGCAACTGAGGACACAGCACTATTCCCTTGTGTGGGCCATAGTCCAGTCGAGAGGCAGCAGACAGAGAACAAGGGAGACCAGATTAAGACAAGACTAGGTTGATTTCAGACTGAGGCTAAAACAGATTATCCTATGACTTAAATACTAGAAGTAACCTAAGTGTAACATAGCACCAGAGACTGGTCTGTGCCAGTACAACAATGATTGGTAAACAGATTGGTAAGTATTGTTACAAAGAATATTATCAAGCAAAGACTATGAACAAAGGATTACCAGGACCTGGGGCAGGACTTGTGGCTGGGCTGGGTGTTACACTGGCCTGGTACTAACTGAGGGGACAACTCAACTGGGAACTGCCTTGCAGTGCCTTGTGAGCTAACATGTTTCTGGGTCAAAGGGTTAAGGCCAGGACCAGGGCAAGAGTTGGATGAGACCAGTTGAGACCAGGGTCAAGCTGGTCTGGGGTGGTCTGGGCATGGTCGTGACAGCTGAGACTAATAGTCAAAGTCTGGGTGACTGGCATAACTGGAGTTGGACACAGGTTTTGTACAGTAAGCAAGATCAGCAAAGGGGACTAGACTGAATATAGTACAAACAAAGGAAAACAGACCAGAGTTATGTCTGGGTGACCCAGACATGGTCCTGGGGGGACCAGGGTGGAGCAGTGCAAGGCTGGGAGGCTGGAGTGGTCTGGGGATAGGGGTAAAATACCAGACTTGAGTTATCTAGGCCAGAGTCAGGTTATTTAGGACTGGAGTTGTGTTTTCTAGGCCAGACTAGGACCAGACTTGACTGGAGATAGGTGCTAGGGGTCTGGACTGGACTGGGCTTGAGTCTGAGAGTCATGGATATTGACATCCTCTATGAGCTGAACAAAAACCTCCTTGCACATACCAAGTTCACAGCAGATATGATCAGGGTGACCAGTCAGGAGTTCTTGAACCCACATATCTCCAGAGAGTCTGGATGTGTGGTATGGTATCAGCTCTCTGCAAACATTGGAGCCAACTAGTTCAGCCAACAAGGCCAGGAGTGTCTGGAGGGCAGTCAAAATTTGCTGCAGTAGAGCTCAGTGCACATCAGGATGATCAGGCAGCATCTCTGGAGGAGTTCAATCTCCAACATACTGCTGGACCTTGTGCTGAATTTGTGTGCCACCCATCAAACAAGAACAATCTGGCAGGTTTGTGGGCTGCAACTGAACTGCACTTTCCATACAAGCTCTCAAGTCAATTCCTTCTCAAGGCAAATATAAACTAGAAGATAGGGCCATCAGGGATCACAGGCACCTTGTTTATGGATGCAACATAGATCCCCATAATTTACATGCAAGATTTTGATGACTAAAGATCATATACCACTCATTGCTCCATTGTCAACTCCTCTGTCTCCACAGCATCTCCCCATCCTCATTTGCAAGTACACAGTGTGGCAGTGCATTGGCAGCACTGAGCTTGGACAGCCATAATTCCATGCCTACAATTCACTGCCACCACAACTTGAATCAGACTTTGTTTATGGAAAAATAGCAGATGTCAAAAAATGAGCAACAAATTTCCAGGTGCAGTGAGTTTGTAAACAAGGTGAAAATTTTCGAACATACCAATTATACTCCATCGTTTAACACCCAACAGGCTGTAAGAAAAATGGGTGTCCAAACTGCGAAGAAATCAGCCAAGTGCATGTTTTTTGTTACATCCCATCCTACCATATTCACGACACTTTCAACATCCTACTATTTCCTATGCCTCCTCTCCTTGAAATAGATGAATAGGTCTATGGACTGAGTGTCCGTTTGAACGACCACCTATCTCGGCGGAATCATCGCCGTCATCGATCCTGAATTGAGTTGGGTAGCACAGTTGCAGAGAAAATGAGAGTCCTCCATTAGCCTCCTGGTGCACCACCCCCCCGCCATTGTTGAAGTTTTTTTTTTTTCCTTTCCTTTTGATTCGAAAGCGAAGCATGTACGAAGGATCGATGCAGTCCGAGTCAAAGTTCGCACCCCGGCAGAAGTAGGAGAGCTCGAGTCGTAGTATCAAATATCGACCGAGAGTCTGAGCATATCATCATTATAGGCGATTGTTGTTTTCCGCTACACTTTATGAGCATATAAAATACACGCGATCGAAGGAAGAGGTAAGAAAAAAACAGCCGAATAAAGACGATAATCTACGTGGCTAAGCAAAAAGAAAGGTCAAGAACAAGAAGCACAAGGATGAAGACGCAACGAACGACTATTAAAATGAGCCGTACACAGGCGATGACGATGGCGAACCAACGTCTCCAGCAGCAGCGGCATCGTCCAAATACTCGTCCAGCACACCAATGAGTTCCCGAACGAGAGCGTCCCTGTTCCATTCCGTACGGTGTCTCCAGACGCAACCCACACATATCGCTCGGAGCTGTTCAAGCATCTCCACCGAAAACTGGTCCGTCTTGGATGTCAGTTGGTATTGGAAAGTCGACAGGAGCTCTTCGTCGACGTGGAAATCGGGCAGAGGGGTAGGCGGACGCGACGGTTCTCGTGGCGGTGGAGACACGACCATTGGCTCGGCGCTTGGATGTGAAGGTGCAGGATCGACAGACGGGCGTACAGGTGTGCGTGGGGGAGAATGCAATGAAGGTATGGGTGGGAAGTGTGGGAGCTCGTTACTCTGCTGCTGCTGTGGGGGGATAGGACTCGGCGTAGGAGTGGGGTTACGACTACTGGAAGACGCATGCGTGTCTCCGTTGAGCAGACGTGATATTGACATGGTCGGCATTTTTTCTGGCTGAGGCTGAGGCAGTATTGGGTCGACGACCAGGAACGGGTTGAAGCTGTCCTGACTTGACAAAGGGGCGGGTCGATAATGATGGTCGACAACCATCGTGTCCGGTCCGACACCATTCTGTACGACGACCTCCGGACGTTGTTGAGGGGGCGGATCCGAAACGAAAGTAGATACCATGTCTTCCTGAACTGGTTGACCTCCATTCGCGAACCTGACCACGCTGGGCGCTTGTCGCTGCTGCGAGCTACTGCAAGGTCTAATGAAATCGATCGGATCATGTTCGTCATCCTCGCTGGATACCGTCCGCGCCCGTTTCTGCTGTCTAGGACTGGTACCAGACTCGGCCTTGTCCTTGTCTTTGTCATCTCCAGGTCCCGCATCAGGCGACCCCCCACCCGACATCTCACCAGACGAACGCGCACGCTTCAACCGTCTCTCAAGCTGGAGCGGATCCGTGATCTGAATTTCGGGCTGTTGTCCATTATGCCGTGCACTCCTACGCGTTCCCGGAGCGTACGCCCCATTCCCGTTCCCATTCTGTTCCCCACCACCATTCCCATTTGCCCTTTCTTTCTCTTTCTCTTTCTCCCTCTCCTTCCTCCTCTCCTCCCTTCTCTTCCGTTCACGCGCAGCCATCCTCCGACACTCCACCCCAAACTGCGGATCGAACTCCAACATAGACATTTCCGCCGCAGTCAACATCGCCTGGGCTTTATGCAACCGATCCGGATCTTTATGGACGCACACAGTCGCGTTGTGTACGATCTTCCGGATGTCGTCTAGGAAATCTTGAGGCGTGAGGTACTTGTCTTTGTATAGATCGATGTGCATCCGTTCCAGGTCCATATCATACAATATGGGGAGTTGAACGGTGGGATGCGGCTGCAGTTGTGGTTGCGGTGGTTGTGGTTCTAAAGTGTCAGGTTCCATCTGTCCTTGTTGTTGCGGTATATGCGACGACTGCGCCTGGTTTTGACTCGAAGGAGGCAGCGATGACGGCGGTAGCAATTGGACCTGCGCCTGGACCTGCGACAACATCGGATTGGTTGATGGTACCACTGACAAAGCTGACGGCCCTCCTGGTAGATGCACACCATGATCGTCATTACCACCATCCCCAACAATCCCATTCACTTCGCTAAGATGGTGATGCACCACCTCTTGTACCTTCTCGTTGTCCGTCACCTCGACGATCCCGTTCACATCCTGAATCATCACGTTCGAAGAAGAGGCCACGATCTCAACTTCGGTCACCACACCAGTACCAGCGCCTCCAGCATCAGCGCTATCAGCAGCAGCATCACCAGTGGTGGTCGGCGGAATAACAGCATCAAAATCATAATCTTCCTGTAACAAACAAATCATTAGCCACAGCCAACCACATCAGAATGCAAAGAAAATAGTAATTAGGGTGCGGCACTCACCCTAGCTCTCTTAGTAAACCTCTTGAACTTCCTCTTCAATTCCGTCAAGATCGGTCCCAACCGATACTTGAGCACCGTCATCACCTTCCGATCAGCCTCAACCTGTACCGCCAACTCCGCTGCACTCGGCTGTCTCGGTTCCGGTGGTGGTGCTAGCGGGAGAACCTCCAACACGCGTTTGCGCCGTGCAATTCCGTCGGGGTACGCGTTGGGGGGACGACGGATGTCTGCAATGAGGGAGGCGAAGAAGGTCCCGCGGGATGCAGGCGTAGACGGGTCGAGCGCAATACGAGAACCACGTGTGATACCGAACCAGGTCTTCACGTCTGACGGTAACGACGACAAGGGCCCATCGGCAACGGCGAGGAGTAACACCTGATCGGTCGGCGAAAGAGACTCGAGCATCGCGCGTACGGTTGAACGTGTTGCTTCGGGCACGGCGGTACACCAACTCAAAAGGGAAGGGATGTATATGACTGAAGGGGGATGTCGTTTTGCCTCGACGAATAGCTGGACGACGGCTGCATCGGGTGTCTGCAGCGCGCATGTCACGCGTGGTTTATAGAGTCATCAGAGAAGAAGAAAAGACTCTCACCCTTGTTGAGTCTCCCATTAACGTTCCTAAATCCAAGGTTTGGACATGACATCCTTCCAAATGATACAGTGCTGCTGCACCGATATGGGCTTGACCCATTCCCGCTGGACCATGGATGATGACACGTGGTCGGAAAACGCGCATCGTTTCCATCGCTGTTGTCCAATAGTTTTTGTACATGTCAATTCACGACGAACGAGAGAAGACTACAATACAGAAACGAAAAGAAACGCTCACCCTGCATAATCATCTCCCTTTCCAATGCACCATCTTCGCCATTCCGATCTTCCCACTCAGCCTCCTCCAACGCTGACCGCTTCTTCTTCGACACCGGTAGGACTTTATCAATCGCAGATTTGACTCGGTCGAGGGCGTCTCCAAGAAGTGGAACGAGGTGTGCAGGGAGTGGGGACGCCGAAGTCGAAGTGGAACGTGCGGAAGAGGGTACAAGTTCTGTTTGGTGTGTACGTCAGTACATCTGTTCGCAAAAGGAAGACACTGGAGACTCACTGGGGATTGCAATCATAAAATCTCGCAATGTCACGCCGATAGTCTCCGGTTTGAGTAACAACCGATCGTTAGATTGATATATTTGCGGGTACCGTCTCTGTATCGCGTTCAGGGCTGCTTCCGTACAGAGTGCCTGTACACCATCACCACGGGTTAACGGTCCTCACATCAACCACCAACACGTATATACAACTCAATAACTCACCCTCAAATCAGCTCCACCGTATCCTTTTGTCATCCTAGCCAACCCTTTAACATTTTCTGCACCTTGCTCCCCTTCCCACCCCTGCCACTTCCTGGTCATAATGCCCAAGATCCTCTCTCGCGCTTCTACAGTTGGCAGAGGGAAATAAAACTCCCTATCAAACCTGCCTGGTCTCCTCAGCGCCGGATCGACCGCATCCGGTCGATTCGTTGCGCCAATGACGATGACCTGACCGCGTCCATCCATCCCATCCATCAACGCAAGAAGCGTCGATACGATGGATGCGTGGATCTGGTCTTGTTTGGAGGACCGGACGGGTGCAAGGCCGTCGATTTCATCGAAGAAGATAATGCTGGGCTGGCAGGTGCGAGCTTCTTCGAAGAGAAGGCGGAGTTGTCGTTCAGCTTCACCGACCCATTTGGAGAGGCAGTCTGCGCCTTTGCGCATGAAGAAAGCTGGAACGAAAAGTAAGTTAGTGCGTGTATGCGTGAGTTAACATAAGAACACCCACATATGCACTTGCCATTTGATCTACAAGTCGCTGCGAGTGCACGTGCCAGTAACGTCTTACCCGTCCCTGGAGGTCCATGGAAAAGTACCCCACGGGGAGGAGTGAGCCCAAAGCGCTGGAACACCTCGGGATAGAGGAGGGGCAGCAGAGTCATTTCTTTAAGCGCATGTATGTCTACTTCACATCAGTACGACACACGCAAATGCATTGTAATAGTACGCACGATCATCGAGGCCACCTATCTCGTCGAAAGTCACGTTTTGGTTGACACCTAGTGGGTCGGCGTCGGCCAGAGCTACACACACAGTTAGCATTGAACAAACGACACCAAAGGTATACGTACCGGCTTCGCCTATTTTACCAAGATTGGAAGGCGTTCCTGCCGTTGCAGCCGCGAAGTCGCCGGGTAGCAATCCCCCAGCAGACATGGCCCCGGCACCCAACAAAGCGCCGTCGCCCAGGTTCCTCCTGGGTGTTCTGAGAGGAACGTCCGAGTCCTAAAGTGGGCTCGATACGTGAGGATAGAGAAACGTCCATGCAAACGCACCGAGTCGTCATGCACACCCATCCACCTGCCAAGCTCTGCTCCTGTAGCGCTCCACCCTGGGCCGCGCCTCTTTCCGCCTCTTCCGCCCGTTGTACGATTCCTAGGAGGAGGGGGAGCTTTAAGTTCTTCCAGAGGGGGTGGCACGGCATAGTTTATCTTGGTGCGTCGACGGAACGCGTAAGGTCTACCGTCTTCTTGCTCGACTTCCACTTCGCCTTCGCCTTCAGCATCTGGGTCTGGTTCACCCTCTGCGTCTTGGTCTAGTTCAACGTCTGAGGATGTGCGTGGTGCGTTGGCTAAAGATGCCTCTGAGGACGAGCCGTCTGTTCCTTGGTCGACGTAGCCGTCGTCGAGTTCGGCTGCTGAGCGCCGTGTCTTTCGTGTGGAGCGCTTCTGTTGTTCTCCTCGAGCGGCGACGGAATGGATGAAGCGCTGGGGCTGTCTGCTTACACGACCGCTTGACGTCTTGGGAGGAGGTGGCGTAGGTGGTTTCCGTCTCTCGCGGAGACGGTATTTCTTGGAATCTTCCTCATCAGAAACGATGAAATCAGCAAGCCCGGACCCACGTCTTGGCTTTGAGCGTGTAGAGCGTCGAGGTTGTTGGTCCTCCTCATCGTCATCATCCTGGTGGTTGCTGCGTCGAGAGGTGTTGTTTATGACGTGGTTGTCGTTGTTGAAGAGGTCGCTTGGGTCCTGCTCCGACTGCGACTCGTAGTAGTCAGCGCGTTTGATGCGACGACCACCTCTTGTCTGAGTGAACGGCTCCGGTTGTTGTTCCTCTGGTTCCTCCTGGTTGATGTCCATTTCGACGGGTTCGCTGCTGTCGTGATACTCCGAGCCACTCGCCGGCGACAGCATGCTATTATCATCCGGTTGGCGATGGCCTGCTGGTGGCAGTTTTATTGTGAGTCTGTCCCCACCGCGACGACGAGGATGCATCCACGCTGACGTTGTTGTCGCTGTCGTCGTCGACTGAGCCGTCTTTGTGTTTGTCACCTGTGTTTGGTTGTGTTTGGTTGTGGCTGTTCCCCCACCTCCCTCGTCTCCCCGTCCCCGCTTCATCCTCCCAGCTGGTCGTCCTTTGGATGGCCCATCCACCGCCATCCATCACCCACCACGGAATACGAGTCAGATAGCGGATGCATACGGTGGTATAATGCAATTCCACCCCGTCGTGATCAGAGAGGATCGACTAGACAAGAAAAAAATGAGACACCGAAAATGAGGATGGCTTCGTGGGGTTGTCGTGGTACAAATTCAACCTTCAAAAAATGTGCAAACGAATTTTTGTTGACCTTTTTTGCATTACACTCGACTGTCTGCGGTCGGTCGACTGGCCACGCAACCCCGCCACAGCCTGGATGAAGTCACGTCACACTGTGACCGTGACATTTACGTAAGTGACTTGAATCCATCATCCAGCAACTGTTAGCATGAATGGTCGACAGCCAGGCGTCCACAATGAAAGTAACTACGCAGGTCAGAAAGAAGGAATGGAAAAAACTTGACTTCCAAGCTTACAAACCATCACGAAAACGAACACCACAGGAAACCTTGGATGCGCAAGTGTTGAGTATTCGTAAGAATAGCTGATATCCCCATTTTCTTACCTGTCATCTAAACCGTATCCTCCTCTTGTTCGATCATTCGTCATTTAGCCTGATTTTCCATGCCCCCAGAGCGTTTGGGACAGCGAAATCATGGCTCACAAAAGATGCTTTCCACACCAGGACTGCTCCATGCCCTGGAACGGCAGCCCTGCGATGCCTAAGATACCCTCTGATGCCGTAGACCTCGTTAAACTTAAGAATCCACCCGTCACTGATCGCCAGGTCACCTCTGAATCATTTCTCAGGGATCCCACCCAAGGTTATTCTCGAAGTTTGCTCACTCGTTATGTTGACCCGTGTATGTTCTCAAATTCGTACGTCACATGGTTACTCGAGCGTCTCGAGTATATTAAATGTTCCTGGAGCAAGAACAAGACATAATGTGCTATACAAGGTATCTTGACGAATGTCCACTGGACATACGATACAATGCAATGCAATGTATACTCATGAGTTGAATAAACGCGCTTAATATTGTATGTATGCCCCAGCAACTTACGCACCCACAACGCCATCTCGACTTTTTCCCTCGACACTCCCCGGGCTCCTTCCCTCATACACTACATCATGAGCCACATCCCGTGCGTGCTCCAATTCCTGCTCATCCGACATGTGTGGACTCATCCCACCTAACCCACCCAACGAAAGACCTTGCAGGACATCCAACGAAGATGAACCGTGGTGACTGTCATCGACAGCTGACGACAGTTCGCTTTTGTGTCCATCGTCTTCACGTGGGATGTGCTCCTGGTCTTTTTCGAGTGGTCTTTCATGCCCTTTCATCTTTATGCCTGTCGCCCCCATCTCCATCTCCCTGTCTACATCTCCCCTTCCCCTTTCTTCTCTTATGGGATCTCTCGTTTCCCTCGCTGCCGCCTCTGCCACTGCTCCCCCCGCCTTTACCCTCCCATATCCGTGTAACGTGTTGACGATGGCGCTAAAATAGATGCCGCCCACAAAGAAAAAGAATGAAACAACCGTCTTAGTGGCGTACGCTTCGGTAGGGGGGAGTGGGGAAGGAGTGGATGGATCGGTTGTGGATCCGGAGCGCCATACGAAGACGAGGATAGAGGCAATAAAAAGGATCATGGACCTGCGTGTATGCGGCATGAGAAGAAAAGGGGAAAGTAGAGAAAGGAACAGAAGAGAGCACGATCACATACCAAGCCAACCACACCCCAGGCAATGCCAGCATTATCCAGACGTTCCAAAGCATATTTGTACTTGTTCCCTGCACTTCTTGCGCCCACCTTGTGGCCTTATACATGCTTTTCATGGTCGTGAATCGGACGATGTATATGCACCCGTACGAGAGGGACATGAGTGCGAAGGTAAGCGAGAGCAGTGCCATGGAGCGTATGGCGGGGTTGCAGGCGATTGCTTGGTTCGTGAACATAGATAGGGTGGCTCTAAGAAATTATGTGATAAAATGGGTGTAACACATACATACATATGACAATCACTTACGACAGTAGCAGTGCGGAGACGAGGTTGAGCGTCTTCCATTCTCGGAGGAGAGAATCAATGAACGACTCCCACGAATTCTTGAATCTGATCAGCTGCTGACCCTCGTTTCCCGTTGTCCAGTCATCTGAAAACGGTAGACCGTGATCGTGACGATATACATTGGCCGTCTGTGGGATAGGGCTCATCCTTACACGCCGATCCTGATTGGCTTGGCATGCACGGATCAACCTGTCGATATCGGGCTGACTAACTTCGGCTTCTTCGAAGACCCTTGCAATCCTGGAGAAATACAAGGAGGGAAGTCCCAGCATCAAGAGCAAATATGCCTGCCTGAGCGTGTTTGTGAGACATTCCCTCGCCCCATATTTACGAATTGGTTCTAAAGGATTTCGACAGGTGAAGCAAAAAAAAGGGAGATGTGACCGGATCGACTGACTCTGTTCGATGTCTGGTCCCTGGTTGAAGGGGTCTACAGGTATGAACGGTGGTTCCTGGCGGTGACGTCCCCACCGGGACATCTTGAGTGTGGGCGAGATTGGTGATCTCTGCAAGTCCGGTTGTTTGCACTGTGACGTGGTGGAGATGGTTGGGATATGGATACGTAGACCACTTGAAGAGGAGGGAGTGACATCCTGACGGAGCAGAAGGGGTGAGGAGGTGTGACGTGCGGGACTGTTGGGGAGTCTGAAAGGTAAGTCTGAGCCTGGGGATAGACTCGGAGGACAGGTGGTCGACGATCCTGAGGCCATATTATTTTCGTTGGTTGCTGTCCTGGGGGTATTTAAACATCTTGAGGGTATTCTCCGGGTGTCCCTCCTGGTGGTATCAATACGTCTTCTTCCATCTTAGAAAACGCCGCTGAACAGTCGTGACCTTCCAAATGATCGTACTAGAACAAATAAGGTCATACTCGGCCATTGATAACAGATGACCGCCAATCTATTAAGACCCGTTGCTTATTGAAAAGAAAAAATCAGAAGGGCCATCGCTGCCTCGGTGCTTCTATGGTTCTGTTCCATACCTGAACAAAGTGTCGCACAGCTCGAACGAAAACTGCATGTATACACGCCTCACAAACCCTCATTGTGAACAAGGATACCAACATGACATCCTTGCTCTACATGACTGGATTGCCTTCATGGTACAAAACACGTACCTGTCAGACTCGGAAGAACGACGCCGCCAAAAGATGCCGCCGGTATGTCACGTGACATGTGGAGGCCGGAACTTTGATCGGCCTCGGGTGACCTCGCCGCGAAGTCCGCAGCTGTCGACAGAGGGACTTGATTTGTCACCATGTTTTAGTGGTATTTGGTCGTGGCTGTTCCCTACCACCCCACCTCCCCGTCGCCACTGAATCCTCCCAGCTGGTCGACCTTGGATGGCTCATCCACCCCGATCCTCACCACTCCAAATACAAGTCAGGTAATGGATGACTTCAGCGAATGCCATCCCAACGTGATAAGAATGAGGATCAACTAGAACAAAAGAAAAAGAGAGAGACGCTGGTAACGAGTAGTAGCTTCCTGGGGTTGTCGTGGTGTATATTCGAGCTTCGAACATGTCCATTCAAATTTTTTGGATCACATTTATTCTCGACTGAGTGTCTGCGGTTGGTCGACTTGGCCGACGAGGACACGTCACGCCGTGACACACTTTGTCACGCCCTCATACACATGCCCCTAGCTGGATATATTTGGAAGGCGCCGTTCAGCAGCCTTATTTAAGTCCGACTAAGAACGTCGGAGGGGGGAGGCCGCCATTGCAACCCCCGGAGTACCACTAGAACAAAGGGGACCACCGGAATACCATCGATACCACTCAAGACCTGCAAGAATACCCAGCAAGAATGGCCTCGTCGACCCCCTTTCCATCCACAGGCTCAGACTCGCCCAACAGATACCCCACCAACACCCGCACACCCCACTCTCAACTCCACCACCCGCTCCTCAGAGACACGCGTTCATCCGACCCCAGTCGTCCCTCCCCATCCTCGTCATCCCCTCTACGCGTCAATGTCAACGCCCCAAATACTGTGTCACCACGCAAACCACCCAGCCTGATCGACTCCCCGCCAAGGTCTGCAGCCCGCTCACGACCCACCTCGCCCATCCGCGGGATACTCCAGTGGGGACTTCACCGCCAAGAACGTGAACGCGAAACACCTTTCGTACCAGTAGACCCCTTCAGCAGGAGATTTCGCAGGTTCTCGTTATATAACAGCCCAGACGTCGAACAGGGCCATCGCCCATTCGTCGACCCCGTCGCGTGTGAAGAATCCCTCTTTTTCTGTTGCTTCCCATGTCCAAATCCTAGAGACCGCATCCGTAAACACGCTCAGCGCGCGAAGGATTTCATCACAGACACGCTCCCAAGACAAGTATACCTACACCTAATGTTAAGACTCCCTTCCTTGTATTTCTCGCGCATCGCGAGGCTCTTCGAAGAAGCCGAAGTCAGTCAGCCAGATATCGATAGGTTACTCCGTGCATGTGAAGCCAGCAACCGCACCTGGGATCGACGTGCAAGGATGAGCCCCATTCCACAGACGCCCAATGTATATCATCAAGATCATGGTCTACCTTTTTCGGACGATTGGACTGCGGCGAACGTAGGTCCCTCACTGGTCAGATTCAAGAGTTCCTGGGAGTCCTTCATCGATTCCCTCCTCCGAGAATGGAAGACGCTCAACATCGTCTCCGCACTACTACTCTCGTAAGCGTCCATCTATGCGTCTCACACCCATTTCGTCACACCTTTTCTTAGAGCCATCCTATCCATGTTCCAAAACCAAGAAATGTCCTACGACCCCCTCGTACGCACGACAGCACTCCTCTCGCTCACCTGCGCACTCATGTCCCTCTTGTACGGATGCGTATACATCATCCGATTCGCCACCATGAAAAGCATGTACAAGGCCACGCGGTGGGCGCAGGAGACACAGAGAACCACAACATTCATTTTGTGGAACGTCTGGGTAATGCTGGCGTTGCCCGGGATATGGTTGGCTTGGTGCGTCTCCCCCCTCTCTCTTCCCCTCCCCCTCCCTTTCTCATCACGCATATATGCAGGTCAATGATATTTTTCATCGCCTCTATCCTCGCTTTCGTATGGCACTCCGGATCCACAGCCGATCCAGTCACACCTTCCCCACTCAGCCCCAACGCAGCAATCGGCCCCCGGGTGCTCATCTCAGCCTTTTTCTTCTTGGGCCTCGTTTATTTTTGCGCGATCGTCAAGACGTTACAGGGGTACGGCAGGGTGAGCGGCACGACAAGGGACACAGAAACGGCGAGGGAAACGAGAGATGCCATCAGGGAAGGGAGGGATGGCGAGAGGGAAATGGAGAGAAGAAGCGAGAGGGGGAGAGGACGCGAAAGGCGGCCTGGGCGAGGTAGAGCAAACGACCGCGAAAAAGACTGGAAACGCACCCAGCGTGAAGACGATGGACCCGAAAGTGAACCAGAGCCAATTTCTCGGACGTACAACCACGGTGGTGGTAATGACGATCGCGGTTCATCCGCTTTGGACGTCCTTCCGGGTCTCGGGTTGCGCGGACTAGAGAGTCCGCGTGCCTCGGATGAGCAAGGACGCGAGCAGGAGCTTACTCGAGATGTGGCTCGTGATGTCCTGTATGAAGAAGGTAGTCTAGAGAGTGGTGAGGGGAGAGAGCATCGTGATGGAACTGCGAGTGTGTAAGTCGCAGGCGCCCCGTTTTGGGAGAAGAAGGGAAGGGGGCATAATAGCATACGTTACCAAGCACCCATTCGTGCGTACTTTCATTGTACCATCAGAGCATAGATTGGAATTGTATCGTTGACCAGGGTCGGTAGTACACTAAGTATTGTTCTTATCCCAGCAGTATTGTATTCAATCGAGAGACTGGAGTCGTGCGGCGCACCATCGATAACATACAAAGCCAAGCAGAACTGGACGTAAATTATCTCCGCGACTCGGTAGCGACATACATATTCATAATCCGATCGATCCTTTGATCGCACGACCATGGCTACCCTTGTTGCAACATGAATCTTAGAAATGCCAGTGTACACTTTGTGTGACCTTTTTCTTAACTACCATGATATATCATCTATCAATATGGCATGCAGATTTGCATCAAGTCCATGTGTTTGCATGTGTTTGCATGATTGCAAACTTTTGATCAGCTACCCCACTCTAAAATTCAATTAGTGATGCATTGGTCCTGGCTTCAGAGGGCTTGGGCCTGTGATAGTAAAGTATAGAAAAATGCAGATTTTCATTGTTTACAGCATCATCTGAGTCATCTGAGAGTTCCAATATCCAACTTAGATCTTCTGTGTCTGAACCTACAGTTTCAGCACCTTCCTCCTCCTCTTCAAATGCAGGTTCCAGAGCTGAAGAGGGAGCAAGTTCACAGAACATGAGGTTGCAATTGTAGGCATCAGTAAATTCCTGATTTTAGCACAATACTCACAGGGTGTTACAGGTCACCCACATTGTAATGGTCCCATGGCTAGCATGGCCCACACTGTCCCACACCATCCCACAGACTCACAGTGCAACATCACCACAGCATCACAGCAGTACAGTCTAACGAAGGTATGAGTTTCTCAGTGTATGAAGTAGTCACTATATTAGTACCTAATGAAGGTATGAGTTTCTACACTATGTCAGTACCAAGTAAACGAGCGGGAATCTAGCTATACTCACCTCAGTGTATGAAGTAGTCACTGAGGTGGAAAAGAATGGTGCAGAAAATTTATAGTACCATAATTAGTAAGCACATTGACATCGGAATTTAATTCCGAGGGTTGGGGAACAATTCCGAGCCCTCTGGGTGAAACTCCAAGACGCTACTGTAACTCCAGATTGCATTCTCGACACTCCCCCTCAATCGGAACGAAGTCCGAGTGCAGACGCGAAGTGTTTCGCCTTGATGCTAGGTAGAGGCTTGGTAAGGGTATCGGCGACCATGTTGTCAGTAGGACAATAAATTAAACGAAAGGAATTGTTTTCCACAGCAAAACGAATGAAATGGTATCATATGTTGATGTGCTTTGTGCAAGCATGATAGCTGCCATCTTTGGTAAGCGCAATGGCGGATTGACTGTTGGAATACAGCAGGATAGGGTGTTTGAGTGGTCGGAAAACTTCTCTGATGAGTTGTCGAAGCCACAGGCCCTCTTTGGCTGCGTGAGTCGCTGCGACATACTCCGCTTCAGCAGTGGAGAGCATTACAAGTTCTTGTTTCCGTGAAGCCCAACTGATAGCTCCACCATCCAGTAGGTAGGCATATCTGCTTATAGCATGTCGATGCTCCTGCGAAGCTCTGTCTGCATTGGTATAGCCCTCGAGGCCCTGTTCTGAATTTCTGAACATTAAAGCGAGCGCTTTTGTGCCTGAGATATACCTGTAGATTCATTTCACAGCCTCCCAGTGAGTCATGTTGGGTGCATTGTTGAACTGCATGACCGTGGAGACAGCAAATGCAATGTCAGGGTGCATTCCAACGGCGAGGTGCATGAGGGAGCCAACAGCAGCACAGTAGGGTACGTTTTTCATGCGTGCAGCTTCTTTGGCTGGCTGCGGAATTTCTCTGCGAGAGAGTTTTATTCCGGGGTCCATTGGAATTGCAGCAGGTTTGCAGTCAGCAAGGTTGTATTTTGTTAGGATGGCCTCGATGTATGACTGCTGTGACAGGGATATGGTGCAGGCTTCTCTGTTCCGTGTCACCTTCATCCCAAGTAGCCAACTGATGGGCCCTAGGTCGGAGATTTTAAAACAAGTGCTGATCTCCTGTTTAAATGAGTGAATTAATGATGGGGAACTGCCTGTTACAGTGCGGTCATCGACGTGGCTGGCAAGGATGAGGATTTCCGATCCTATGTGACTGTAGAACACTCCCCAGTCTGTGTGTGCTCTGGTGAGCCCAAGATCTGCAAGAGTAGCACATAGCTTCTGGTACCACCGAAGTGCGCCTTGTTTCGAGCCGTATAATGCTATGTTTAGCTTCCCAACTGGACAGGAAAAATTCCACCCTACAGCGTAGCCCTCAGGGAGCTCCATGTAGATGTCTTCGCCATCTCTGAGTTTGCCATTGAGGAATGCCAAGTGGAAATCAAATACATCGATATCCCAGTCATTGCATGCAGCAACTGCTAGTATGGTGCAGAGAGATGCGAGTCTTGTGACGGGAGCATATGTTTCATCATAGTCAATGCCCTGGATCTGAGAATAGCCCTTAGCAACTAGGCGGGCCTTGTACTTCTCGATTTCTCCAGCAGCGTTGTGTTTGATCTTGAAGACCCATTTGCATCCTATGACATTTGCACCTTTGGGGCACTCGACGACATCCCAGGTATGCGCTTCCTCTAGGCTGTTTAATTCCGCATTTATGGCATTTTGCCACTTCGGCCAGTCAGCTCGGGATTTTGCCTCACGGACTGTTGATGGGTCTAGCCCTTTGGCTTCAGCCATCCCTGCCACCATAGCATACATGATGTTAGTGTCATCTTCATCGGCAGCTAGTTCTTTGTCGAATACATAGGTAGTGTTTTCTTGGGATTTCGGGCTGTTTGGGTTGCTATCGCTCTCTCGGAGTTCTTTTACGAAGTCGAGAGGGATGCGCCCATCACGAGTGCCTTCCCCTGCACGTAGGCGCCTCATATAGTCTGATTCGAAGCGCTGGCGAGTGGAATGATGAGGTTGAGGTGGAGGTGTTTCAAAATTGTCTCTGAGTGGGTCCAGAATTAGTCTCGGAATTCCTGAAGTTGCTTTGGTGGGTCGCTCAACCATCTGTGGGGCCTTGGAATTTCCCTGTGAAGCTTCGGAGTTCCGTTCTGAGGTTTCGGAATTTTGTTTTGAGGCTTCGGAATTGCTTTCTGAGGTGTCAGAATTCCCATGCTCCCCCTCGAGCGGCACACCATGTGGTACAGACACATCTTGGTGCTCGAAAATGACACTTCTTTCAATTCCAATTGCTCGTGTGTCAGGCCAGTAGATATGGTGGCCATCACTCTCAGGGTCAAAACCTACCCAGTGTCTGTCTCGGGCTCGCATGTCTAGTTTGGAGCCAGAGGTGTCATGGACCTTGACACGGCATCCCCAGACTGGAATTTTTGAGAGGTTGGGTGGTCTTTGGTAGAGCATTTCGTAGGGAGTTTTTGTGCCTAGATGGCGAGTTGACGAGCGGTTTTTGAGCCAGGTTGCATGCATAATGGCCTCCCCCCAGAGGTTCTTGGGTAGGCCGCTGGCATGAATCATCGCACGTACACACTCAATGAGTGTTCTGTTGAGTTGTTCTGCAACTCCATTGTGTTCAGGGGTATCATGGACAGTTATGCATTGTTCTGTGCCTCGGGATTTCAGATATTCCGAAAATTCTGCACTAAGGTATTCTCCCCCTCGATCTGAGTGAAGTTGCTTGACTTTGGTGTTGAACTGTGTGTTCAGCCATGCTTCATAGGCCTTGTATGACATGAAGGTCTCAGCTTTCGTCTTTTGGAGGTACAGCTTGGTGTAGCGGGTGTGGTCGTCCGTGAATGAGATGTAGTATTGACTGTGGCCAGGGGTTTGGACCAGAGAAGGTCCCCAGAGATCTGTGTGGACCTCATCACCTAGGTGTTCACAGTGGGGTGGGTCGCACTCCTTCCCAATGGGCTTCCGAGTTGCTTTGGCATATTCACATGAATTGCACGTGCCCATGGTAGGATGTGCTTCGTCCAGTTTAATTCCAGTAATCATGCCATCCTTGAGCATGCGCCAGATGGCTTTGGGAGTGATGTGGCCAAGCCTTATGTGAATCTCCTCCATGGTTAAGGATTCCGTGGCCTTGGCTAGGCCTGCGAAGGCACAACGAGCTCATTTGAGGCAGTAGAGGCCTTTTTGCATCGGAATTTTGGCTACTTTCTTTTTCCGAGCATTGAAGATTTGACAATGCTTGTCTCGGAATAATGCCGCATACCCAGCGACATCAAGTTTGCTAACAGAAACGAGTGTAATTCCCATCTTGGGGGCATAGAGCACGTCCTTGAGTCGAATATGGGTCTGGGTAGTGCTGTTTGGGAGTGAAATTGCGAGATCGCCTTTCCCGATGGCATGGAAGGTGTGGTTGTCAGCAGCGGTGATAGGTTTGGGTATGATTGGCTTGTAGTCAAGGAATTTGCTGCGGTAGGAGGACATATGACGTGAAGCGCCAGAGTCGAACAGGATTGTCTCTTCTGCGGAATTTAGGCTTTTGCCTGTGAGGAGAACATGGTCATAGTTGTTCGTATATGCATCTTCTTCGTCATTAACAATGTCCTGGGGGTTCAGAAGTTCTTCCTCCGCAATTTCCGTAAGCCAGTCATCGTCCTGCGGGTGCGCTAGCCAAACTCCATCAGGTTCCAAGTCAGCGCTGGTCTGCGCACTCGAGCTGGCTGATGCACTGGCCGCAGTGGCTGCTTTTCCGGTACCTTTCTCCTTCTTTTTCCCTTTCCCCTTGTTCTGGAACCACTTGGGCACTTGCCCAGCTTTTCTGCCACCCTCTTCCCAGCATTGGTCTTTCGTATGACCTTTCTTTCCACAGTTTTCACAAGTGGACTTCTTTCCATCCTTTGCTGAGTAAGCCACATCTTCAGAATTTCCGGAGTTTCCGGAGTTGCCTCTCTTCGTCCATGTTTGGTGCCTATCATATTCATCAGAAATTACTTTGATTATGATGTCTGGAGATAGGTCCTTTTGCATGACTAGGGCCGAAGATGTCATAGCTGCGAGGTTGGAGTCGTAAGAAGTGGGAAGTGAACTGAGGATGATGGCTGCAAAGTCGTCGTCTGTGATTGACTGTCCAAGCGCAGCAAGTTGTTTGCGCAGTGCACGCATCTTGTCGAAGTGAGTGCAGACATTGCCTTTTTCCGAACAGCGGGATTCTTGGAGTTTTCTCTGAAGGTCGATTGCGACGACGCGAGAGCGGTTTTGGAAAAGATCGGTGAGGACACCCCACACACTCTTTGCAGTCTCTTCCTTCAGGACTTGAAGGAATAGAGATTCCAGGAGCGACACAGTGATCACTTGCTTGACATATCTGTCATCCTTAGCCCATTGCTGCAGTTTTTCTGGGTATTCACTGACAAGTTTTTGCTCCGTGGCTGTGGGCTTCCAGGAGGCATCTTTCCCTGCTGAAGGGTCCTCTGGTTTCGCATCCAAGCCAGTCAGGTGTCTGATCAGCCCTTTCGAGCTGACAGCCCATTCAACCCGAGCCTTGTAGTATAGCCAGTTGCTTCCATCCACATTTAGGGTTGGGACTTGTAAGGAATGATCGTCTTTTGCCATAGTGGGTATTGTTGCTGCATATCAACTCTTTCGGAATTAGAGCACGAGAGTGGGGCTCATAACCTAATGAAGGTATGAGTTTCTCAGTGTACGAAGTAGTCACTTATTAGTACCTAATGAAGGTATGAGTTTCTACACTATGTCAGTACCAAGTAAACGAGCGGGAATCTAGCTATACTCACCTCAGTGTATGAAGTAGTCACTGAGGTGGAAAAGAATGGTGCGGAAAATTTATAGTACCGTAATTAGTAAGCGCATTGACATTGGAATTTAATTCCGAGGGTCAGGGAACAATTCCGAGCCCTCTGGGCAAAACTCCGAGATGCTACTGTAACTCCGGATTGCATTCTCGACACAGTCCCCCACAGACACCCACACATAGCTTGCTGAGCTTGGTAGTTATTGCTGGTAGTCTGTACAGTTGGTATTTTCACTTGTTACTTGCTACCAGGTAGTGCTAGGTGGTAGTGAGTTCATAGTGATTTACTAGTAGAACTTCTTTAGCCTGTACCTCACCCACTTTTGTGAATTGTGGTGAAGCAAGCACACCACTGTGATCATCCTGTCAGGGGCCATAACTTTACTTATGATGTCATCACAATCTAATGACATAATATGTTGAAAGACTTGTGATTTTCCAAGTATTTTGCATTTCTCTCATGGATTTTTGCACTTCATGATAAGGTAAGCAGAGTTTCATGGTCTCATGATCAGGCACTACAACTTTCATTGTGACATCACCATTCTGTGACTACTTCCTGTGGTTCTACATTTTTCACTACCAAAAATGTAGTGGTTGGTTGGGTAGTGTCTGCATTTTTGATTACCTGATTGGTGTTGTGCTATATAGTGTCTGCATTTTTGACTACCAAAAAAGTGTAGTGTAGTTTAATGTTTGTTGTGCAGTGTTCACATTTTTGACTACCAACATTGTAGTGATGATTAAGAAATTATGTAGTGTGGCATGGCCACTAAGCATTGAAAAATTTTCCAAGTCCACCAAATGCACAAAAATGTGCAATTATGGATACCAATACTCACCTTTCATGCAACAGTACAAAGCCAACCAAAACCAAACAACTTTGTTTTCCTGTTATAGTGTCATGACTGTGCATTCATTATAAGTCCTTACTCACTCTGTGCCCTCTTCTGCCAGTCATTCATTCACTCTGCACCAACTCTGCCCAACCTCTGTTGGTTGCGAACCATCTCTGCTCCAACTGCTGTTGGACTTGTGTTGCTCTCCTGCCAGACCAGGTGGACCATTCTCTGAGGAGTCATGTGACCACCCTTTGGGCTTCTTCCTGACAGCACACAGTCAGGTACTCAGCAGTGCACACACTGCATGGTCCAGTGCCTGGACTGTTTCCTTTTCTGGATGTTCTATGTTACCCATTCATATGTCCTCTGTCTACCCTTCATTTGTCATCTAGGAAGTTTTACTTGAAAATTTCTGGTTCTCCATATGTCAGTTCTGATTTTGCTTACTGTGTCTCTGTGGTAGTATAAAAGCATGTATTATACTCTGCTGTTCCTCAGTATGAATATCAACTTAGTTCCTACTCCTTCTGCCTCCATCTTCTGCTTGTCAGAGTTACCTCTGACTCTCTCTCTGTCTGTACTCTCCCTCTGAAATATGAGGGCTGAGATCGTGCAAGGGGGTAGCACATGAGCTAAACCTGCTGCCCTCACTCCACTCCACCTTTGCTTTGGTGGACTTTGTTCCTGCCACCACTCTGCCAGTCAGAGTTCTGTTCTTTCATGTTGGACTTGCTTCCAAACCACTCTCCAGACCTTGTTTAGTGTTGGAGTTGGTCAGAGTAGGCCCAGACTTGACATATAGGGTGACTTTGTCTACTACCTTCCTGTTTGATTACCACGAATTGGTAGTATTGTGGAGCCCAAGAGTATGCTTTTTTGATTATTAAAGAAGTGTAGTTGATTAGGGTTGTTGGCTAATGGGCTAGTAGACTACTACTAATTTGATTCTCACAAGTTAGTAGTTGTATGGAATAGCCCTAGAGTGCACTTTTTTGATTACCAAGAAAGTGTAATTGATTAGGGTTGTTGGTCAATGGGCTAGTAAATACTACTAATCTGATTACCACAAGTCAGTAGCAGTACAGGATAGCTCTAGAGTCAGCATTTTTGATTACCAACAAAGTGTAATTGATTAGGGTCATTGGCTAATGGGCTAGTAGACTACTACTAATTTCATCACCACAAGTTGGTAGTAGTATGGGATAGCCCTATAGTGCATGTTTTGTAGTGTAGTGATCACTGAAAAAGTGTACTACTACTAGTAGTCTAGTAGATGATTACAACTTGTGAATGAATAACTTATAGTCCAAATCAGAAGCAGTGAAGACAAAGATGAGAGTAGGTAAAGCCAATGAAAGGACATGAGGTCTCTGCAAGAGAAAGAGACTTTAGGCATGAAGTCCTAGCATAGAATGAGATGTTAGATTTTGCAAGTTCATGGATAGCTCTGGTCAAGGCAAGGACTGGGTCTTCAGGGTCATCCCCATCACCATTGCCCTGACCATCAGGCCTGTCATCAGGATTATTGTCTGGAGGCTCATTGTTGGGGTCTCCACCATGACCAGGTCTTTGTGGGGTAATGAAAATATATCTCTGGTGGTCAGTGTGACCAGACTGAGATGTGCTGTGAGTCAAAGTGTCAAAGTCACACAACACCCCTGACTTCCTCTTAGGGTGGAGTAGGAGCAGGTTGGGCTGTGGAGTACAGTGGTCAAAGTCCAAAGTGAATCCAACCACTGGGGGGTGAGATATTCAACAAACAGTGAGCAGAGGGGTATGGAGGAAAGTTTTGGAGGCAGAGTTTGGAGTCAGAGGTTGGAGGTCAGATGAGAGGGCATTGGGTCAGCTAGTGTGCTGCCCCCTTGCATGAGCTCAGCCCTTGTATTTCAGAGGCAGAGTGGACTCAGAGGGAGTTGGAAGTGGGGACTTTATTGTCAATATTCATACTGATTACATTGGAGTACTATGTGGCCTTATATATGATGTAGGTCAAGGGTGGGGCAGTGTAGAATGCAAGCCAATAAACATATAACAGGTTAGCAGTAACTCTGACACAAGGGATAGAGGATAGGGATGATGGGGACCTTAACTGAGACAAGGGAACTACTACAACAAGGGAGAGAGGGTAAATACTGAAGGAGCAGAAGAATGGAGAAAAACTGACACTAGGACAGAACCCTATCTGGGATGCAGGGCTGCAAGTCTGACATCCTGTCAAGTTTGGGTTGCCTGGGTTGAGACTGGACTGGAGACAAAAGCAGGCACAAGGCCAAGGAGTTGGGATCAGGAGGGGAGAAGAAGGTACAGATGGGTGGACTGATTGGACTTAGTGACTGGTGACACAGCACTATTCCTTGCATGGGTCACAGTCCAAGTCTGAGGCCAAGATGGGATTATCAGAGTAACTTAGTTGATTTCAGACTGAAGAGTACAGGCTGAGTATCTATGAGTTTATATACTAGAGACAACTATAGTATGGAGACTGTTAATGCCAGTCTCACAAAGATTGCTAAGATGATTGGTAAGATAAGTATTAGTAACATATGACAAAGATGACAGAGACTGGGACAAGGTGAACTGGGGACAAGACCAGGCAGAATTCAACCAAAGTGACATGCACTGCAAAGCAGTGTGTGCCATGCTAGACCATCTGGGGATAAGGGTTGGTGAGGCCAAGGCCAGACTGAGTGAACATGAGGCTGAGTCCAGCAGGGGTCGAGACATGACTATGACAGTATCCCCCTCTTAGGGGTCAAACCCATGAGACCCCTGTGAGAGTGGTAGGCTGAGTTTGAAAAACTGGTACTTGGGGCTTGCTAAGCCTTTTGCATCTTTCTCTCACATCTTATCCATCATGTCTGACTCAAGACCAACCACTGCAGCTGATAACAACAATGAAGGCCAAGTCATTGTTGACTGGGCCCAAGTCCCCAATGTGAGAGGGCAGAGAGGGAGAGAGCTGAGGCTGAGAAGGCAGCATGGGAGGCTGAGGAGGAGAGTGTGCAAGGAGGAAGAGAGATGGGAGGCCAAGCATAAATGTAAGGCTGAGGCCAGGAAAGGCAGTGAGGCTGTGGCCAGTGGTAGTGAGGCCAGCAAAGTAAAAAAGGTGGTTATGGACCCTGGGTGAGTATCTTAATGACCTTGCATGTGTTTCACTTAACCTCCCCTTCAGATGTACTCACTGCTCCCAGGCTAATGTTGTCTGCAAGTTCCTCATAGACAGCAATAAGAAACAGGTTGCCTGCATCTGGTGCAACCTATTGAAGGGCAAATGCTGGTGGCCTGGGGATGGAAAGGATGCTGAGGGGAAGGTCGACAAGGGAAAAAATCAGAAGGTCAATGATGAGGGCATTGAGGCTGGGCCCAGTAAGCAGAAGCAGGCAAAGACAAGTGTGAGGCCAGTCGAGG
Organism: Pisolithus tinctorius; assembly: GCA_024663395.1. Taxonomy (NCBI): domain Eukaryota; kingdom Fungi; phylum Basidiomycota; class Agaricomycetes; order Boletales; family Pisolithaceae; genus Pisolithus; species Pisolithus tinctorius. The sequence goes on from JANFAH010000002.1 coordinate 6,093,874, forward strand.
TCTTGGACCTTGATGAACCTGAGCCTGGTGGAAGTAGGTCACAGGAGACTGATGCTGAGCACTACTCAGGCTTAGAGGAAAAGCTTGAGTACTTGATTGATGCAGTGGGGCTGATTGCCAACAACTTGGCCAGCCTGTTCAAGCTTCACAAGACTGCAGTTGAAAACTCAGGCTGCATTGCTGACATGCTCAAGTCCCTACTTGATGAGTCTTATGGCTTCAGGATGGCAGTGCCCCCCTCAGACTTGGGCTTATCTGAGCTTGATTCTGATGAGCTGCATGAGGAGGCTGACTGGCTGAAAGCTCATGGCAAGGATGAGGAGGAGGAGTCTGGAGGGGAGGATGAAACCATGGCTGAGGCCAAGTAGTTCTGTAGCATAGGGTCTTGTAGTTTTTTCCTCTGCAAATGTCATGTGCAGTGTCTGGTGTCCAGTCTCGGTCTCAGGTAGTAAAGTAAGTAAATCAAGGGAAGAGAGTAAAAAGGAAAACAGGGTAAGCATAAGATCAAGGAACTAGATACCAATAGGAAAACCAAAGAAAGAACTGAGGCCAGTTGAAGCCAGTACTCATTGGTATGGGCTGGGTTTACTGGGGTAGTGGGAGTGGAACTCTTGCATGAGTTCAGAAGCATTGTCTAGCTCTGTAGCTAGTACCCAAGTAGTTTCTTCATCGGTCCCTTTGTAGCCAGTCCACCAGACTAAGTACTGTAACCAACACTGGCAATGCTGATCAACCTTGGAGTCCAGGATTTCTGCTACCTTGAACTCTAGTTCACCATTGACTTTGACTGGTGGAGGTGGTGGTTGAGTCTGGTTTGGGATGGTATTAGGGATGGCTGGCTCAAGTTGGGAAATGTGGAAGACTAGATGTACTGCACACATTGAGTCCAGCAGGCACAGTGTGAATGAGTGGGTACTGGCCTGAGCTATGAGCAGATACAGTCCAAGGTTCTTCTCCAAGAGCTTCTTAGAAGGCTGAGTTGACTGGAAGTATTTGGCTTTGACATATACTTGGTCACCAACCTTGAAGTCCAGAGCTGGCATGTGTTTAACATTGGCTGGTCCTTGATAGTGCTGTTGTGTGAGGGTCATTTCCCCATATAGGAACTGGTGCAGTGAGTCTAGGTCTACTGCATAATCCTGAGCCTGAGTGGAGGTAAGATCATGCTCCAGGTACACTGAGATACTAGGATGGTATCCCTTATTAGCAAAGAAAGGAGAGACACCAGTAGTGGTGCTAGGGGCATTGTTGTATGCAAACTTGGCCAAAGGTAAGAGGTTGGCCTAGTTGTCCTGTTGGTAGTTGCAGTACACTGGGAGGTATTGTTCCAGGGTTTGGTTAGCCCATTTGGCCTGACCATTGCCTTTGGGGTGGTAGCCTGAAGTGAAATGCAGATGCATGTCCAAGGCCTTACTGAGTGACCAGAAGAAGTGGGAGACAAACTCTGACCCTCAGTCTGAGGTTACATGGGCCAGCACTCCATGCTTAGAGAAGACATGGAGTAAGAAGAGTTTGGCAAGTTCTGGGGCCATGATAGTGTTGTGGGTTGGGATGAATATGGCCTGCTTGGAAAGCCAGTCAACTACTACAAGGATGGCTGTGAAGCCGGATGAGGCCAGGAGCTGCTTGATGAAGTCCATGGCTTCTCCAGCACCAGGAGTTGCTTGAGAAGGCCATAAGGCCAGTGGTGGGGAACCTTAGCCTGAGCACAGGCTGTGCAAGACTGGACATAGTCTTTGACAGATGTCCTGAGGCTGGGCCAGGTGTATTCACACCAGATGAGCTCTAGGGTGCAGTTCTGGCTGAAGTGGCTGGACAGGGGGTGGTCATGCTTAAGGTGCAAGACCCTAAGGTGAAGGTTGTTTGAGTCTGGCACAAAGATCCTTCCATCAAGCCAAAGGAAACTGGTGTCATCTACTGACCACTGGGGATCAGACATGTCAGACAGGTGGACTTGTGAGACTGGGTCATCTGGCAGTGTGGTCAGGATATCATTGTGTAGTTTCTTGACATCCATTAAGGCAACTGCTTGTAAGACCAGGTACTTGAGGTAAGTGGCATGAAGGGAGACCACTAGTTGCTCCTGGGTGAAGACCAGTCTCAGGTTTTGTGGGTTCACTTGGGCATAGCCACTATCCCCCTCCTTGGGATAGACATCCCATCATCTAGTTAGGGCATTGGGCTTGGCCCTGAGCATACTGGGCCTGAACCTGATAATCATATTGAACTGTGAAAGGAATTCAGACCAGTGAGCTTGGTGGCAAGTGAGTACCTTAGAGGTAGAAAAGTACTCTAGGTTCTTATGGTTGGTGACAATGTCAACTGGTGAGGCCAAGCCCTCAAGGTAATGGTGCCAGGTCTGGAATGCTTCAAATATTGCAAGCAATTCCTTATCATGAGTATTGTAGTTCAACTCTGGTGCAGTCAGAGTTCAGGAGTAGAATGTGACCAGATGAATCTGGCCATTGCTGCAGATGATAGATAGAATACTGGTGATGGTATAGTCCAAAGCATCAGTCTTGATGGTGATGGGGACCCTGGGGATGAAGTGAGTTAAGACTGGTGTGGTGGTGAAGGCAGCCTTGAGGTTATTGAATGACTGGTGGCACTTCTCAGAGAAGGTCCAAGGAGCCCCCTTGTGGGTAAGCCAAGTCAGTGGTATGACGATGTCTGAATAATTAAAGATAAACTGGCAATAGAAGTTAGCAAAGCTGAGGAAAGATTGAATGTCTTTGACCTTGCAAGGCTCAGGCCAATTGCAGATGGTCTGGAATTTTTCCTTGGACATCATGAGGCCAGCAGGGGAGAGGTGGAAACCGAGGTATTCGACTGAGTCTGAGTGAAACTCACATTTCTCTGGCTTTGCATAAAGGCCATGAAACCAAAGCTGGCAGAGTACCTCTTGGACATGCTGCTTATGGGACTCCCTATCTCTGGAGTAGATTAGAATGTCATCTAGGTAGATGACTATGCAGACATCCAACATGTCCATGAAGATGGTATTCACAAAGCATTGGAAGGTGGCCAGGGCATTGGTGAGGCTGAAAGGCATTACTAACCACTCATAAGAACCATACCAAGTCTGAAATGCAGTCTTCCATTCATTGCCCAGGGCAATCTGGACAAGATGGTAGGCATGCTGAAGATCAATCTTGGTATAGATTTTGGCTCAGCTTGGTGAGTCCAAGAGGTTGGAGATGAGTGGTAGCAGGTATCAGTCTTTCTTAGTGATTTTGTTGAGGCCATGGAAGTCTACACAGAGCCAGAGGGAGCCATCCTTCTTTTTGACGAAGAGGACCAGTGCAGCGTAAGGGGAAGAGGTCAGACAAATGAAACTGGTGGTGAGGTTTTCATCAATGAAAGTCCAGAGAGCTTGGAGCTCGACCAGGGATAGCGAATAGATGGTGCCAAGAGGCATGGTAGTTCCTTCTTCAAGCTCTATCTTCAGGTTGTACTCCCAGTGTGGTGGGAGTGCCAAGGCCTTGGCCTTGCTGAATACATAAGCAAAGTCATGGTACTCTTCTGGTACATTGAGTAAGGCTGGAAGAGGGGAAGCCAAGGCTGATCAGGCTTGAGCTGAGTCTGAGGGGTGGAGCTGAAGTTGGAATTGGGCAGACCCTTCAAGTTTGCAGGCATGCACAAAGGTGGCTGCATTGATTAGGGAAACAAGAGGGGCCTTCAGGGGGGTGTGAGCCAGGGAGTCAGAGACCAGTACAGATGGCACAAGGCTGGGTTGGTCACTAGGACTGGGATCAGGAAGGCTGGTGGGAACTGGGCTTACAGGGGGTGTTGACAGGGTTGGCATTCATTGTGCAGGAGTCCAGAAAGTTAGACTACCCAATACCCAATCAATCAACAGATTGTAGCACCTACCTACAACTACCACAAGGTAGACTGGAAGAAGTTCAACAAGGTGCTGAAAACTGAACTTTCCAAAATTGGTCCCCCTTTGGAGATAGCCAATGAGCAGGAGTCCCAAAGGAATGCATGAGGAATTGAGACAGCACTACAAACAGTGCTGGAGAAAGAAGTACCAAGATCCTGCCCCCACCTGCATATGAAGCAATGGTGGATGAAGGAGTTAATGGCCCTGCACAGGGGCCTTAAAATGCTAAGTAAAGCTGCGTTCACATTCCATGCAATCTGTGATCATGACAGCCACAGGTTATGCAAGGAAAAGGCAAAGGAGTATGACAAAGCCATACAGGAAGCAAAGAAAACCCACTGGAGGGACTGGCTCAAGGAGGTGGGCAGCGAAGATCTCTGGAAAGTTAATGGATATATCTCCAGATCATATGGTGACAGTAGCAAAACCAGGATACCCACCCTCAGGAAGACCAACAAAGATGGCACCACAACCACAGCTGGTTCTAACAAGGACAAAAGTCAATTGTTCGCAAAAGCACTCTTCCCACCACCACCAGCATGCTCATCAGTACCACAAGACTATGAGTACCCACACCCAGTGGAACATTGGACCCCAATCACGAAGGACCAATTAGCACACACCATCAAAAGCCTAAGCCCTTACAAGGCACCAGGGCCAGATGGTATAGCCAATATTGTATTCCAAAAATCTCCAACACTTTCAGCATACTTATTGCATCTATTTAATGCAGTGTTTATCTTTTGCACCTACTATGAACCCTGGAGAGAGTCCACCATGGTTATCCTTTGAAAGCCAGGCAAACCAGACTACACAACCCTGAAAGCTTACAGACCAATTGTACTGCTCAACACCATGGTGAAGTTACTTTTGGCAATCATAGCAGCATGCACCTTGTACATACTAGAAGAACATCAACTCCTCCTGGCCACACACTTTGGTGGCAGGCCAGGCAGATCGACCAAAGACTTGCTACTACTACTCAAAACCATGGTATGACACACATGGTGCCAAAAACAAGTAGTATCTGTGCTATTCCTAGACATCAAAGGAGCATTCCCAAATGTGGTCATGGACCAACTGCTCCACAACATGAGAAAAAGATGTCTCCCCATTGAAATAGTATGCTTCACCAAATGACTACTAACAAACAGGAAAACAAAACTCCATTTTGACAACTACAAATCTGAATGGTTCGCCATCAAGAACAGCATCAGTCAAGGAGATCTGCTGTCAATGATATTATATGTTATTTACAGCTCAGACTTAGTAAACATCACCAAAGGTAAAAAGGAACTAATGCTCGGGTTCATAGATGACATGGCACTCATTGCCATAGGCAAAACATTCAATGAAACCCATACCACTTTACTGAACATGATGGAAAGGGAAGACGGAGGATATGATTGGTCTTGCAAACACAACTCAAAGTTTGAAATGAGTAGATTTGTGCTGATGGACTTCATGCTCAACAGATCCAAACCAAAACCCCCATTGATGCTAAGAGGCACTGAAATCATTGCAGTACCTACTCACAAATTCCTAGGTGTCATTCTCAACCAAGAATTAAGATGGAAAACACATGCAGTGCAAGCACTAGCAAAAGGAACCAAGCAAGTGCTCCTCTTAAGAAGGATATCCATGATATCATGGGGTGTACCCACAAAGTTAATGTGACAATTATACTAGACAGTAGTCATTCCCAAGATAATGTACACAGCCCCAGTGCGGCTCCAACCTGCCTACTCTGGCAACCACATGACCAAAACTAGAGGCTTGAAAGGCATAGTGAGGCATGTACTAATGATACAAAGAATAGCAGCCATAGCAGCCATGGGTGCCATGAAAACCACCCCCACTGATGCCCTGTTGGCACATGCTCAAATCCCACCAGCACCAGTGCTCATTCAGAAAACTCTATACAATGCCTCACTCCGACTCTCCTCATTACCTGGTAAACACCCACTCCACACACTTGTCACCAAAATCACCAAAACAAATGTCAAATGACATAGATCATCCATACACTGACTCATGCACAACCTAAAAATCAACCCACAACACACTGAAATGATCCACCCATGTCCAACCCCTCCTCATGCCCCCCTGTCACACTCCATTGTCATAGCCCCAAACAAGAAAGAGGCAGTCATAGATTTTGCTGAACTCAAGGAACACACATTAATCTTCACAGACAGATCAAGCACAGCAGATGGAGTAGGTGCTGCTGCGGTCCTCTACTTGGACTACCAACACATCACTACACTGAGATACCATTTAGGGAACATGTCACAACACATGGTATTTGAGGCCAAGGCAGTGGCTCTATTAATGGCTACACACCTACTAAACACCAGGATGGAAGTCACATACCCGGCTACAATACTAGGTGATAACCAAGCAGTAATAAGATCGAGTGATCAGCCATCAGCAAGGCCAGGCCACTATCTACTGATGCATGCCAGGTCTACAATCATCAAAGCCCTCAATGAAGAACGACTATTAAGAAAAAACATAACAATATGATGGATAGTGGGTCACATGGAAGTGGAAGGTAATGAGCTAGCAGATAGGGAGGCAAAGATAGTGGCAACGAGAGCAGAGTTGGCCAGCCCCCCAGAAGACTTACCCCCACTACTAAGGAAACAACTACCAATCAGCATATCTGCCCTCAAACAATCCCACAACACAAAACTAAAGACCCTATGGGCCAAGATCTGGAGAAACTCCCCCTGGTACAACAGAATATCCACCATAGACCCCCAGCTCATAAATGCCTCATTCATGAAACTCACTGCCTTTCTACCCAAGAAGCAAACCAGCTGATACATCCAACTATGCACCAGACACATCCCCCTGAACAAACACCTTCACTGTATAGGATGCAGTGACACACCGATGCACCTGCAATGCAGTGGAACCAGCCAAGAGGATGTTTGTCACTACCTATTCCCATGTCCTGGATATGTAAGAGAACAACATGTACTACAAAGAACACTAGGAAGGGGTGCTACCTCCGTCATGTACCTTCTCACCAACCTGAAAGCCCAACCACACCTCCTCAAATACATCTCAGCCACCAAATGGTTGCAATGCACACTGGGTGAGATTCTTAAACAACTCTAATGTAGAATAATGCAATGCACAGATAAGAAAACAAATGAGAGCGGTAGGCAAAGGAGGCAATCGCCCCAGGACACAATCACCTGTCAAGCTAAACAGAAGAACTATCTATGCTCTTCCCCACCACCAAGCTCATCCAACAATCATGTCCTGCCCCCCCCCCCTGCTTGCCCAACTCACTCACATCAAGACTAAACCACACCACACCCCAAAACCCACATACCCACAACATACCTGCACAACCAGTTCCCATGTCCTGCAAATACCACACCCTCACACACTGCATAACCACTCAAGACAGACCCACACACCCAGACAAAGAAGAACTCATTATGCCCCAAAAACTGGCCAGTCTATTGACTGCTGGACCAATGTAGATAGAGTTAAAATGGCTAGCAAATGTACTAAACCACCCTCACTGCAAAAGGTGGAGTGTCTAAAATGGCTGGCAGGAATGGCAGACTGATGGGGGGCCAATGGCCTTGCCATCAGGGCATTCACTTGCTGGTAGGAGTGGTAGGCCACAGGGGGCCAAGCCAGACCATCAAACTATGCTAGAATAGTGCAACATAAGGTAGAACCACCTTCACACACTTAAATTCAGATTTAAAAAAAGAAGAAAAAAAACAGATTGTAGTGGGTGAGCCAGTCATGTCTGAGGACTATCTTACACTCAGAATCCAATGGGGCTAGATACAGGGTTACTGGGGTGACATTGCCAGATGCAAAGCAGATATTGACATCTACTGCTTGGGTTATAGTAAAGGTGGACATTCCATCAAAGAGCTGGCATTGGATTGGTGAGACTGAGTAAAGGGTAAAGGAATGTTGATTAGCAAATTGATTATCTATAAAACAATGAGTGGAACTGGAGTCCACTAAAGTATGAAACTGAGGTAGTTCATGATTTTCTAATGTGACATAGGGGGTTAATGACTTCAGACTGGAAAGAGCAGATGCATTGAGTCTAGCCTCCAAGTTTGCTCAACTGGAGTCAACACAGCTCCCAGATTGTGCAGAGTCCTGAGAGCTGCTACCTATTTTTTTGTCTTGGGGGTAGAACCTGAGCCTGAGGCTGGTGCAGCCTTGGTGGCTGAGGGACAAGCCTTGGCCTTTCCAGTCTTCTTGGGGCACTTCTCAGTGAAGTAGCCAGGGCCTCTGCAGAACATGCAGAGGTTGCCCTCAATGCAATGCTTGCATTATTCTGGGGTGAGCTTCCCATCGTTCCTGAGTTTGCTAGGCTTGGGCTTAGATGAGTTGCTGTTATTGCTCAGCTTTGATGAAGCCAGCTTGGACTGGGTAGAAACAGTATTGTTGCTGCTGGTCTTGGGCTTCTCTTGACCAGTCTTGGCTTTATTGTTGTTGCCAGAGCCTCCAGACTTATTGTTGCTGGAGTTGGACAAGCCTTGGTGCTTACTTGCCCTTTGGACTTCTTCCTTGCACTCCCAATAGCACACATCTATTTCCTGGGCAGGATGGCGTAGCTTGTGTAGAGTCCAGGGTTTGCCAACATGACAGACTTTGTCCTTAATCCAGTCTGGGAGTCCAGAGTAAAAGTGGTGGCACAGCGCACTGTCACTGTAGCCTCAGACTTGCAAGGCAAGCTGATTGAAGTCCACTACATATTTGTTGATGCACTGACTATCTTTGATATGTAAGTGGTCAAGCTGGCTCTTGGCATCAGTAACCAGATCATGGGGGCCAAAGGGAGTTTGTAACTCTAGGACAAACTCCTTCCAGGAGTCCATCCAGAGGGGCTGATCATTGGGGTCATTGAGTCTGAGCAAGTCTGGCTTGAACCATTCAAGAGCCATGCCCTTGAGGTAAGACTACATGAAGATGACTTTGGTGTGGTTGGTCCTGAAAGCCCAAGGCCAGTCTTGGAAATTCAGCTTGCACTGAATGAAGAAGGCACAAAGTTTCTTGGGGTCAGTGGCATCAAAGGTATTGGGCTCACACAGCTTAGTCCTGCTCAAGGACTTGGGGCTAGTGCAGGTGTTGCAAGCCAATAGTTTGATGGCCTTTGTGAGACTGTCGAAGACTGCCACTGCAGGTTCAGTGTCCAGATCTGGGAAGTCCAGTTTGTCCTCCAGATCATTCTCATCTGGATTATCATCACAGGCCCATCATCACCAGGCCCATTGCTGGGGTCATTGTCATCAGGGTTGTTATCATCATCATCACCTGGTCCATCATTGCCAGTGTGAGTCAAAGTGTGGAAAGCTGGTATAAACCAAACAAATCCAACACCAAAGACAAATAAAGTGCAAGTGGTGGTGTGCCTCTGCAGAACCTGGAGTGCAGAAAAACCTAAATGTGTGGGGGAATTTCAATGGCAGGTGCTCCTAGTGCAAGTCATCAACGAGTTATGCAGGAGTAGATGAATGGATGATGACCAAGGAGGGGATGCTGAACAGAGTGAAGGTGTTCAGCTGAAAGGACTTCTGGAGTGATGGACTTTGATACAATGTGCTCCTGGCACAAGTCATTGATGAGTTATGCAGGAGTGGAACAATGATTAAGTGAAAGGTTGCTGACTAAGTGTGGATGGAGCTTCAGATAATGAATGATGGTAGATAGACCCCTTCATGGAGCCTCAACTACCAATGATACAAATGAAGACAGATAGACTCTTCTGAATGAGCCTCAACTGTCAATGATGAGATATGCTGAGCTGAGCTGAACTGACTGCTGAGTGAATGGCTTCTGATTGCTGTTGGGTAGCTAAGTACATGGGGGTTTATATACTGTGGGGGGAGCACAGTTTGTGACAAACAAGGCACAAACACTTGGTAAGTAATGAGTAAGGACTGAGTAATCATGATGAGTAAGCAAGAAATGAAAAGTAAGCAAGCAAAGAAGATTGGTAAGTATTGGCAATAAACGAGTCAAGGATAGTCAAAATATCACAGAATGAGTCAAATGGAGTCAGAAACTGAGTAAGCACACTGATATCACATTAGGGGGTGGCGATGCAAGTCAGATCTCGGTGGAGACATCTCTAGATCCAAAGATGGCATGACAGATGGATGGTGTTTCCAGATAGGGAAGTATTAATTCCAGAATTGAAGGGCATGGGTCAGGCATCAAAGGGGGCTAGGGTGTTGGGGGTCTGTGGGGCAATGGGAGCATATGTGATCACATCCCCCACTCTTTCATCCTCTCAGCAAAGTTAACAAAAACTTCATGAATGGGGCTCTGATGAAGGAGGAGAAGGGGGGATGTCTTCTGCTGGATCTTGCAGTAAGAAGGCAAGATGCACATCATACTCATCATAGATGTGATCAGGGAGGCTGGAGAACAGTAGATTATACTGCAGCTGTTGCAATGTGGGAAGAATGATGGATGAGACTGGAATAAAGATGGTGCAGGGAGCAGGGAGGAATGATCCATATGCTTCATCAAGAGGGGAGACTGAAACGACCACATAAGACCTTTCTAACCAAGTGACAGACCTGAGGCAACCAAAGAACATCCTTCTGGAAGTCATACTGACAAGGAGAACACGCTGACCAAGCTGCATGGGACAAGATGGGGCTGACAACGATGGGATGAACCAGGGGGCTTCAGGATGGAAGCTGGTGGGAACACCTGGCAGATATATGTAGCCATTGTCTCTGGCAAATGAGACAAGCGAGATGATTGACGAAGAGGCAGCCATGAGTGATGGACTTCGTGAAATGAGTGTCTGATGGATGGAGTGCTGTAGAAACATGTAGGGTGCAAGGATCCTCTCCAAATTTGGAAGGAAGAATCATGGGGCTGAGCACTTTAAGTGAGTGTGCGAACCGAGTCAATATCTTTGGAAATGGCAGAGACATGACAAAAACCAGAATGCCATACATGGGCACTAAAAACTTTTAATGTGTGCTTAACTCACTTCCTCTTTTCTCTTTAGCACTGATGACTTGATCTTGTGCAAAGGATGACTGTTCACATCCAACAGTCTTTCTACACATGAGGCCTTTAGTCTTCATCTGCATGCATGGGCATTGTGCACAACTCATCAATGAGTTAGGCCGAGTCAGCTGTAACCATGTCCACAACACCTTTGGTGTGTGACACCGGTTCCCAGTAATCCCTTGTTCATAGTCTTTGCTTGATAAGATTCTTTGTAACATTACTTACCAATATGTTTACCAATCATCACTGTACTGGTGCAGACCAGTCTCTGGTGCTATGTTACACTTAGGTTACTTCTAGTATTTAAGCTGTAGGCTATTCTGTTTAGCCTCAGTCTGAAATCAATCTAGTTCTCGTCTTAACCCAGTCTCCCTGACTCTCTGTCTTCTGCTCCTCAACTGGACTATGACCCACACAAGGGAATAGTGCTACACCTACAGTTTCTAAGTCCAATAGTCCAAACCCTTTGATATCTCGTATTACCCTCTGACCTCCGACCAGACTCCAGACTGGCCTTGGACTGGTAAAGACCTGGACTTAACAAATAGGGCCTTAATGGGCCTTTCTCCACACCTGCTTGGAGATTCTCCACACTTGCTTGGAGATTCCCCACACCTGCTTGGAGATTCTCCCAACTCACTTGGAGATTCTCCACACTTGCTTGGAGATTCCCCATACCTGTTTGGAGAATCACCCAACCCATTTGGTAAAAGCCTCATTTGGGTCCTTTTTGGTATGGGGAAAGTCCCATGGAGACCCTATTTCAGCCAGAGAAAGCACCATTTGGTGTGGAGAAAGTCCCATGGAGGCCCTATTTCAGCTGGAGAAAGCACCATTTGGGTCTTTTTTTTGCATGGAGAAAGGCCCATTAAGGCCCTATTTCAGCTGGAGAAACTCTCATTCTGGTCTATTTTTGCATGGAGAAAATCCCATGGAGGTCCTATTTCAGCTGGAGAAACCCCCATTTGGGTCCTTTTTGGCATGGAGAATGTCCAATGGAGGTCCTATTTCAGCTGGGGAAATCCTCATTTGGGTCCTTATTGGCATGGAGAAAGTCCAATGGAGACCCTATTTCAGCTGGAGAAAGGCCCATATGGACCCCAGTCACTCTGACATATTTGGGGAAACATATATTAATTGTGGAGAAATCCATTTCTCCAGCACTATCCCAGGAGAAATCCAAAGGGGGCCTGGAGAATCCCCAGGCATGGTGCTGGAGAAAAAACTTTCCCCACCAGTGGTTGGGGATACTCGACCTGTCAAGACCTCATAGGTATATACATCTGTAGAAATATGTAGACCTAATAGGTCTCCAAAGGTGGTTGACTGAAGTGCTCTGCTGCCAACATTGCAGCACTCTTTTTCAAAAGGGTCTAACTCCTGTTTCAGGTTGTATGACAAGATTATATCCGACTGAGGTCCCCAGTTCACCTCCACATTCACACAAGAACTTGCCTCCCTTCTTGGATATTCTCTTGCCTTGTCAACAGCATATCACCCTCAAACTGATGGAGAAACTGAATGCATAAACCAAGAAGTAGAGACTTATCTCCACATCTTCTGTCAAAACAACCCCACTTTGTGGGTGGACAATCTCCCTATGGCAGAATTCACACATAATCACCATCCCCATTCTGTCATGCATCAGTCACCATTCTACCTCATGTACAGGTGTGAACCAAAGCCACTTCCATCCCTGATCACAGAAACCCACCTTCCTGCTGCTGAGTCTAGACTTGAGGAACTCTGCAAGGCTAGAGAAGAAGCCCTTGCAGCACATGATCTAGCCCAAAAGACTATGAAAGACTGCTCACCATGACCCTTCACCCTATTCCAAAAAGGTGATAAGGTTTGGCTAGAAGCATGGAACCTAAAATGTTCCTATGAAAATAGAAAACTTGCCCTGAAATGCGAAGGACCCTTTACCATCTCCAATGTCCTATCTCCAATCATGTACTGCCTCATGATTCCTACATGCTGGAAGATCCACAACATCTTCCATGCTTCCCTCTTATCTCCCTATCATGAAAATGATGTTCACAGACCAAACTTCCCAGCTCCACCACCTGACCTTGTCAATGAGGAAGAAGAATATGAAGTCAAGGTGATAGTCAGCCATAAAAGGTCTGGCCATGGACACACCTTTTTAATCAAGTGGAAGGGTTACCCTTCTTCTGAAAACTTGTGGCAAAAAGAAATGCACCTTGAACATGTGGATGATATGCTCTCCACATATAAGAAATGCTTCCCCAAAGACTTCCCTCTTCAGAAAACACCCACTCAATGCTCTACTTGCACTGTCAGAAATATCACTCTAGAAATGCCTCCTTGCTGTTACACCTACCCCCATGAACTGTCCCATCATCACACCCCATTCACTCGTCAACAATGACAACCTGCTAGTGATCAGATGATCACCTCTTACCAACTTTTTATCACTGACCCTGCTGTCATCAGCACCATCTATCACAAGGTCGATGAAAACTCCCCTCTTGACTTGGTGTATCACACTACCATCCAAGCCCTTCAGCTTGAAGAACTGTCCCAATACATTAACCAACAAAACTCTCTTCTATCCCCTGCATGCACTATCCTGAATGAAATTGCCCTCCAGCAGGTCCCCCTGCTTCTTAAACTCTTTGATGTTCTTGGAGGCACAGACCTCATTTATAATGTCCATCAATATCCTATGTTAATCGCACCCCCTCCTCCTGGGTTTTGAAGACCCTCAATTGCAACCCCTCCCCTGCTTTCCTCTGTGTCTTCTTTCCCTCTGGCATCATCACTGTTGTCATCCTCCCATTCATCTTGCTCTCTCAGAAGAGCTGATAGACCCCATGCCTGATGTTTGTCAGGCCCCAACCCTCAACCCTGCGAGTCTCATGACTCTCCATCTGAAATTGATCCTGAGACCACCTTTGGCATCTCTAGAGTGGAGCTTGATTATACCTTGATGTCACTGAAACTCTCGCTCAGTTACCACCATCCCCTGTGCTGAACACACTAACAGGGTTTGACCAACCTCTTACTATGTCCAATCCATGCTATCATCAAGCATGCTATGTCTGTCACTGACTGGGACATATTTGTGTAAACTGCGGACTCTATGAATGTCTTCTTTGTCACACCACTCACACTGGGCATACACAAGCCCAGTGTCCATCTATACACCCTCGCCAACTGTTACAGGAAAGAATTGCTACCCCCACCTTGGTGGATGATTGTACCCTTGTCAGGAGTGAGGATAATGATTTGTATGACAATGATTTTGACTTTGATGACTCTGCCATCAGCAATATGACCAGAGAGCCTTATGGAGAATAGTTGAAGTCAGGGACTTCAATGCTTAGAAAGGGGGTAATGTTATGTTTCACCCCTGTCTGTTCCTTTTGTTGAATGTTTACCTTGTGTTTGTTCCATTGAACACCTTTCCTTTTTGAGCTGTCTTCTCCCTGATCCAACAGCTCCTTATTTCCACCACTAGCATTACAATCTCTTTACATGCTTAGGACATGTGCCACTATTGTTCAACCAATAGCATAGATACCTCATTACATGCAGACACCTCATGGTTCATTTCCTTGTAGTATTTAGCCTGCTGGCTTTAGTCCTGGAACTCCAGACTTGAGCTGCTCAATCATATGCAGTTGTCCTCAGAACTTTGCCTTTAGTGTCCCTAACTCAGACTACTCTTACTGGTGTTGCTTAAATCCTTCGTCATTTACAAAGGTTACTGCAGCCATTGCTCAGTAGAAACCCATTGTCTGCAATTGAGCTCTCCCTGCATCTTGAGTTCAGTCGAGTGTAACATCTGTCAGAGTTACCTCCAACTTTCTGTCTGGTCTCTACCTCTGAATATGAGGGCTGAGATCATGCAAGGGGGTTGCACACAAGCTAAACCTGACACCCTCACTCCACTCTGCCTTTACCTTGGCAGACTTCATTCCTGCCAACACTCCATCAGTCAGAGTTCATTTCTTCTGTGTCAGACTTGCTTCCATACCTCTCCCCAGACTTTGTCTAGCATTGGAGTTGGTTAGAGTAGGCCTGGACTTGACAATTACTCCACTCAGCATCCCTCACCCTCTCATCATTCATTCATCTTCTCCTGTGTAACTTGTTGATGACTTGTGCCAGGAGCACTCCACTTGAAGTTCCCCCCCACATTAGATTTTTCTGCCCTCCAGTTCTGCAGAGGTAAACCACCACTCACTTTTTTGTTGTCTTTGGTGTTGTCTTTGGTTGGTTTTCACCACCTTTCCACACTTTGTGTCATGACCATGACATTGGCATAAGCCCCTAACATCTACTCCACCCTCTTCCACACCCTGGGAACCTTTCTCTGCCCTCTTCCAACACATTCCTGCACTCCTCCAACCCTTCTATCACATCTCCACACCTCTCTGATGTCCCCTGTCTGTATTCTGACCAACTCCACCCATCTCCACTCTCAGGCCAGTCACATGAAGGCCAGACCTTCACCTGTGCCTCCTCCAAGACCTTGGTCAGCTTGTCGGGATGTGTCATAGTCATGTCTCAACCCCTGCTGGACTCGGCCTCACATTTGCTCAGTCTGGCCTCAGCCTCACCAATCCTTATCCCCAGATGGTCTAGCATGACACACACTGCTTTGCAGTGCATGTCACTTTGGTTGAATTCTGCCTGGTCTTGTCCCTGGTTTGCCTTGTCCCAGTCTCCATTGTCTTTGTCATACATTACTAATACTTGTCTTACCAATCGTCTTAGCAATCTTTGTGAGACCAGCATTAACAGTCTCCATACTATAGTTGTCTCTAGTATATAAACTCATAGATACTCAGCCTGTACTCTTCAGTCTGAAATCAACTAAGTTACTCTGATAATCCCATCTTGGCCTCAGACTTGGACTGTGACCCATGCAAGGGAATAGTGCTGTGTCACCAGTCACTAAGTCCAATCAGTCCACCCATCGGTACCTTCTTCTCCCCTCCTGATTCTGACTCCTCAGCCGCACACCCACTTCAGTTTCTGGTCTGGTCTCAACCCAGGCAACCCAAACTTGACAGTATTTCAGACTTGCCACTTGTGTGGGTCTAATGTACCATGGCAACCAAGACTCATTTCCAACCTCCCCATGGCTGCTCTGCCACCAACCCTTACTCTGCCTCAGCCAGTGGGGCTCACCACGAGACAGCACTAGCTGCCTTGGGCACCACTAGGCACTCTCCAGATCCCATCAGTCCTTTCAGGGGCTTTTCAGCCTGGACATCCAATACTCCCACCCCATGCCATCCCACTGCTCCCATCCCTGAGGATGACCCTGGTGTCAGGTGTTGTGGACATGGTTACAGCTGACTCTGCCTAACTCATTGACAAATTGTGCATAATGCCCATGCATGCAGATGAAGACTAGAGGCCTCATGCATAGAAAGACTGCTGGACATTAACAGTCATCCTTCACACAAGAACGAGTCATCAGTGCTAAAGAGAAAAGAGGAAGCGAGTTAAGCATGCATAAAAGGTTTTTAGCACCTGTGTACAGCATTCCAGTTTTCATTGTATCTCCACCATTTCCAAAGATATTGACTCCACTCTCACACTTGCTTAAAGTGCTCAGCCCCATGATTCTTCCTTCCAAATTTGGAGAAGATCCGTGCACCCTATGCATTTCTACAGCACTCCATCCATCAGATGCTCATTTTGCTAAGTCCATCAATCATGGCCACCTCTTCATCAATCATCTCGCTTGTCTCATTTGCCAGAGACAGTGGCTATGTATATCTGCCAGGTGTTCCCACCAGCTTCCGTCCTGAAGCCCCCTGGTTCATCCCATCGTTGTCAGCCCCATCTTGTCCCATGCAGCTTGGTCAGCATGTTCTCCTTGTCAGTATGACTTCCAGAAGGATGTTCTTTGGTCACCTCAGGTCTGTCACTCGGTTAGAAAGGTCTTATGTGGTCGTTTCAGTCTCCCCTCTTGATGAAGCATATGGATCGTTCCTCCCTGCTCCCTGCACCATCTTTATTCCAGTCTCATCCATCATTCTTCCCACATTGCAACAGCTGCAGTATAATCTACCATCCTCCAGCCTCCCTGATCGCATTCATGATGAGTATGACATGCATCTTGCCTTCCTACTGCAAGATCCAGCAGAAGACATCCCCCCTTCTCCTCCTTCATCAGAGCCCCATTCATGAAGTTTTTGTTAACTTTGCTGAGAGGATGAAAGAGTGGGGGATGTGATCACATATGCTCCCATTGCCCCACAGACCCCCAACACCCTAGCCCCTTTGATGCCTGACTCATGCCCTTCAATTCTGGAATTAATACTTCCCTATCTGGAAACACCATTCATCTGTCATGCCATCTTTGGATCTAGAGATGTCTCCACCAAGATCTGACTTGCATCGCCACCCCCTAATGTGATATCAGTGTGCTTACTCAGTTTCTGACTCTATTTGACTCATTCTGTGATATTTTGACTATCCTTGACTCATTCATTGCCAATACTTACCAATCCTCCTTGCTTGCTTACTTTTTGTTTGTTGCTTACTCATCATGATTACTCAGTCCTTACTCATTACTTACCAAGTGTTTGTGCCTTGTTTGTCACAAGCTGTGCTCCCCCCATAGTATATAAACCCCCATGTACTTAGCTACCAAGAAACAATTCAGAAGCAGTCCAGAAGTCAGCTCAGCTTAGTGCCTATCTCATCGTCGACAGTTGAGGCTCCACAAAGGGGTCTATCTGTCATCATTTGTATACTTGGTAGTTGAGGCTCATTTGGACGAGTCTATCTGCCATCCTTCATCATCCGAAGCTTCCTCTTAGTCAGCAGTCTTAGTCATCCCTCCACTCCTGTGTAACTTGTCATCAACTTGTGCCAGGAGCATATTCTATTGAAGTCCATTAATCCCAAGTCCTTTCGGCTGAACACCCCTGCTCTGTTCAGCATCCCCTTCTCAATCAGCATTCATTCATCCTCTCCTGCATAACTTGTCGATGACTTGTGCCAGGAGCCCTCTACTTGAAGTCCCCCCACATATTAAGGTTTTCTGCACTCCAGGTTCTGTGGAGGCACACCACCACTCACTCTTTATTTGTCTTTGGTGTTGGATTTGTTTGGTTTTTGCCAGCATTCCACACTTTGACTCACACTGGGGCAGGACATGTGGCTGGACTGGATGTTACACTGGCCCGGTACAAACTGAGGGGACAACTCGACTGGGCACTGCCTTGCAGTGCCATGCGAGCTAACACATTTCTGGGTCAAAGGGTTTTCAGGCTGGGACTGGGGCAAGGGTTGGATGGGACCAGTTGAGACTGGGGTAGAGCTGGTCTAGGGTGGTCTAGACACGGTCATGACAGTATCCCCCTCTTGGAGCCAAGCCCATGAGGCTCCAATGAGGACAATGCTGAGATTGAAAATTTTGTGTCTGACCTTGAAAGCCAGTGGACGTAAGACCGGTCCACCCCAGGTTTGGTTCTTCACTTCGACATGTCTATTCACCAGTCCAGAACTCCTTACAATCAAGACATACTGCCTGACCTGACCCGGGCGACAAGCACAGGGCTGCAGGCAGGCAGCAATGATGACGACGAGGCCATCCAGGGAAAACTGGCCGAACACAAGAGGCGCAAGGCTAGGGCACAGGAGGAAGCCTGGTTGGAGGCCGAGAGGCAGGAGCAGGCCCAGCTCAAAGAGGAAAGGGTGCATGCAGAGGCAGAGGTGCAGAGGATAGAGGCTGCACGCAAGGCTGAAGAGGCCAGAAAGGAAGCTGAGAGCTGGCAGGCTGATGCCCTGGTCAGTAGTTCCACTGGGGCCAGGCCAAATGTCGAGGTGATGAGTCCTCAGTGAGTATTGTGATGACCACCACCGGTGTTGATGACTAACATTCCAACAGTTGCCTTCACTGCACCCGGACCAACACACCCTGTCTGCACAGCACCGATAGTAAGAAGAAGCACATGGCGTGTAACCAGTGCAACGAGCTCAAGGAGTGCTGCCAGTGGCCAGTCGAAGGTGAGGCCAGTGCTGGGCTGGCTGGGGACAAGGGGAAGAGAAAGGCAGATGTGATGTCCCCTCGCATGGGTGAAAAGAAGAAGAGGTTGTGACACCCATCTGCAAAGGTAACCAAGGGTGCAGGTGATGAGGAGGACGACGTAGGGGAGGGGCCCTCGACAAAGAAGACTGGTCCTGTTACCAGCGACCAGATGGAGCGCCTGATCAAGGTGGTGGAGCACATGGCCGACAACATGGCTGGTCTTGTGACAGTGCAAAAAGAGGTTTCCCGAAACTTCTACCAGTTCTCCTGGTCATATGAAACCTATGTCGAAGAGCACTTCGAATTCCTGGCACCAGAAGTGCCTTCAGACTGGGACACCACTGACGAGGAAGACAGCGAAGTCAAGGGACTCAACAATGAGTTGGGGGGGTTGAGGGAGGAAGAGGAGGAAAGCCAGTCCTGGTCTGAGTCAGGTGACCAGGCTGGTGCCAGTTCCACTGGGTCCCAGGTCTGAGGTTGCGTGCACATAGTGTAGTGTTTTCCTTTTCTGTACACCTGTGAATGCCAATGCCCGGTTCCGGTTCTGAAGTATGAAAGAAAGCAATAAGGGAAAAATAAAGGAAATCAAGACATGGTAAGTACTATGAGATAGGAGAAAAAGATAAGGAGAAAGAAAACTGAGGCTGGTTCTATGTTATTTCTTGAATGGACTGGGTTTGTCTGGGTACTGGTCATGAAACTCTTGGACGAGTTCTGAGGCATTGTCCAGCTCTGTTGCTAACACCCAGGTAGTTTCTTCATCAGTTCCCTCATAGCCAGTCCACTGGACCAGGTACTGCAACCAACACCTTCTGTGCTGGTCGACCTTCAAATCGAGTATCTCTGCTACCTTGAATTCCAAGTCGCCATCAACATCTACTGGTGGGGGTGGAGGTTGAGACCGGTTGGGTATGGTGTTTGGGATGGCCGCTTCAAGTTGGGATACATGAAAGACCGGGTGTACAGCGCACATAGAGTCTGGTAGGTGTAGGGTGAATGAGTGGGAACCAGCCTGGGCTATTATGGGATAGGGTCCCAGGTTCTTCTCACTCAGTTTCTTGGAGGGCCAGGTTGACCAGAAGTACTTGGCTTTTACATAGACATTGTCGCCCACTTTGAAGTCCAGGGCTGGCATGCGCTTAGCATCTGCCGGTCCTTGGTAGTGTTGCTGGGCGAGAGCCATTTCTTCATGTAGGTACTGGTGCAGTGAATCTAAGTCGACTGTGTAATCACAAGCCCGGTGTAGGAAAGTAGATTTGAGAGTGAGGTTGAGGGGAACAATGAGGTCTGAGGGGAGTGAGTAAGCCAAAGGGGCTTCTATAGCCTAGGCAAGGATCCTGGTTGTCGTCTGAAGGCTTCTGAGGCTGTCTGGGTGCAGGGAAATGACCTGCTCAAACTCGTCTCTCGTCTGTGGTAACTCGTCTATTATATTTAAGGAAAACTAACTATGCCAGTCACTAGGTAGTGCTGACTAAGCAACAAAAAAAGCGAAACCCTAAGAACAAGTAGCAGAGGGATAGCTAGAACAAAATAAAGTAAAATCATCAAAATAAAACAACTCCCCCAGTAGGGAAATTACATTCCCTACATCCCAGGGGTACTCGAGATCTTGACTGTCCCCAGTCAACCCAAAGGCAGCTTGACTACACAATAATCCATGGTCACGAGGGAGGAGGTGAGACAACGACTCGTTGATGAAAAACGGGTGCTCGGAATGCCGCGATATGAGATATGATGACAGAAGGGAATGCAGCGAGTACCTTGCAAAATGAGCAGAGAGAATCCGCGTGCCCGATCCTGAGATATCCACAAATCCACCCATGGGTACCCTCATTCACCAAAAACCAAATGTAGCCACGAGTTCTGCAGCGACGACAACGGAAAAGCTACCATTCTGAAGCTGTCGAATGGTAGCATCGGGATCCAGAAAAGCGAGAGATACGGTCGAGAGATGAGCGAGATACTCGCAGAGTCGTCCTAAAGTGTCTGCAACAACAAAATGGGGTGTATCTCCACAACGGCGGCAGCGAGTGCGATGTATGATATACCGTCAGAAAGCCCTCGATGAGTAGTACAAAGTCCCCAAAAAGCGAGAGGTCCGGCGGTGAAATGGGCGAGTTATCATGCATACAGCGTTGTTGACTGAAAAGGGGAACACTGCAGGCCAACAACGGATGCTCGGGATGCGGCGAAACTGCCAGTAATGATGAAGGGGAATGTAGCAAACATGCTGAAAAAGAGACGGAGGGAATCCGTCTAGGCGGGCCTAAGATATTCGCAAAGATGTCTGAAAGTGCCTCTAACCACGAAAATGAGCATATCTCGACGATGTCTGCGCGGAATTTGACAAAAGAGGTATCCCCGGAAAGGGCTGCATGAGGGGAATGGACTGCCAGAAAAGCGAGAGGAACGGCGCTCGAGTGCGCGAGATATGACAAGAGGACCTCAAGGGCAGGGAGAAGGGGTCAACTCGCACAACAACGGCTGGGACGATCAACACGAAACTCCGGGAGGCGGTAGAGGATTCGTGGGCGAACAGGGAGAACGAGTAAACACGCCGATTGGATCAGCCGATCCTGAGTTATAAGCAAAACCATCTCAAAACCCTCTGGATATGAAAATGCTGATATCTCGACAACGGTTGCGCGGAATTTTACAAAGCAGGTTTCCCCAGGAAGGGCTCAGCGAGAGGGATGAACGACCTGAAAAGCGAGAGGAGCGACGCAGAACTGCGTGAGCGACCATGGCATGACCTCGAGGATGGCCTTCGCACAAAAATGCAAATATCTCCGGAGCCACTGGACCTATCCAAACAACCCTGATATCAACATGGAGTATTCGTCGTGGACTACAATCCTCCCGAAAGGCGAGAGGCGCGGCGCAGAAACGAGCGAGATATGAGTAAGTACCCTGAGAATGGACCTATCCACAAAAAATGCGAATATCTCCTCAACGGCTGGGCGCCTGCAAGCGATCTTGGTACCAACAGAGAGCTAATGTCGAGTAGAACGAGCCTGCCAAAAAGCGAGAGGAACGGCGCGATGACGAGCGAGGTACGTGCTGGATACACGCTCAGTATGAGGAAGTATTCACCTTGACGAGCGATGAGCGGTGTCGACAGTGGCCTTGTCAGAACTGTATCCGTGGATGGGAGGCATCGTGTAGAGCGCAGGAGGGTGCTAGGTGCACTGCTAAACAGCATTCTGCGGGGAACTCGAGCCTGGGGGGTAAAACACAGAACAAAAGAAAAGAAAAACTAAACATGTATAATGTACCAAAAACTTCGCATAACGACGTAGGTAGATCCATACTAGATACTGTAAGATCCATAAGCAAAAGAAGTAAAAAAAACAACATAATGGAATTCATGCGACACGCAGCATTAACGCGCTCTTCGAGAGCGCCGGGGCGCACGACTGTGGCTGCGCGATCGCTTCGGCTTGGGACGGATGTATGAATATGCCTTCCTCGAATGTGAATGAGAGCGCGAGTGTGAGGACGAGGACGAGGAAGAAGGGAGTGAGCTACTGGTTGAATATGAACACGAGCGCCTTCGAGGGTGATACTGCTTTGAGCTGTGGGCATACGACTGGACCGGTTTGAATTCACCACTCGAACGCATGTATGAACCCGTTCGACTCTGTGAGCGCGAACGTGAACGACGAGGTGAGGGCGATTGGCCTCGGCCATGTGGCCACCTTGACTGTGGCTGCGCATGCGGTGAGCTACGAGAGCACTCGGCTGATGAGCGACGAGATGGAATGGCTGGCGGGTTGGGCACTGCTGGCTTGAGCTGGACAGTAGGTAGGGACTGAGTATGCGTGATGCTCATCTGAGCAGGTATGCACGATGGTGTGTCGAACACGCTTCGAGAGGGTGCGGCTGTGGGCGAAAGCGAGCGAGCGAGCGACGAGCCCCTACAAGTCTCGAACTGGCTTGTCAACGAAGACCAGTTGTCGAGACGGTCTCATAGAGTCCGTCCGGCAATTTCGCGCGGGATTTCCAGTCCTGTAGGTAGAACAACGCAGCTGTCAACAAGTAGACACTTTCCCGAAGCTAAATACGACTTGAATGAATGGCAACCTGCCCGAATATGGCCTGAAAGTCCGCAGAAGAAGCAGAATGAGTACGAACAGCGGGGTGTACGGCTGTCCGAGGCTTGTGGTGGCTGCGCGCATGAACTGTCGACCTTGCGGCTCTTCCAGAGGCCGTTGTTCAGTGCGAGAACCCGTTTAGCTGCAATCATAAGACTAGACACAGTAAGCTCTTGATCTGGCGAGTCAAGAAACTCGAGCAGCTCGCATCTGAATTTGGGCGGGAATCCATAAAAAAACACAACAGGTAGATGAGATGTCGACTCTTTCTGCTTTTCGAGAGACAGCGAAAAACGACAAAAGCTGCGGAAATACTCGCCCAGGGAAGATACCGAGATGGTGTCCGAGCTTGCGAGTGCACTTTTCAGTCTAAAAAATTGGTTCCTGCAGGACTCCTCCAGCTCTGGGTACAGTTGAACCACTTCCGAGGTAAAAGAGTCCCAATTTCCATCGCTACTCTCCGCGAGGTGGGACCAGAGGTCCAACAACTCAACAGGCGCATACTTGAGTGCGAATTTGATGCGTGCGAGCCCGTCTGAGAGGCCAAATCCATCACAGAAATCGATTATGTCATCAAAGTAACTTCGAAGGTCCTCGGGGCGCCCAGAGAAGCTCGGAGCTTCGGGAGAGCCTCGACACGGAATTTTAAGGCCGAACATGACTTCGGGAGTTTATACGAGTGTGAACAGTTGATATGCGAATGCGCGCGAGCGAGAAAATGCGAATATGCGACTAATGCGAGTGCGAAAGCGAGACTGCGAGGTGTGAAACTGCTAAACCAAGCCTGAAAAATGCGAAAACAAAGCCAGAAACTGTGAAAACGAATCTGAGAAGGTTGGGGAGGGGTGCCAGGCTAAGACAGAAGCCCCTCGCGGTGGGCTCCAGTTGTAGGAAAGTAGATTTGAGAGTGAGGTTGAGGGGAACAATGAGGTCTGAGGGGAATGAGTAGGCCAAAAAGGGGCTTCTATAGCCTAGCAAGATCCTGGTAGTCGTCTGAAGGCTTCTAGGGCTGTCTGGGTGCAGGGAAACGACCTGCTCGAACTCGTCTCTTGTCTGTGGTAACTCGTCTATTATATTTAAGGAAAACTAACTATGCCAGTCACTAGGTAGTGCTGACTAAGCAACAAAAAAAGCGAAACCCTAAGAACAAGTAGCAGAGGGATAGCTAGAACAAAATAAAGTAAAATCATCAAAATAAAACAACTCCCCCAGTAGGGAAATTACATTCCCTACACTGGTTAGATGTGAGGTTGCGCTCAGGGAAGACCGAGATATTAGGGTGGTAGCCCTTATTAGCAAAGAAGGGTGATACCCCGGTTGTGGTGCTGGGTGCATTATTGTGGGCAAACTCAGCTAGCAGTAGTAACTTGGCCCAGTTATCCTGTTGGTAGTTACAGTAGACCCGGAGATATTGTTTGAGGGTCTGGTTGGTGCACTCTGTCTGACCATCCCCCTCTGGGTGATACCCAGAGGTGAAATGTAGACGCATGTCTAGAGCTTTACCTAGAGACTGGAAGAAGTGAGACACGAACTCTGATCCCTGGTCTGAGGTTACATGGGCTGGTACACTGTGCTTAGAGAACATGTGCATGAGGAAGAGTTTGGCGAGCTCAGGGGCTGTGATGGTGTTGTGAGTAGGTATGAAGATGGCTTGCTTTGAGAGCTGGTCAACCATGACAAGGATGGCAGTAAAGCTGGTTGAGGCCAGAAGTTGCTCTATGAAATCCATCGAGATGGAATTCCATGGCTTCTCTGGCATGGGGAGCTGTTTGAGCAGGCCATAAGGCCGGTGGTGAGGTACCTTGGCCCAGGCACAGGTAGTGCAAGACCAGACATAGTCTTTGACAAATGTCCTTAGGCCGGGCCAGGTGTACTCTTGTCAGATGAGCTCTAAAGTTCTGTTCTGGCCGAAGTGGCCAGATAAAGGGTGATCATGTTTAAACCTCAAGACACGAAGGCAAAGGTTGTTAGAGTCTGGTACATAGATTCTTCCATCTAGATGGAGGAAGCTGGCGTCATCAACTGACCACTGGGAATCTGATGTGTCTGAGAACCAGACTTGGGTGACCAGGTCTGAGGGTAGGTGTTACGATATGTACTCTTTTCCTTTTGTCTTATCTAATCTTCTCGTCTTATCTTATCTTTGGATCTCGGTCTGGGCTCCAGCCTAGACCTCGCCTCACCTTTACCGTGCTCTCTCCTTCTGGTACGTTCCGCTCCGCTGTGATATCATTATGACATCACTGTGATGTCACGGACCTCATGTACGCCTCACCGTTACCTCATGTATGCCTCACCGTTACCTCATGTACTATAGTATAAGTACCGCTGCTCAATCGCCCAACTAGCTCTAAGCTAGTTCATTTGGGTCTTCAGGTCCTAAGGTCACCTGCTTCTAAGCCGTCTCCTCCTTTCTCCCTATCTACTTTTCTGTTGGTTCTTGGTGCAAGCCTACAACAAACCCTGTTGTTTAGGTCTCGTCACACTTGAACTAGCTTCTTATCGTTGTACCCTCGCACCGTTCGTCACCATTCCTCGCTTCTTCCGTGAAGGCTCGTGGGTGTACTCACCAAGTCCCCCAGCCTCTGAACCTGACCCAAACCTCTTTGTCCCATACATCCCTGAGCATCGCTCGCTCGTCCTGCTCTTCGATCACAACCTCTACCCCCTTCCACCTTCCCCCTCTTACCCCTTTTCGGTCAAATCCATCTTCACCTGTTCTCTCCCCGCTAAACCGCAGCAACCCCATTACAACCTCCGCCCCCGTCACACCCTAAGACGTCCAGATCACTATGGAAGGCATCCAGGACCAGCTCACCGACCTCTGCGACACTCTCGACGCTCTTCGAGACGAAAACTACAGACTAAGCAATGAGCTAAGAGATGCTCAAGGAACAATCGCGACCATTGAAGGTCAACGTAATCAATGGAACGCCCTCCCTGCCGATGTGATCCGGAGGAGGATTGAGGTGATGGCCGACCCGGGTCAGTATGCCGGTGATCGGG
Organism: Pisolithus tinctorius; assembly: GCA_024663395.1. Lineage (NCBI taxonomy): Eukaryota > Fungi > Basidiomycota > Agaricomycetes > Boletales > Pisolithaceae > Pisolithus > Pisolithus tinctorius. Next base: position 6,119,909 of record JANFAH010000002.1, read on the forward strand.
CCAAGTCCCCTGAATGGTGGGTCAAGATGAAGGTGTGGGTCGCACAGAATAGGACTGCCTTGCCTACTGCCCAAGATAAATGTACTGCGGTGTGGTCCCACATGACAGGCCCTGTAGCTGGAAGGTTCACTCAGGCCAAGTTTTCCCTCGCCATCGTTACTGGAGTATGGCCTGACATGGCCGAGATGATCGAAGATATTGACAGGTTCTTCGCCCCTCAGACAGATGTGGAGTGGGCCAAAGCACAGATGCGCACGATGCGCCAAGGGAACTCCCACTATGAAGAGTGCTATGCAAAGTTTGAGTCCCTAAAGGTACAGGGACATGTCACTGATGAGACTGCCGGCTTCTTGCTGGAAAATGCTGTTCACCCCGCTATTGTGAAGGAGGCCCTAAGGAGGGGATACACCCAGGGCAACTATCTTCAGATGACCGTCGCCTTCCGGGAGGCCACCCTTGCTAGGGATCGTTTCAGGTTACTCTATAATCACTACCACGATGAACCCGCTCCTCGTTCCTCCTATAACTGCCCCTCATATTCCCCTCGCTTTACCCCTACCGGGACTCAGCCCGGCCGTGGCGTGCCTATGGAAATTGGCGCTGCTCGCTCCCCTCCTCATCCCATCCCTTCCCACATCAAGTGCTTCGACTGCCAAGGGAATCACTACAAACGTGATTGTCCCCGTGCTAAAGGAAAGGGGCCTGTTAAGCCCAGCATATGAGAAGTGACCCGAGAAGCACAGGAAACCGCCCTTCACCAAATGACGTTTGAAGAGATGCAGGCCTTCTTCTATGATAAGCAAATCAATGAGATGAAGAATCAGGGAAAAGAGTTCGGCCAGTAGAGGATCGGGTCTCCACTGGCTACGTTTACAATAAGTTTTCTGTCTTAGGCATTGACAATTTCTCTACCGAGCAGGATATATTTAACTCGGAGATTACTGTACCATCTGAAGAGGCGACCCCAGTGGGCGCGGCCGCAGATGTAAAACCATCGGTGCTTAATTCCTCTTGTGATAAAAATAAAAATACGCCTATCCAGAAAACAAGAGAAACCCCGAAAATAAGGACAGAAAATCCAAAGGCCGAATTGGAGTTGGAAGTAGTGTTGGAAGGACAAGAAAAGAAGTGGAGTGTAAAAGCGTTGGTGGATTCAGGAGCTAACGACACCTTCTTGGACAAAAAGTGGGCCGATGAAAATGACGTCCCCTTGATCGAGCTTGCTTGACCCATTGCTGTCCTCAATGTTGATGGAACCCCTAACGTAGCTGGCAACATCACGCACGTCGCCTCCCTTGTTATGAACTATCAGGGACACCGAGAGTCTGTTTGGGCTCAGGTCACTACACTCGGCACGCACCCTCTCATACTTGGGTACACCTGGTTACGAAAACACAACCCGGAAGTATGTTGGGAAACCAAACAGGTGAAGCTGTCCCACTGCCCTCGCGAGTGTCACGATCTCACCCCAAAGACAAGAGCAGAGAGGATGGCAGAGGAACAGGAAGCACAGGACATGGAGTATCTCTATCCAAAGCTCCGCTCTACCAGAGTTCAAGCTGGCACTACTGAAGAACTCGTTCCAAAGGAGTATCACCAGTACCTAAAGGTGTTCTCGAAGGAAGAGTCAGAAAGGATGCCCTTCGTAAACCATGGGATCATGCCATCGACCTTAAAGAGACCTTCACTCCAAAACACGGTCGTCTCATCCCACTCTCTGTAGAAGAACAAAAGGAGGTGTTGGACTTCCTTGAAGATCAGTTACATAAGGGTTACATCCAGCCCTCGAAGTCACCGCAGACCTCGCCAGTATTCTTTGTACCAAAGAAGGATGGGAAGAAATGTATGGTTCAGGATTACCGCTGTAAGGAGAGAGATCTCCTTACTATGGGATTGGGTACTAATTTCTGTTTTATTTGTTTTATTGTTTTCTTTACTTACTGTTGTGGGTACTATACTTGAGTACCATAGTTCGCTTTTTTATGTGCTTAGTCAGCACTTACTTACAGTCTGTTTGTACTGTAAGTTTTTACCAATAGACGAGTTACCCCCAAAGACGAGAACAAGAGAAAGACTGCCCCAGACAACTCTAGACAGTTTCCTATTCCCCTACACTCTCTGCTCAGGCTAAAGGAGCCCCTTTGGACTTACTCACTCCCTCTCAGATCCTACCCCATCCTCAATCCACTCATTTCTATTTCCACACACCGCTATCTCAACGAACATACGGTTAAGAACGTGTACCCTCTTCCCCTCATCTCTCAGCTCGTTGATAAGCTCAAGGGCTGCAAGCTCTTCACCAAGATGGACCTCCAATGGGGATACAACAATGTTTGTGTCAAGGAAGGAGATGAGTGGAAAGCTGCCTTTGTCACCCATAAGGGAGCATACGAACCGTTGGTCATGTACTTTAGCCTCTGCAATTCACTGTCTACCTTCCAGAACATGATGAACGACATCTTTGGTGATATGGAGGATGTCCTCGTGGTCTATATTGACGACCTGATGATCTTCACGAAAACGGATGATGAAAAGGAGCATGACAGGATAGTCCTGGAGGTGTTAAAAAGGTTAGAAGAGAATGACCTCTTCGTCAAACCAGAAAAGTGCTTCTTCAAGCAAAAGCAGGTGGAATTCCTGGGCATGGTGGTTGGAACTGAAGGAGTCAGCATGGACGGAGGAAAGGTCAAGGCCATAACTGAGTGGCCGGTTCCTACGAAGGTTCGCTCGGTATGAGCCTTCTTGGGTTTGGCAAACTTCTACCGCCGCTTCATCAAGGACTTCGCGTGGATTGCTCGCCCCCTCAATGACCTTACAAGGAAAGATCAGCTCTGGACTTGGGGTCCATGAGAGCAACAGGCCTTCGACGCTTTGAAGGTCGCCTTCACTACTGCTCCTGTCCTCGCTTTTCCAGATCAGAACAAAGAGTTCCACCTAGAAACGGATGCCTTGGACTTTGCCACTGGAGCCGTACTCTCCGTAAAGTGCGATGACGACCTCTGGCGACCTGTCGCCTTTTACTCCCACTCCATGTCCCCCCCCGAACGAAACTACCAGGTCTTCGATAAAGAGATGCTAGCCATAATCTGTGCTTTAGAAACGTGGCGGCACTACCTCGAAGCCACCCCCTACCAATTTGAAATCTGGACTGACCATGCCAACCTCCAGTATTTCATGAAGGCACAAAATCTGGATCATCGTCAGGCACGTTGGGCCCAGTACCTCTCCCGGTTCAACTACAAACTGGTGTACAGGCCTGGGTCTTTGATGGCTAAAGCTGATGCCCTTTCTAGGAGAGAGGATCACGAACCAAAAGGATCGGATAATCAAGGGGTCACGTTACTTGACCCCTCCAGGGTGGCGGCTACCTTAATGATAGGGGAGGATGTTGATCTCGTTCTTGCTCTGAAGTCTGCCTCCTCGGTAACACCACAGCCCGAGGGGTCTATCCTTAAGGAGGGGCTGTACGTCTGTCAAGGGAAGGTTTATGTCCCGCCCGCTGTCAGGATCCACTGCCTTGAGAAGCATCACAACACCCCATTTGCAGGACACCCTGGATGGAGGAAAACTCTGGAGCTCGTGTCCTGCAACTATGTTTGGCCTGGAATGACCGCCTCTGTTAGAGACTATGTCTCGGCATGTCACCGCTGCCAAATGGCTAAAAGTTCTAGGGTCCCTCCTGCGGGAAAACTCCTTCCGAACCCTGTTCCAGAGTGTCCCTGGACTGATGTCTCGGTTGACTTTGTGGAGTTACCGGAGGCGCAGGGTTTCGATAACGTCATGGTGGTGGTCGACAGGTTCTCGAAAGAGGTGGTCTTTGCCCCCACTACAAAAGAGGTTTCCTCGCTTCAGACAGCAGAACTCTTCTGGGATCATGTGTGGACCCAGCATGGGTTACCCTCTTCCATTATCTCTGATCGAGGTCCTCAGTTCGCTAGTGTGTTCACTGCTGAGCTCTGCAAGATGCTCGGGGTCAAACCAAAACTTTCCACCGCCTTCCACCCCCAGACAGATGGCCAAACGGAGCGACTCAACCAGGACCTGCAACAGTATCTCCACCTCTTTGTCAACGACCAGCAGGGTTCCTGGCCTTCTTGGCTCAAGGTGGCCCAGTTCTCCTACAATAACAAATGACAGGAGTCCACTGGTAGGAGCCCCTTCTCGGTCACCCGCTCTTACACCCCCAGAATGGGCATGGAACCCTTTCTCTCCAAAGCAGAGGCAGCCACAGATCATGCTGTCAACCTTGCTAGGGTTTTGGAGGACACAAAGAAGGCTTTGGAAAAAGCTGCGGAACGGATGAAGGTGTCTGCAGACGTGTCACGCTCTGACGCCCCTTCTTACTCGGTTGGTGACATGGTTTGGTTGGAAACTTCTCGCATCTCCCTCTCTGGTCGCCCCTCCAGAAAACTCACCGAACGGTGGATCGGTCCTTACAGGATTGTTTCACTCAAACCCAATGCGGTAGAGTTAAAACTTCCTAAGACCCTCAAAGTCCACCCGGTTGTTAACGTGTCACGGGTCAAACCATATAAGGGCCCTTTGGAGGGACAGACTGTTACTCGCCCAGGACCGGTGGTGGGACACGAAGGCGATGAAGAGTTTGAGGTGGACTACATCGCTGATTCTCGCCTGAAAAGAAACAGGCTTGAGTACCTCGTCCATTGGAAGGGGTACCACGACGAGGATCGCACTTGGGAACCCGAGTCCGCTTTGAAGTCTGCTCCTGGTGCCATCAAGGACTTCCACCGTCACAATCCTTCTGCTCCTCGAAAACTCTGTGGCATGGACTCCTCCCTCTTCTCCTCCCTCTTCAAGCCCCTGGAGAACTTCACTGACACTGTCCTGACCTTCAATTGCCTGGAAGTCGATTTCTAAGGAGGGGATAGTGTTACGATACGTACTCTTTTCCTTTCTTTTCTTTTCCTTTTGTCTTATCTAATCTTCTCGTCTTATCTTATCTTTGGATCTCGGTCTGGGCTCCGGCCTAGACCTCGCCTCACCTTTACTGTGCTCTCTCCTTCTGGTACATTCCGCTCCGCTGTGATATCATTATGACATCACTGTGATGTCACGGACCTCATGTACGCCTCACCGTTACCTCATGTACGCCTCACCGTTACCTCATGTACTATAGTATAAGTACCGCTGCTCAATTGCCCAACTAGCTCTAAGCTAGTTCATTTGGGTCTTCGGGTCCTAAGGTCGCCTGCTTCTAAGCCATCTCCTCCTTTCTCCCTATCTACTTTTCTGTTGGTTCTTGGTGCGAGCCTACAACAAACCCTGTTGTTTAGGTCTCATCACAGTAGGGCTGAGAGAATATCATTATGTAGCTTCTCCACATCCATCAGTGGAACAGCACATACAGTGAGGGACAAAAGCGTTGCAATGTTTGTGAGGTCTGACTTGTTGCTGATGTAGCTCAGGCTATTCTGCACAGATAATCATGATACCTATACCATTGGAAAGGGGTGACTCTAAGCTTTCCAGAGCACTAAGGTTCAGTCCAAACAAAGCAATACATGCTGAGATACACCCTATTCTTTCCAAAAAGTGCATTGCAATGCTTTTGTCCCTGACTGGTGAAATCATGAAATGTGACCTTTTGATGGGATTGAGGGCATGGAGGATGGGAAAAAATGCTTACATAATAAACCACATGATCTTCCAGATGATTTGTCAGCATGTAAACAATGACAACCATTGGACTTGTACCATTAATCCTCCCTCTTTTACCACAACTCATGAATTCATCTCTCTAGCTCACATGGTCATTTTCTCAAGGAATTCTTATCAAATACTGGTGGTCACCACAGTGCCATCATTATAACATGCTCTCAGAACCATCAGTCCCTTAAAAAACCTGCTGTCAGTCATTTCCTGGACTGTTTCCCCCCCCATGCCTGATGTGTTCTGGGACTAATCAGTACTTGGAAGGCTGAAAATGTCATGGAGGTCAATCTGGCACTTCAGAACATGATGTACAAACCAGTCCCCTCTCAACCAATGCATTTCTGGCACAGGGACAGTGGTATGGAAGTTAGGGCAAGACAAACTCCTCTTTACCCCTGGGTGTCATCAGAAGGATATGCTACTGAACTGCCATGGAGCAAAATCCTGTGCTTCCATCTGGCCCTGAATATTGCCTTTGGTGACATATGACCAAATAATCCCTCCCCAGTCATCTACAGTTCAGATCAGAGCAAGATCTAGTGAACCCTCTTATGGTGCTCAGAGCACAGGGAGGATTTTGTCTCACCCCAACTTCCATATCAATGTTCCTGTGCCAGAAATGCATTGGTTGAGAGGGGACTGGTTTGTACATCATGTTCTGAAGTGCCAGATTGACCTCCATGACATTTTCAGCCTTCCAAGTACTGATTAGTCCCAGAACACATCAGGCATGGGGGGGGAAACAGTCCAGGAAATGACTGACAGCAGGTTTTTTAAGGGACTGATGGTTCTGAGAGCATGTTATAATGATGGCACTGTGGTGACCACCAGTATTTGATAAGAATTCCTTGAGAAAATGACCATGTGAGCTAGAGAGATGAATTCATGAGTTGTGGTAAAAGAGGGAGGATTAATGGTACAAGTCCAATGGTTGTCATTGTTTACATGCTGACAAATCATCTGGAAGATCATGTGGTTTATTATGTAAGCATTTTTTCCCATCCTCCATGCCCTCAATCCCATCAAAAGGTCACATTTCATGATTTCACCAGTCAGGGACAAAAGCATTGCAATGCACTTTTTGGAAAGAATAGGGTGTATCTCAGCATGTATTGCTTTGTTTGGACTGAACCTTAGTGATCTGGAAAGCTTAGAGTCACCCCTTTCCAATGGTATAGGTATCATAATTATCTGTGCAGAATAGCCCGAGCTACATCAGCAACAAGTCAGACCTCACAAACATTGCAACGCTTTTGTCCCTCACTGTAGGACCAGGTATTCAAGGTAGGTGGCGCACAGGGAGGTGGCTAGCTGTTCCTGCATGAAGACCAGTCTGAGATTCTGTGGGTTGACCTGGGCATAGTCGCTATCCCCCTCTTTGGGGTAGATGTCCCATCATCTAGTTAGGGTGTCAGGCTTAGCACCAAATTTACCAGGTCTGAACTGGATAACCATATTGAACTGTGACAAGACCTCAGACCAGCACACCTGGCACCAGGTTAAAACCTTTGAGGTGGAGAAGTACTCCAGGTGCTTGTGATTGGTGACAATGTCAACTGGTACTGCAGAGCCTTCTAAGTAATGCCACCATGTCTGGAATGCCTCGAAGATCATGAGTAATTCCTTGTCATGAGTGTCATAATTTAGCTCCAGGGCTGTTAAGGTGCGAGAATAGAATGTGACTGGCTGGATTTGACCATCACCACCAGTGATGGACAGAATACTGGCTATGGCATAGTCAGAAGCATCAGTCTCGACGGTAACAGGAGCTTCCAGTGTGAGTCAAAGTGTGGAATGCTGGTGAAAACCAAACAAATCCAACACCAAAGACAAATAAAGAGTGAGTGGTGGTGTGCCTCTGTGGAACCTGGAGTGCAGAAACCTAAGAGGGGGAAACTTTGATGGCAGGTGCTCCTAGCACAAGTCGACAATGAGTTACGCAGGAGAAGCTGAATGGATGATGACTGAGGAGGGGATGCTGAACAGAGTGAAGGTGTTCAGCCGAAAGTACTTGGGGGTAATGGACTTTTGATAAAATATGCTCCTGGCGCAAGTTGATGATGAGTTACACAGGAGTGGAGGGATGACTAAGCAAACTTGCTGACTAAGTGTGGGGATAAAGCTTCAAATGAAATGATGGAGGCAGATGGACTCTTCCGAATGAGCTGCAACTACCAAGTATATGAATGATGACAGATAGACCCCTTCGTGGAGCCTCAACTGTCGACAATGAGATAGGCACTGAACTGACTGTTGAGTGACTTCTGAATTTTTTCTTGGGTAGCTAAGTACATGGGGGTTTATATACTATGGGGGGAGCACAGCTTGTGACAAACAAGGCACAAACACTTGGTAAGTAATGAGTAAGGACTGAGTAATCATGATGAGTAAACAAGAAATGAAAAGTAAGCAAGCAAAGAGGATTGGTAAGTATTGGCAATGAATGAGTCAAGGATAGTCAAAATATCACAGAATGAGTCAAATGGAGTCAGAAACTGAGTAAGTGCACTGATATCACATTAGGGGGTGGCGATGCAAGTCAGATCTTGGTGGAGACATCTCTAGATCCAAAGATGGCATGACAGATGGATGGTGTTTCCAGAGAGGGAAGTATTAATTCCAGAATTGAAGGGCATGAGTCAGGCGTCAAAGGGGGCTAGGGCACTGGGGGTCTGTGGGGCAATGGGAGCATATGCAATCGCATCTCCCACCCTTCCATCCTCTCAGCAAAGTTAACAAAAACTCCATGGACAGGGTTCTGATGGAGGAGGAGGAGAAGGGGGGATGTCTTCTGCTGGATCTTGCAGTAGGAAGGCAAGATGCATGTCATACTCATCATGAATGCGATCAGGGAGGCTGGAGGACAGTAGACTATACTGCAGCTGTTGCAATGCAGGAAGAATGACAGATGAGATTGGAATAAAGATGGTGCAGGGAGCAGGGAGGAATGATCCATATGCTTCATCAAGAGGGGAGACTGAAATGACCACATAAGACCTTTCTAACCAAGTGACAGACCTGAGGCGACCAAAGAATGTCCTTCTGGAAGTCATACTGACAAGGAGAACACACTGTCCAAGCTGCATGGGACGGGACAGGGCTGACAATGACAGGATGAACCAGGGGGCTTCAGGATGGAAGCTGGTGGGAATTCCTGGCAGATATACATAGCCATTGTCTCTGGCAAACAAGACAAGCGAGATGATCGACGAAGAGGTGGCCATGATTGATGGACTTAGTGAAATGAGCATCTGATGGATGGAGTGCTGTAGAAATGCATAGGGTGCGAGGATCCTCTCCAAATTTGGAAGGAAGAACCGTGGGACTGAGCACTTTAAGCGAGCATGCGAACCGAGTTGATATCTTTGGAAATGGCGGAGATACGACAAAAACCAGAATGCTGTACACGGGCGCTAAAAACTTTTAATGCACGCTTAACTCGCTTCCTCTTTTCTCTTTAGCACTGACAACTTGTTCTTGTGTGAAGGATGACTGTTCATGTCCAACAGTCTTTCTATGCATGAGGCCTTTAGTCTTCATCTGCATGCATGGGCATTGCACACAACTCGTCAACAAGTTAGGCAGAGTCAGCTGTAACCATGTCCACAACACCTTTGGTGTGTGACACTGGGGAAAAGTGAGTTAGGACTGGGGCAGTAGTGAAGGCCTGCTTGAGTTTATTGAAAGACCAGTGGCACTCCTCAGAAAAATTCCAGGGAGCACCTTTGCGTGTCAACTGGGTTAGAGGTCCCACTATGTCCAAGTAGTTAAAAATGAACCGGTGGTAGCAATTGGCGAAACCCAGGAAGGACTGAATGTCCTTTACCTTCCAGGGCTCAGGCCAGTCACAGATAGCTTTGACTTTCTCTGAAGACATGGTAAGGCTGGCTGGGGACAAGTGGTAACCCAAGTATTCCACAGAGTCCAAGTGGAACTTGCACTTCTCTGGTTTGGCATACAGGCCATGCAACCAGAGCTGGCGAAGAACCTCCCAGATGTGCTGCTTATGTGATGCTCCGGAGTAGATTAAGATGTCGTCGAGGTAGACAATGACACAGACATCTAGCATATCTGCAAAGATTGAATTGACAAACCATTGGAAGGCGGCCGGGGCATTGGTAAGACCGAAAGGCATCACCAACCACTTGTAAGACCCATAGTGTGTTCTGAAGGCAGTTTTCCACTCATCCCTGGGCGCAATCCAGACAAGATGGTACACGTGTCTTAAGTTGATCTTGGTATAGATTTTGGTGTGACTAGGGGAGTCAAGTAGATCAGATATTAGTGGTAGGGGATACCGGTCTTTCTTGGTGAGCTTATTAAGGCCCCAGAAATCAACACATAACTGGAGTGAACTGTCCTTCTTTTTTATGAAGAGGACCGGTGTCACACACCAAAGGTGTTGTGGACATGGTTACAGCTGACTCTGCCTAACTCATCAACAAGTTGTGCGCAACGCCCATGCATGCAGATGAAGACTAAAGGCCTCATGCATAGAAAGACTGTTGGACATTAACAGTCATCCTTCACACAAGAACAAGTCATCAGTGCTAAAGAGAAAAGAGGAAGCAAGTTAAGCATGCATTAAAAGTTTTTAGTGCCCGTGTATGGCATTCCGGTTTTCATCATATCTCCGCCATTTCCAAAGATATCGACTTGGTTCGCACACTCACTTAAAGTGCTCAGCCCCATGATTCTTCCTTCGCAATTTGGAGAGGATCCTTGCACCCTATGCATTTCTACAGCACTCCATCCATCAGACACTCATTTCGCAAAGTCCATCAATCATGGCCACCTCTTCATCAATCATCTCGCTTGTCTCATTTGCCAGAGACAATGGCTATGTATATCTGCCAGGTGTTCCCACCAGCTTCTGTCCTGAAGCCCCCTGGTTCATCCCATCATTGTCAGCCCCATCCCATGCAGCTTGGTCAGTGTGTTCTCCTTGTCAGTATGACTTCCAGAAAGATGTTCTTTGGTCACCTCAGGTCTGTCACTTGGTTAGAAAGGTCTTATGTGGTCGTTTCAGTCTCCCCTCTTGATGAAGCATATGGATCATTCCTCCCTGCTCCCTGCACCATCTTTATTCCAATCTCGTCCATCCTTCTTCCCGCGTTGCAACAGCTGCAGTATAATCTACTGTCCTCCAGCCTCCCTGATCACATTCATGATGAGTATGACATGCATCTTGCCTTCCTACTGCAAGATCCAGCAGAAGACATCCCCCCTTCTCCTCCTCCTCCATCAGAACCCTGTCCATGAAGTTTTTGTTAACTTTGCTGAGAGGATGAAAGGGTGGGAGATGCGATTGCATATGCTCCCATTGCCCCACAGACCCCCAATGCCCTAGCCCCTTTGACACCTGACTCATGCCCTTCAATTCTGGAATTAATACTTCCCTATCTGGAAACACCATCCACCTGTCATGCCATCTTTGGATCTAGAGATGTCTCCACTGAGATCTGACTTGCATCGCCCCCCCCTAATGTGATATCAGTGCACTTACTCAGTTTCTGACTCTATTTGACTCATTCTGTGATATTTTGACTATCCTTGACTCATTCATTGCCAATACTTACCAATCTTCTTTGCTTGCTTACTTTTCATTTCTCACTTACTCATCATGATTACTCAGTCCTTACTCATTACTTACCAAGTGTTTGTGCCTTGTTTATCACAAGCTGTGCTCCCCCCATAGTATATAAACCCCCATGTACTTAGCTACAAAGAAGCAACTCAGAAGAAGTCACTCAGCAGTCAGTCCAGTGCCTATCTTGTCATTGACAGTTGAGGCTCCATGAAGGGGTCTATCTGTCATCATTTGTATACTTGGTAGTTGAGGCTCATTCGGAAGAGTCCATCTGCCATCCTTCATCATCTGAAGCTTTCTCTTAGTCAGCAGTCTTAGTCATCCCTCCACTCCTGTGTAACTTGTCATCGACTTGCGCCAGGAGCATATTCTATCGAAAGTCCATTACTCCGAAGTCCTTTTGGCTGAACACCCCTGCTCTTTTCAGCATCCCCTTCTCAATCAGCATTCATTCATCCTCTCCTGTGTAACTTGTCAACGACTTGTGCCAGGAGCCCTCTACTTGAAGCCCCCCCCCACACATTAAGGTTTTCTGCACTCCAGGTTCCATGGAGGCAAACCACCACTCACTCTTATTTGTCTTTTGTGTTGGATTTGTTTGGTTTACACCAGCTTTCCACACTTTGACTCACACCGGGCTTCGACTGGTTACTGTGGCTGGAGTTGGGAGTAGACTTGTTACCAGAGGACAACCCCTGGTGCTTACTGGAACGCTGGACCTCCTCTTTGCACTCCCAGTAATGTGCATCAATCTCCTGCGCTAGGTGGCAAAGCTCATGAAGGGTTCTTGGTTTGCTGACCTGGCAGACCTCATCCTTGATATGGTTGGGGAGACTGGTGTAGAAGAAGTGGCGCAGGGTGCCATCACCATATCCCTGCACTTGTGAGGCAAGCCAGTTGAACTCAACCACATACTTGTTGACCCAGTGATTATCTTTCATCTGGAGGTGGTCTAGCTGGCTTTCAGCATCAGCAACCGGGTTGTGAGGTCCAAAAGTAGTTTGAAGTTCTATGACAAACTCCTTCCAAGAGTCCATCCAGTAGGGCCAGTCCTCTGGGTCTTCAGTTCCAAGTAGGTCCAGCTCAAACCACTTGAGAGCCATCCCTTTAAGAAATGACTGCGCAAAAGTGACCTTGGCTTGATCACTTTGAAAGGCCCAGGGCCAGTCCCAGAAGTTGAGTTCGCACTGGATAAGGAATGTGCACAGCTTCTTAGGGTCTGTCCCATCGAAGGTATCCAGTTTGTGCAACTTGGTTCTGGAGGATGACTCAGAGCCAGTGTGAGCATTACATGCGAGGAGCTCTATGGCTTTGGCAAGATTATCGAGCATGGTTACACCAGGCTCAACATCATCCTCTGGGAGGGGTCCTTCATCGTCATTGTCCGGGTCATCTCCTGGCCCATCGTCGCCAGGACCATCATCACTGGGGTCATTACCACCAGGATTGAAGTCATCTGGTTTGTCCAGGTCCAGTTCATCATCCGGATCATCAGTGGGTGCAAGAGGTCGATTAGGGATGGGGGAAGTGGATTTACAGGCTGAGAAGCCCCTGAAGTTGTTGACTTCACCAGGTGACCTCCTGGCTGTCCCTAAGGACACCAGGGCAGTGGCACGGCACAAGTCGACTGCTGAAGTGGAATCTGGGTTGTTGGTAGCATGTGCCCATGCTGCTTGGGTTCTGGTTTGGGTAGGCATTCTGGGGGTGTGATGCTGAGGTTTGAGCAGAAGGGTGTTGACCCACACAAGTGCAAGTCTGAAATACTGTTAAGTCCAGGTCTTTACCAGTCCAAGGCCAGTCCGGAGTCCGGTCAGAGGGTAATACGAGATATCAAAGGGTTTGGACTATTGGACTTAGCAACTGTAGGTGCAGCACTATTCCCTTGTGTGGGTCATAGTCCAGTCAAGGAGCAGAAGACAGAGAGTCAGGGAGACCAGGTTAAGACGAGAACTAGATTGATTTCAGACTGAGGCTGAACAGAATATCCTATGGCTTAAATACTAGAAGTAACCTAAGTGTAACATAGCACTGGAGACCGGTCTGTGCCAGTACAGTGATGATTGGTAAACATATTGGTAAGTAATGTTACAAAGAATCTTATCAAGCAAAGACTATGAACAAGGGATTACCAGGAACCGGGGCAGGACATGTGGCTGGACCGGATGTTACACCAGCCTGGTACAAACTGAGGGGACAACTTGACTGGGCACTGCCTTGCAGTGCCATGCAAGCTAACATGTTTCTGGGTTGAAGGGTTTAAGGCCAGGACTGGGGCAAGGGTTGGATGGGACTGGTCAAGACCAGTGTAGAGCTGGTCTAGGGTGGTCTAGACATGGTCATGACACTATTTCAGCTGGAGAAACTCTCATTCTGGTCTATTTTTGCATGGAGAAACTCCCATGGAGGTCCTATTTCAGCTGGAGAAACCCCCATTTGGGTCCTTTTTGGCATGGAGAATGTCCGATGGAGGTCCTATTTCAGCTGGGGAAACCCTCATTTGGGTCCTTATTGGCATGGAGAAAGTCCAATGGAGACCCTATTTCAGCTGGAGAAAGGCCCATATGGACCCCAGTCACTCTGACATATTTGGGGAAACATATATTAATTGTGGAGAAATCCAAAGGGGGCCTGGAGAATCCCCAGGCATGGTGCTGGAGAAAAAACTTTCCCCACCAGTGGTTGGGGATACTCGACCTGTCAAGACCTCATAGGTATATACATCTGTAGAAATATGTAGACCTAATAGGTCTCCAAAGGTGGTTGACTGAAGTGCAGCAGAGGTGGTTTTCTTTGTTGGTGTTAAAATTACCCCCTTTGTAAGCCCATGGTCTACCATGACCAAGGGGGAATCATAGCCCTTTGAAAGGGGTAAGTCAGTGACCAGATTGCAAGAGATCTGTTGGAAAGGTCAGGTCGAGGTGGAGGGGATAGGCATAAGGGGTGGTGTCATCAGATGGGTGTTAACTTTATTTTGCTGGCAAGTAGCACAACCTTCAACATATTTTCGGACGAAGGACACAAGTCCAGGCCACCAGAATTTGGAAGAGATGAGCTGTCAGGTTTTTAAGACACCCAGGTGTCCTGCAGAGGGATGATCATGGTGATTGGACACAACAGTCCTTTGGAGGATAGGGTCATTGGGGATATATACCCAGTCTTTATAGAGTAAGACTCCATTATCAAATCTCCAGTCAGAAAGGTGGGATTTGAAAGGGAGAGGCATGTTGATGTTTTCTATGGCTCAAAGAGCTGTTTGGACCACCAGGTCTTTCATGGAGGATGATGTGACCTTTTGAGTAAGGTTCATGTCAATGAGATTGACAAACATAGTTTGGGGAAGGAGTGTGACTCCTTTATTGTCATCATCATCATCTGGGACATGGTTGGGGTGGCAGGAGAGTGCATCGGGTGTGGCCAGGTCTTTTCCTGGGACATGTTCAAGTTGCAGATCAAAATCTGCAAGGTCAAGGAGCCAGCAAGCTTGATGATGATTCAAGTTCTGTGGTGCTTTAAAATAGGTCAAGTTCTTATGATCCATGAAGACCTTGACTGGGAATGGGGATCCATGGAGATAGTGTCTCCAGGATTTTAATCCTTGAATAACCCCCAGCAGTTCTCTGTCATATATGTTGTAGTTTCATTCTGTGGGGTTAAATGATTGGGAAATAAAGGCACAGGGTTGCCACTGGCCATTTGAATCTTCTTGAAGGAGGATGCCTCCTGTTGCATACTTGGATGCATCTGTAGTTATTGTGAATGGCTGAGAGGTGTTGGGCATTCAAAGAGTCAGTTGTGCCATGAAAATCCTTTTCAGGAGTTCGAAGGTGGTGTGGCATTTCTTTGACCATTCCCAAGCAACGGTTTTCTTGGTAAGGTCAATGAGGGGTCAGGCAATGTCTGAATAGTAAAGAATGAATCTTCGATAGAAGTTTGCAAATCCAACAAAGGATCACATGTCCTTAACCTTCTTTGGGATGGGCCATTCCACAATTCCTTGAACCTTGACCAGGTCCATGGCAATGGTATTTTCTTTGATGATCATTCTGAGGTATTCAACCTCAGTTAGATCAAAGTGGCATTTTTCTAATTTTAGAGGGAGTGAGAGTTCCCTCATTTGTTCAAGAACATGATGGGTTCTTCATCTGTGTTCTTTGGGGTTGGTGGAGAATATGAGGAGGTCATCCATATAGATGACCAACCATCCTTCTGCGATCATATCTCAGAAGGAGTTGTTCATGAATCATTGGAAGGTGGTGGGAGAGTTGCGCAATCTGAAGAACATGATGGTGGGTTCAAAAAGACCCTTGTGTGTGATGAATGCAGCTTTCCATTGATCTCCTTCTTTGATACAGACATTATTGTATCCAGATCTCACATCCATCTTTGTGAAGATAGATGCTCCCTTGAGTTTATCAATGAGATCTGAAATGAGGGGAAGGGGATATGCATCCTTCACTGTATTCATGTTCAGATATTGGTAGTCTTGGCAGGGGTGAAGGGAGCCATCTTTCTTTCCTATGAGGAAGAAGGGAGCTGCTTGAGGGGACTTTGAGGGGTGGATCTTCCCTTCTTGAAGGTTTTCTTCAATGAACTTTTCCACAGACTCTTGTTCAGAGGGAGAGAGCAGATATGCTTTAGCCACCTTGGGGATGAAGTCCTCAGCAAGGTTAATGGTGTGGTCATAGGGTTGTGATGGAGGTAGAACTCCATTGGAGGGTTTCTTGAAAACCAAGGTGAAGTCTTTATAATCCTAAGGGAGGACACCTTTTGGTTTCTTCTTATGTTCTTCTTGGGCCAATTCAGTGGCTGTAGTGATTTTTTGAAGAAGACTATTTTTTGGGTTAATCCTCTTAGCTTCTTTGATGAGTTTTCCAACTGACATCATGAAGTGTGCATGGATGGTTTTGTCTTCTGGTTCTTCATAAACCATGAATTTGTTTATCCCTTTCTTTTCAGCAGGGGATATAAGGTTTATGGTGGGTTCTTCAATGGCAACAGAAGAGATGTTGCATTTTAATTCTTTAGATCTGTTGGTCTTTTCATTGATGGACAGTGTGCCCATTCTCCAGTCAACAATGGGGTTGTTTTCCTGTAACCAAGGGAGACCAAGGATAACATTTTCCATTCCACAATTGATTACATGGAAAAAGGACTGATGGACGAGTCCTTTAACTTTGAAGTAGAGGGTGGCAGAGAACAGGATCTTTCCCTTCAAGTTCTGGGTCCCATCTGTGTTCTTGGTGAGAATGGGTTCAGTGAGTTGTTGAGTGGGGATTCAGTACTTTTGCACAAAACCCCAGTCAATGCAGGATATCTCTGCTCCAGAGTCAACCAGAGCAGTGGTGTTGATGACTTTTTGAGTTCTTTCTGATGTGTAGAGAGTGATAGGGATTTGCATAGTGCAATCTGGAGTAGAGGACACTAGTACAGCCACAACAGAGATAGAACTGTCCTTAGTTTCAGGAATGTCTGGCATCAACTCAGAGTTCCCTTCTAAAAATCCTTTCTGAGTGCCCTAGCAATGTTGACCAAGGCGACAGATGGACCAGCAACTTTTTCTTCGTCGTTGCTTTCTTCAACTTCTACAATCTTGTGGATTTTCTTGACTTTCTTTTGGGGAGTCTTCCCTTTGTCAGGACATTCTCAGGAGAGGTGTCCTCTGTTTCCACAACCAAAACATCTTCCTTCTTTGATGTGACAGTCTCTTTCTTCTTTGGAGAGTCTAACTCCATCCACATCCATAGCATTAGGATCTTTTTCTTCAGTGAGGTTGTTCTTGGGATAGAACATTCTTTTCTCTTTCCTTCTGGAAAGTTCATTCACTTTTCTCCACTTTGCATTGAACTTTTGTGCTTGAGTGTACCACTCTGTGACCTTGGTGGGGGTGGTTTCCATCATGTGGATACAATTCATGATGAAAGGTCTGAGTCCTTGGGAAAAGAACTTGATCAAGGTGACATCCTCTGTGATGGTGGAGTTGGTGGCAGCAGTTCAGAAATCAGTGATATATTGTTCCACTGATTCTTTTTGTTTTAAAGTATGCAATTTGACGATTGCAGTACCAGCAGTGTTGGGGGAAGTGAATGACTCTTTGAAGGTTTTGGTAAAATCAGCAAAAGAGCCGAAACTCGGGGGGTTCTTTTCCAGAGAGGTTTTCTGGAAGGTGGCTTCCCAAGAGTAGGCAACACCTTTCTTCATATACAACAAGGTGTAGACAACCTTTTTGGTGTCTGAGTCATAAATCTCTTCATTTACTAGGAGATAGGTCTGTATGGAGTACAGCCAACTCATAGCATTCTTCTGGACACCATCAAAATCAGATGGGGCACCAAATTTCAGTTCTGTGGGTTTGATGGCAGTAGTGCCAGCCATTCCCTTCGATAATGAACTGGACATTGTATTTTGCAGTGGGGGTGGAAGTGAAGGAAGTGTGGTGGCAGGTACTGGTGGAATGGGAGTACCAAGCATAGCAAGGGACTGGTTGAAGAGATTTGAGAGGATACCTGAGGTAAAGCCTCTATCCGGTGTAGGGAATAAGTACTCCCTACTGAGGTGATTTAATTATTTTATCTTTTCTATTGTGTTTTTGCTTTGATTTACATTAGTGATACTTAGCCTACCTTTGTGGCGCATTTTTGGTAGCTTAGTCAGCATTTTTGCGCACTAGTGTAGGTCTACAGTACACAACAAAAAAAGGAGGAGAAACCAGACTGCAAGACAGCAAAATCAAAGACTGCGAACAAAAGACAGCGAAAGCCCTCACTGAGGCACCCCTAGACGACCCTCCAGACGCCATTATTCGCTCATTCCCTACTCCATTCGTTCTGACCAACTCTATCCACTCCTTCACCCTCTTTCCTCAATCCAAGCTCAGAGTCCCTTCGGGTCGAACTAGACCCATTCCTATCAAGCCCTAGGAGTCCCCTACACTCCCTAGGTTCGCTAAATAGCTAACTTACACCGGTTGTTCAGGTTTGTTGGAGGAGGTGTCTGTGACAGTGCTCTCCTGTTCTTCATCATCTGAAGATGATGCTTCATGAGTGGGTCACAACAGCACCCAATGTCAGTTGCTTTGGGGGTTTGTGGTGGTGCACTAAACAGTGACCAATTCAGCCAAAGGCTGGTAGACTTGAGCTTTTGTTATGCTCAACTGAAGTCAAGATGTAGGGAGAGCTCAATTGCAGACAATGGGTTTCTACTGAGCAATGGCTGCAGTAACCTTCATAATTGACAAAGGATTTAAGCAATGCCAGTAAGAGTAGTCTGAGTTAGGGACATTAAAGGCAAAGTTGTCATAGTTGTGCCTTGACCCTGGCTGGACTCAGCCTTGCACTCACTTAGTCCAGCCTCGGCCTCACCAATCCCATGTCCCCAGTTGGTCTAGCGCAGTGAACACTGCTTTGTAGTGTCTGTCATTTTGGTTAGGTCCTGCCTGGTCTTGTCCCTGGTCCACTCTGTCCTGGTCTCCATTGTCTTAGTCATATCTTACTAATACCTGTCTTACCAATCACCTTAGCAATCTTTGTGAGACTGGCATTACCAGTCTCTGCACTATAGTTGTTTTTAGTATATAAACTCATAGATACTCAGCCTGTACCACTCAGTCTGAAATCAACTAAGTTATCCTGATAACCCCACCTTGGCCTTGGACTCAGACTGAGACCCATGCAAGGGAATAGCACTGTAGCCTCAGTCACTAAGTCCAAACAGTCCATCTTTCTGTACCTTCATCTTTACCCCTGACTCTGACCCCTTGGCCTCACACCTGCTTCAGTCTCCAGTCTGGCCTCAACCCAGACAACCTTGAACTTGACAGAAGTTCTGAGGACAACTATATGATTGAGCAGCTCAAGTCTGGAGTTCCAGGACTAGAGCCAGCAGGCTAAATACTACAAGGAAATGAACCATGAGGCATCCACATGTAACAAGGTATCTACACTATTGGTTGAACAATAGTGGCACATGTCCTAAGCATGTAAAGAGATCATAATGCTAGTGGTGGAAATAAGGAGCCATCAGATCAGGGAGAAGACAGCTTGAAAAGGAAAAGTGTTCAATGAAACAAACACAAGGTAAATGTTCAACAAAAGGAAAAGATAGGGGTGAAACATAACAACAGACAGAAGATGGAGACAGAGGGAGTAGGAACTAAGTTGATATTCATACTGAAGAACAGTGGGGTACAGTACATGCTTTTTATACCACTACAGTAATACAGTAACTGGAATTGGAACTGACATATGGAGACTCATAAATTTTCAAGTAAAAACTTCCTAGACAATGAATGAAGGGAAGACAGAAAACATATGATTGGTAACATAGGACAAACCAAAAAGGAAACAGTCTAGGTGCTGGACCATGTGGTGTGCATGCTGTGGAGTACCTGGCTACACCCTGTCAAGGGGAAGTCTGAAAGGAGGTCACATGACCCCTCAGAGAATGGTCTGCATGGTCCAACAGCAGACCAGCACAAGTCCAACAGCAGTTGGAGTGGAGAAGGTTCATAACTGACAGAGGGTGGGTGGAGCTGGTGCAGAGTGAGTGAATGACAGGTGGAGAAGGGTGTGGAGTGAGCAGGGACTTAGGACAAATGCACAGTCATGACAGTGCCCCCCCTAGGGCCTGAACCCCTGAAGGCTGCATGTTTGGAATGAGATCAACATGAGTTGATCATTTTGACATTGTTTGATGCCTTGAGGATAATGGCTTTAGCTGTGGTGGAGCTCCATTGGAGTTCAAAGAACTGCTTAAAAACATGTGTTAGGGCACCAACCCTTCATACCTCTCCCCCCCATCATCATGTCTTTCCAGCATGAGAACACAACCACCCAACCAACCCCAGGTCACTCCTGCAACTATTCCCAAGTCATGGATGATGCATTGGTCATCCTCACCAATGACTCAACTGACACTGAGTGGGAGGAAACCATGGGGAAGGCATGCTGATGAGAGGAGGCCAAATGGAGGGAGAGAGAGCACAAGGTGGAGTGCAAGGCCAAGAGGTGGAAGGTTGAGGAGGAGTGACTGGAGGGGGAGCAGAAACAGAGGGAGGAGGAGGAGGAGGCCTGAAGGAAGAAGGCAGCAGAGGAAGAAGAGGTGCAAAAGAAACAGGCAGCAGAGGAGGAAGAGAGACAGCAGCAGAGGGTGTCAGAGGAGAGAGCCCAGGCCAGGCAGGATGAGGCTGCCCAGAGGTGTGTGGTGGAGCCCTATGAGCCAGGTGGAGCTGACTCATAGGTTACCTTTACCATTATCTTTTCAGGTTGTGTAGTGTGGTGTATGACATCAACACTGCCCAGAGGGTCCCTGGGACCTCTGTGGTGGTCACCATGACCAGGAGGGCCCTGTGCACCTGCTGCATAGTGGGGAAGATGGTGGGCCAGTGCAAGCAGGGGTTGGGGAAGACCAGGGCCTGCATGCCCTGCCAAAATAAAAAGAAGGTGTGTAGTTGGATGAAGGAGGACTCAATGGCAGGGCCATTGCAAAAAAGAGTGGGGACAGGGAGCTCCTGAGGGGAGAAGAAGAAGAAACCATGAGGGAAGGGGAAGGAAAAGGCAATGGAGCTGGAGGAGGCAGATGACAAGTGGGAGGCAGGTGAAGAGGATGAGGAGGAGCCAGTGACACTGCATGAGGGTGGTGAAGAACAAGTGATGGAAGAGTAGAGTAGT
The DNA here is from genome assembly GCA_024663395.1 of Pisolithus tinctorius. Taxonomy (NCBI): domain Eukaryota; kingdom Fungi; phylum Basidiomycota; class Agaricomycetes; order Boletales; family Pisolithaceae; genus Pisolithus; species Pisolithus tinctorius. Next base: position 6,140,837 of record JANFAH010000002.1, read on the forward strand.
TTTTTTTTTTTGTCTTTGTTTTTAGTTTGGGTCTTTGTACTACTACAAATTAGACTTGTGACTTTTACTTTGACTCTGAGAAGTGAGGTGGACAAGCAGAGAAAATTCTAAGGTATTTAAGGTAGTTCAGTAAGGGGTGGAGTTGGCCCACAGAGGAAGGTTACATGGGCAGAGTACTATGGCAGAGGTTGATACAGGCCAGATTTGTGTGGATAGCATTCATGGCAAGTGGAGACTATGTCAGAAGCATGATCCAGCTCAGTTGCAAGCAACCAAGAGGTTTCTTCATTGGTGTTCTCATAACCAGCCCAGTGGACCAGGTATAAGAGTTGGCAGTGGTGGTGATGGCAGTGTGAGGAAATAGAATAGTGAGGATTTGAGGATAGGGTAGAATTTGAGAGGGAGTGAGTAAGACCAAAGGGGCTCCTATAACCTGAGCAAAGGAAAGATGGGGTGGGAGACTGTCTGGGGCAGTCTTAAACTTGTTCTTGTCTTTGGGGGTAACTCATCTATTTGTAAAAACTTACACTACAAACAAACTGTAAGTAAGTGCTGACTAAGCACACAAAAAGCGAACTATAGTACTCAAGTATAGTACCCACAACAGTAAGTAAAGAACTCATAAAACAAATAAAATAGCAATTAATAACCGATCCCATAGTAAGGAGATCTCTCTCATTACAGTGGTCCACCTTAGAGTCAAGTATCTCTGACACTTTGTACTCAAGGTCACCATTGACATCCACTGGCAGAGGCAGAGGTTGTTGTTGGTTTGGGAAAGGGTTAGCCACTGTGGCTTCCAGTTGTGAGACATGGAAGACCAGATGTACTGAGTGAATAGAGTCAGGGAGCTTAAGGGTGATGGAGGGTGTTGTAGGGAATAAGTACTCCCTACTAAGGAGATTTAATTATTTTATCCTTTCTACTGTATTTTTGCTTTGATTTACATTAGTGATACTCAGCCTACCTGTGTGGCGCATTTTCAGTAGCTTAGTCAGCAATTTTTGCGCACTAGTGTAGGTCTACAGTACACAATAAAAAAAAGGAGGAAACCAGACTGCAAATGAAAGACTGCAACAAGCCCTTGTTGAGGCACTCCCAGACAATCTCCAGACACCAATAATCACTCCTCTCACTATTCCATCATTCTGCCCAACTCAAATCCACTCCTTTGCCTCTTTTTCACTGATCCAAGCACAGAGTCCCTCTGGGACAAACTAGACCCATTTCTATCTATCCCTAGGATCCCCTAGCTTCACTTTCTACCTAATTTACAACTGGAGCCAACTGCAAGGGGCTCTGCCTTGCTTGGATCCCTCCCTCCTCCTCCTGCCTGGATTTCGCATTTTGGCAGGTTTTCTTTCGTGTTTGTAGCCCTCTGAAGTCATAGGTCATCTCCTGCGTTCATTTCTGCTCCATATAAACTGTTTTGAGCCACTCGAACCCCCCATCAAGTCATTTTCAGGCATTTTGTCTTCAAAGCCCCTTCAGGTCATGTTTTGCCCTCTCGAAGTTGTTTATCTGGCACATTTTCAGACTACTAGCACCCCAGTGTGTCACCTTCCATTGCCTATCTGCCAGTGAGATCTCTGCCCAGCCATTTGAGGTGCTTCTGGCCACATTTGTGTGCCTTTGCCCCCAGAGCCCTCTCCAGTCGCATTTTTGGCTGTTTGAAGCCATTTCTCTTCGCATTTTTTGTTGTACAAGGTCTTCTGCATTGCCCTCACTCATTGCCCATCATTTTTGGCTGTCTGCACCATTCCAGTTGCCATCAAACCGCATTTTTCACATGTAAGACCCCTTTGACCCACTTGGACCATTGCTTCAGCTACTCTAGGCCTTTTCCCACTGTTTTTCTGCTGTCTTAAGCTGTTTATTGTCACCAGTGCTCATTCTCAGTCCATAGGAGTTGCCCACACCCATTTGAGGTCACACAAAGTCGCTTTTTGGCACACTACCCCCAGAATTGCCCTCTCCCCCTCCTGCTGCCAGAGTTTTACTCTTGGCAGTGTTTCCAGCTCATTTTTGGCATCTTAGCACTGCAGATTGCTGCCCCCTGGTCACTTGTCATCATTTTCCCCACCCATTGGTGCAGTTCTGAACCACTCAAGTCCCCATTGAACCAGTTTTCAGTGTTCACCTTCAAGAACCCTTCAGTCTTCCAGGGTTGCATCTTTGCCATTTGCACTCTCATTTTCACCTCCAGCAGTTGTCTTTAGCTGTGTCAAATCCCTCCCACTCATTTTGTGGTCTTTGCAGTCATTCTTGGTTGCTTCCAGCCATAGATTGGCTCTCCAACACTTCGGGTTCTAATCTACACACTAGTATTTGTGTTTTAGTGTTACTGCTTGAATTCTAGCCTTTGGGATTGTATCTGGGTATTCTGTGCCCCTTGAGTGCTTGAGTTCATGTTTTGGCCCTTCAACTTGAGTATTTCCACTTTGAGCTCATGTTTTTGCTGTTCACACTCACGGTCCAAGTCATCAAAACCTTCAGGATCACATCATAGACCTTTAAGCTCACTTCAAGCCCTTGGTGCTTATGTGCAGTTGTATTTGTTGAAGTGTTGTCACCTTTACCTGACTTTTGCTTACATTGTACAAGCTTACATAATAAATCTTCGCACTTAGGATGTTTGTTTTTCCTTCAGGTGTACCTCAGACTTCTTCTAACTGAAGCCTGAGGTAACTGTTCTTCTTTGTTGATTAATAGCTACCTTACTGACTTACTACTGTAGTCTCCTTCCTAGGTCCCTTGTCTTGACCTACCTTCAAGAGTATTTTCCCTTTGGTTGGAAGACCTGAGTTCTCAGGAGACCCTCATGGCCTTCAAGACTACTTTGATCAGGTGGTCAGGTACTGTGAGGAAAGGAGAGTCTTCAAAGACAAGGCAACCATCTGAGTTGCACTTCAGTTTGCACCTCTGAGCTCATTGAAGCTTTGGTTGCACTTCATCAAGCCTAGTAGTGGTGAATGGGATCAATTCATATGCCTTGTCATCCAGAAGTACCCTGAGCTAGAGCAGCCAGGAGATGATCTTGACCCCCTTGACAAACTCCTCACCTTTCTCAAGAAGGCTTGTACCTTCAAATTTGATTCACTCTCATCCCTAGGCCAGTATCTTCAAAGTTTCCAGCAGCAGTTCCTGCATCTTGTAAAGCAGGGTATTTTGGACATTGAAGCACAGTCAAGGCTCTTTGTTTGAGGCCTTTCATTACAGCTTGCAATGAAGGTAATGACCAGCCTCCTTTGCTAGTTCCCCCAGCATGCCCCAAACCTCTCCTGGCACTTCATTGATGTTGTTTGTCACACCAGGTATGTGCTGGTAAACCAGCTGGTTGGTGATGACACAGGGAAGTGGTGGAGTTCAGACCCCCCCCATTGAGTTGAGCCTGCTTCAGCTTTGAATAGCTGGCATCCTCTTCAAAATGAACCTTTGACCTTGAGTAGACCCCCTCCCTGCTTTGAGTCAACTTTGAACAGTACCCCACATCAAGTTGAGCCCCCTTCAGTTTCAAATAGCCAGCATCCTCTTTGAGATGAACCTTCAACCTCAAATAGACCCTCTCCCTGCTTCAAGTCAACCTTGAACAGTCCCCCTTGTCCAGTTTCAAGCCTGTGTCCCTGTTCCTCAGCAAGGGGCTCCAAGTAACATCCAACTTTGCTTTGAGTTGGTTTCAAATGACTCAAATTCTCATCCAGCCTCAAGTAAGCCCTCCCCACAGCCTAGTTCAACTTTGAGGAGTCCCCCTCAACTCAACCCTTGCTCAAATGACTCCCCTGTTCATCAGGGAGCCTCAAGGCAACCTTCTGCCCTTGAGAGGTTTGGTTTCTGCTTCTTCTGTGGTCGAGAAGGTCATGTTCAAGCTCAGCACAGTGTGTGCACTTTATATCTGGTGTCAGGCAGGTGTAGGATTGTTCATGGCTGAGTTGTGCTACCTACAGGTCAGGAGATCCCTTGAGAGGCTCCTGGGTGAACTCTCAGGGAGCAGCTCAGCTTCTGGGCCCTGACTCATGGTCATGGTAGTTTGATTTCACAGGTACCTTCCCCTGCTTCACCTCTGTCCTCTCCAGGACTCTCTCCCCCTCATCATGTTTGCACTGATCCTCCAAATTCTGCTTGAAGTTGAGGTGCCCAAATTGAAGTAGCTGATTCATGCTCAAGCTTTGTCAAGCACCCCTTGACCTCTACTTGCCAACTCTCCCCATGCCTTAGGGCCCCAGTGGCTCAGTTGTTTTGACTTCAACCCCTTCTCCTGGCTTCAAATTGTACTCAAGTTCAAAGAACTGACTTTGAACAACCTCACCTCTCTCCTCTGCCTTCAGTTGAAGTTTGTAGCCCCCCTCTGTGTCATGACCATGCATTTGTCCTAGGTCCCCACTCACTCTGTACCCAACTCTGCTGACCATTCACTCACTCTGCACCAACTTTGCCCACCCTCTGTCAGTTATGAACCTTCTCTGCTCCAACTGCTGTTGGACTTGTGCTGGTCTGTTGTCAGACCATGCAGACCATTCTCTGAGGGGTCATGTGACCTCCTTTCAGACTTCTCCTTGACAGCGCACAGCCAGGTACTCCACAGCATGTGTACCACATGGTCCTGCACCTAGACTGTTTCCTTTTGGTTTGTCCTATGTTACCCCTCATATGTTTTCCATCTTCCCTTCATTCATTGTCCAGGAAGTTTTACTTGAAAATTTATGATTCTCCATATGTCAGTTCTGATTCTGGTTACTGTACCTCTGTAGCAGTATAAAAGCATGTATCACACTCCACTGTTCTCCAGTACAAATATCAACTTAGTTTCTACTCCTTCTGTCTCTGACTTCTGTCTGTCAGAGTAACCTCTGACTGTCTGTCTGGTCTCTACCTCTGAAATACAAGGGCTGAGATCATACAAGGGGGTAGTGCATGAGCTAAACCTGATGCCCTCACTCTGCTCTGCCTTTACTCCAGTGGACTTCATTCCTGCCAACACTCTGCCAGTCAGAGTTCTGTTCCTTTGTGTTGGACTTGCTTCTGGACCCCTCCCCAGACCTTGTCTAGCATCAGAGTTGGTCAGAGTAGGCCTGGATCTGACAGTATATTCATACTTGCACTTGTATGATCTCATTTTCTGTCTTCCAAAAAACTTACACCATTATGAGAACTCAAGCTCAATCCCAGAGGGAGCTTGCTGAGAACCTTGCTGCAGTGCTAGCTAATCCACATCATCTCCCTTCTGGAATTGAACAATTCCAATCCTTCTCTGCTCAATGCCACTCTTGCACTGAAGGTGAAAGTGCTTCACAAGCTGGTCACTCTGACCTCCACCCAACAACCTTCCATACTCCATCTCCTCATAACTGAGATGATGGACCTGACCCCAACCCTGATGACCCTGATGGTGATCCCAATGGCAGGGGCAGTGGTGATGGGGATATCCCCAAAGACCTGGCTGAGTTGGCAGAGGATCCCCTTGTAGCTCTCACTAGGGCTGTCCATGCACTGGGGACTCTGCTCCAAAAACCAAAGTCCATGAGCCTGACACCTTCAACAGCTCTGACCCCAAGAAACTCTGCAAGTTCCTTGTGCAGTGTGAGTTGAACTTTCAAGACTGCTCCCATGCATTCTGCTCCAACAGAGCACAGGTAACCTTTGCTCAGTCTTACCTTAAGGATATGGCCCTGGCTTGGTTCGAGCCAGACCTACTAAATCCTGAAAATTATGACTGCCTGCTCTGGATGGATGACTATCACAAGTTCTTGCAAGCGCTCACAACTAATTTCAGTCTGCATGATGCCATAGCAGATGCCATCCAACAACTCAAGAACCTTACTATGAAGGAGGGCTCTTGAATTACCAAATACATCATGGAGTTCAATTGCTGGGCTGCACAGGTCAAAGACTATGGTGTTGGTGCACTCTGCCACTGCTTCTATAGCAGACTCCCAGACCACATCAAAGACGAGATTGCTCAAGTCAGAAAGCCTTCTACTCTGGCACAACTGTGTGAACTTGCCCAAACTATTGATGTGCATGACTGGGAGTGTAAAGCAGAAATTTTGCACACCACCAATTTTGCCACTGACAAGTCACAGTCTTCCAACCCTGACAACACCCTGAAAACAAGTCTAAATCATCATCCTCCACCCCCCCTCCAAAGTCCAATGCCAAGGGCAAGGGCAAAGAGAAAGATCTGCCCAAGTCTGACACATCCAAGTCTGATATTGCCCATCTTCTCAGCAAGGATGGCAAACTCACCTCCACTGAATGTCAGCACAGGATGCAGAACAACCTCTGCCTCTTCTGTGGCAAGGCTGGCCACTCTGCTAAGGACTGTCCCAAGTCCACCTCTTGTGCAGCCAAAGCCCATGCAGCTATGGCTGGAACTCCTCCTCCTCCACCTGCAGAGAAGGCAGAGCCAAAAAATTAGTCTGTTCCTCCAGGGAGCTCACACAGCCTGGAGGAAGTGTTGACCCCAACTCTGCACAACTGGATGTCCACTCTCTCTAGTCCCAATTCCTTACTTCCATCTGTAACTCTTCTTGGTTATTCTGTTGATACTGTTTCTGCATTGATTGATTCTGGCTCTTCTCATTGTTTTGTAGACCTGTCTGTAATCAAAAAATATGCTATTCCCATTTCCTCCATTTCTCCACCAATTCCACTCTGCTTGTTTGATGGTAGTACAAATACTGTCATTTCCTGAGAAGTAGATCTTTTGCTCTGCTTTCCTTCCAGCAATGTCAACTCCATTTTGTTTTATGTTACTCCATTGGATTCTTCTTGTTTGCTGGTATTAGGACACAACTGGCTCACCTGCTTCAATCCATCGATTGACTGGGTGGTGGGCAGTATATTGTTTAAACCATCATTACAGGGAATGCTGACACCCCAGGTGCCTTTGTCACCCTCCACTGTGACCTCCACTCCAGATCTGACACCCTCTGCTCCATTTGCAGCTCTGACTTCACCTCTGACTGACTCACCATGCTCTGCTCTGCTCATCTCACTCATCAATGCTGCCATGTATGTCAGAGCCTGTGCTCTCCCTGGCTCTAGGCAGTTCTGCTTACAGCTCTCCACTGATGATGTGAAGCTTCATGCATCCTCCACTTCCTCTCTGTCTCCTGACCTCTCCTCAGTCCCTTCTGAGTATCATGAGTTTGCTGATGTCTTTAGTAAAGACAAGGCTACCAAACTTGCACCACACTGCTCATTCAATCTCAAGATCAACCTTGAGGAAGGAGCTTCTCCACCCATCAGCATGATCTACTCTCTGTCTCCACCAGAGCTTGAAGCTCTCCACACCTTCATTGATGAGGATCTTGGCTACAGTTTCATCAAGCAGTCCACCTCCACTCATGGTGCCCCTGTCCTCTTTGTAAAGAAAAAGGATGGTTCACTCCACCCCTGCATAGACTATCAAGGACTCAATAAAATCACAAAAAAAGACTGCTATCTGCTGCTGCTCATCTCCAACCTACTCAACTCTCCAAGCCATGCTAAAGTCTACACCAAGGTTGACATCCACCATGCCTATCATCTGGTCTGCATCACAGATGGCAATGACTGCTTTCCACACTTGTTATGGTTCTTACAAGTGGCAGGTAATGCCCTTCAGTCTGACTAACATGCCTGTGGCTTTCCAGTGATTTGTTAATAGCATCTTTGCAGACATGCTCAATGTCTGCATTGTGGTATACCTCAATGACATCCTAATTTATTCACAGGACATGGGTTCACACTGTGATCATGTAAAAGAGGTACTCCACCACCTTCAAAAGCATCGTCTCTATGCCAAGCCAGAGAAGTGCAAGTTCCACACCACCTCCATCAAGTACCTTGGCTACATTCTCTCTCCCTCTGGTCTCACCATGTCCACTGAGAAGGTTCAGGCAGTCTGCAACTGGCCTGAGCCACAGCAGGTGAGAGACATCCAGTCCTTCCTTGGCTTTGCAAACTTCTACAGATGATTCATTAATAACTACTCCAACATCATCATTCCACTCACTTGCCTCATGTGAAAGGGTGCTCCTTGGAACTTTTCTGAGGAGTGCCACTCCACCTTCCTCCACCTGAAGGATGCCTTCAGCTCAGCTCCTGTTCTCACTCATTGGGTTCCTGATGCTCTGCTTACAGTTGAAACTGATGCCTCAAACTATGCCATTGCTGGTATTTTGTCACTCACCTGCTCCAATGGTGAACTCTGCCCAGTTGCTTTCTACTCCCACACTGTGACCACACCAGAACTCAACTATGATACCCATGACAAGGAGCTGTTGGCCATCATTGAGGCCTTCTGCCATTAGCAGCATTACCTAGAATGCTCTGCCTTACCTGTCGATATGGTGAGGGACCACAAAAACCTTGAGTACTTTTCCACTTCTAAGGTTCCCACCCATTGCCAGGCTCACTGGTTGGAGTACCTTTCACAGTTTAACCTTTCCATCTGCTTCCGACCTGGCCACCTGGGAGCCAAACCCAATACATTTACATGACATTGGGACACCTACCCAAAAGGGGGGGATAGGGACTATGCACAGGTAAATCCTCACAATTTCTGCCCTATGTTTACACAGGAACAGCTTGTGTCATCCCTCCATACCACCACCCTCATGGCACCTGTGCTCCATGCTGTCATGGTCTTTGATGTTGAGTGCTTGCACTCCAACATCATCACCACCCTACCTTCCAACCCTGTCTCCACCAGCCATCTCCCAACTCTGACTAAGCCTTGGTGGTCCCTGGACTCCAACAGTCTACTCCACCTTGACAGTTGCATCTTTGTCCCTGACATTGATGATCTCTGCCTTCAAGTGCTTTGGTTCAAGCATGACCATCCTCTAGCAGGCCATTTTGGACAAAACTGCACCCTAGAACTCATCTGCAGGGACTACATGTGGCCTAACCTCTGCTCTGACATGAAAGAATACATCAGGTCCTGCACTGCCTGTGGACAGAGTAAAACTCTGCACCACTGCCCCTATGGTCTACTGAAGCAACTCCCTGTCCCAGAGAGACTGTGGAACTCCATCTCCATGGACTTCATCTAACACCTCCCCAACTCCAATGGTTACTCTGCCATCCTCATGGTAGTGGACCACCTCTCAAAGCAAGCAGTGTTCATCCCCACCCATGACTCCATCACCTCTGCCAAACTTGCTAAGCTCTTCCTTACCCATGTCTTCTCTAAGCATGGAGTACCTGCTAATGTCACCTCCAACAGAGGTCCTGAGTTTGTCTCTCACTTCTTCCACTCTCTAGGAAAGGTCCTTGACATGTGTCTTCACTTCACTTCAGGTTACCACCCAGAAGGCAATGGCCAGACCAAGTGGACAAACCAGACCCTTGAGCAGTACCTCCACATCTACTGTAACTACCAACAAGACAACTGGGCTGAGCTCTTACCCCTAGCAGAGTTTGCTTTTAACAATGCACCTGTTATGTTTCACCCCTATCTTTTCTCTTTTCACTGTACATTTACTTTGTATTTGATCCATTGGACTTGATTTCCTTTTCGAGCTGTCTTCTCTCTGATCCGACAGCTCTCTACTTCCACCACTAGTGTTACTAGCTCAATCATACACAGTGTTCCTCAGAACTTCGCCCTCAGTGTCCCTAACCTGGACCACTCTTACTGGCATTACCCATAAATCCTCTGTTGTTTACAGAGGTTACCTTCAGCCGTTGCTGGGTAGAAACTTTAGACTGCATCTGAGCTCTCCCTATGTCTTGACTTCAGTTGAGCGTAACAGCACCAAGTGCGACTACTGGAGTTTCCCCTTTCTTTGCCAACAAGGGTTACCATCCAAACCTGTCTGTGGTCCCTGACCAAGACTTCACCTCTCTGCAGGCCCATGACTATGTTGCTGAGCTCTCTGCCCTTCATGACTTCCTCCACCCCAAAATGTCTGCCACTCAGCAGCACTACCCAGGTCCAGCAGATGCCAAATGCATACCTCTGCCTGGGTTCAAGGTTGGAGAACAGGCCTACATCCAAGCCAAGTACTTCTGCTCCACTTGTCCTTTGGAAAAACTCTCTGAAAAGTACTTAGGTCTGTTCACCATCTTGGCCAGGCCAGGTATGCTGTAAGTTAGGTAGAAAGCGAAGCAAGGGGCTCCTAGGGATAGATAGAAATGGGTCTAGTTTGACCCAGAGGGACTCTGTGCTTGGATCAGTGAAAAAGAGGCAAAGGAGTGGATTTGAGTTGGGCAGAATGAATGGAATAGTGAAAGGAGTGAGTGTTGGTGTCTGGAGATCATCTGGGAGTGCCTCAATGGGGGCTTGTCACATTCTTTCATTCACAGTCTTTTAATTATCACTGTCTTGCTGCCTTGCAGTCTGGTTTCCTCCTTTTTTTATTGTGTACTGTAGACCTACACTACTGCGCAAAATTGCTGACTAAGCTACTGAAAATGCGCCACACAGGTAGGCTGAGTATCACTAATGCAAATCAAAGCAAAAATACAGTAGAAAGGATAAAATAATTAAATCTCCTTAGTAGGGAGTACTTATTCCCTACATCTGAGGGGGACTTGAGAAAATGACTGTCCTCAGTCAACAAAAAGGGGGATTCAAAATGAAGGAACAGGTATCATATCAAAAATGAGTCCAGAAAATGAAAGGCATCAAGCTTCAAAACAGAAACAAGGAGACCATGTCAAGAAAAAGCAAAAGTCCACATGACTCACTTCACCAACCTGCAAGGGATGTGACCAGCATCAGGAAGCAAGCTGGCACAGGCACATGGCTGGGGAGAAGGTTCAGCCAGAGCATCAAGTCTGACCAACTCCAATGCTAGACAAGGTCTGGGGAGGGGTCCAGAAGCAAGTCCAACACAAAGGAACAGAACTCTGACTGGTGGAGTGTCAGCAGGAATGAAGTCCACCAGAGTAAAGGTGGAGCAGAGTGAGGGTGTTGGGTTTGGCTCATGTGCTACCCCCTTGTACAATCTCAGCCCTTGTATTTCAGAGGTAGAGACCAGACAGGCAGGTGGAGGTTACTCTGATGGACAGAAGTCAGAGACAGAAGGAGTAGGAACTAAGTTGATATTTGTACTGGAGAACAGCAGAGTGCAATACATGCTTTTATACTGCTATGGAGGTACAGTAACCAGAATCAGAACTGACATATGGAGACTCATAAATTTTCAAGTAAAACTTCCTGGACAATGAATGAAGGGAAGATGGAAAACATATGATGGGTAACATAGGACAAACCAAAAAGGAAACAGTCTAGGTGCAGGACCATGTGGTATGTGTGCTGTCAAGGAGAAGTCTGAAAGGAGGTCACATGACCCCTCAGAGAACAGTCCACATGGTCCAACAACAGACCAGCACAAGTCCAACAGCAGTTGGAGTGGAGAAGGTTCATAACTGACAGAGGGCAGGTGGAGTTGGTGTGGAGTGAGTGAATGGTCAGCAGAATTGGGTGTGGAGTGAGTGGGGACCTAGGACAAATGCATGGTCATGACAGTGCCCCCCCCTTAGGGTCTGAACCCCTGAAGGCCACATGTTTGGGATGAGATCAACATGAGTTGATCATTTTGAAATTACTTGATGCCTCAAGGATAATGGCTTTAGCCACAGCAGAGCTCTGTCAGAGTTTGAAGAACCACCTAAAAACACATGTTAGGGTTCTGAACCTTCATATCTTTCTCCCATTATCATGTCCTCACAGCACCAAACTAAAACCCCCCAGCCCACCCCTGGTCACTCTTGTGACTACTCCCAGGTTGCTGATGATGACCTTGTCATCCTTACAGATGACTCAACAGACACTGAGTGTGAGAAGGCAGTGGAGAAGGCTCATTGGCAAGAGGAGGCAGAGAAGAAGGAGTGAGAGTGTGAGGCAGAATGCAAGGCCAAGTGTGAGGAGGCAAAGAGGCAGAAAGCAGAGGAGGAGCAACTGGAGGTGGAGTGGGGGCAGAGGGAGGAGGAAGAGGCACAGGGGAAGAAGGCCACAGAGGAAGAGGCTGCACAACAGAAAGCAGTGGTGGAGGAGGTGGAGAGAGAGCAGCAGAGGGCATTGGAGGAGTGAACCCAGGCCAGGTGGGATGAGACTGCCCAAAGGTGCATGGTGGAGTATTGTGAGTCAGGCAGAGCTGATTTGTATATTTTATACTTTATTTTCCTAGGTTATGTGGCACAGTGTATGACATCAACACTGCCCAGAGGGTCCCTGGGGCCTCTCTGGTGGCCACCACAACTAGAAGGCCCCTGTGCACTCACTGTATAGTGAGTAAAATGGCAGGACAGTGCAAGCCTGGACAGGGCAAGACCAGGGCCTGCATGCCCTGTAAAAACAAGAAAAAGGTATGTAGTTGGACAAAGGAGGATGCAGTGGCAGGGCCATTGTAGAAGAGAGTGTGGATGGGAAGCTCCTGAGGGGAGAAGAAGAAGGTACCACAAGGGAAGGGAAAGGAAAAGGCGACAGAGCCAGAGGAGGTGGATGATGAGTGGGAGGCAGGTGAAGAGGATGAGGAGGAGCCCATGACACTGCATGAGGGTCCCTCAAGGGCAGGGGACTCCTCATGGTGGGTGGAGTGGGAGCAGGAGCAGCTGCTGCAGGCCATGGAGAGGTATGCAGAGGCACATGAGAGGGCCACAATGGCCTTTGAGAGGATGGCAGCAGCAGTGGAGCAGATGGTGGAGGTGGCAGAGAGGACAGCCGATGCATGGGGGACATACTCCACATGGGCAGAGTGGGCAGAGATGAGGAGGAGGGATGATGTGTGTGAGGCCAGAATGGCTGAGCTTGAGTGCATGGGAGGGGGTTGGAAGAGGCCACAGTTGGAAGTGGCAGAGGACAAGAACAATGAAGTGGATGAAGGTGTGGATGGGGACAACAAGGAAGAGGAGGAGGGTGGTGGAGAACAGAGAATGGAGGAGTAGTGTAGTTTTTCTTTCTTTGATTTTTTTTTTGTCTTTTTGTTTTTAGTTTGTATTTTTGTACTACTATGAAATAGACTTGTGACCTTGTATTAAGGTAGTTCAGTAAGGGGTGGAGTTGGCCCATGGAGGAGGGTTATGTGGGTGGAGTATCATGGCAGAGGTTGATGTGGGCCAGGTTTGTGTGGATAGCATTCATGGAACATGGCAACTATGTTAAAGATGTGATCCAACTCAGTTGCAAGCAACCAAGAGGTTTCTTCATTGGTGTTCTCATAACCAGCCCAGCAGACCAGGTATAAGAGTTGGAAGTGGTGGTGATGGCAGCCCACCTTAGAGTCAAGTATCTCCAACACTTCATACTCAAGGTCACCATTGACATCCACTGGTGGAGGCAGAGGTTGTTGTCAGTTTGGGAAAGGGTTGGCCACTGCAGTCTCCAGTTGCAAGACATGGAAGACCAGGTGTACCAAATGCATAGAATCCAGGAGCTTAAGGGTGACAGAGTGCACACCTGGCCTGTCCAAGATGGTGAACAGACCTAAGTACTTTTCAGAGAGTTTTTCCAAAGGACAAGTGGAGCAGAAGTACTTGGCTTGGATGTAGGCCTGTTCTCCAACCTTGAACCCAGGCAGAGGTATGCATTTGGCATCTGCTGGACCTGGGTAGTGCTGCTGAGTGGCAGACATTTTGGGGTGGAGGAAGTCATGAAGGGCAGAGAGCTCAGCAACATAGTCATGGGCCTGCAGAGAGGTGAAGTCTTGGTCAGGGACCACAGACAGGTTTGGATGGTAACCCTTGTTGGCAAAGAAAGGGGAAACTCCAGTAGTCGCACTTGGTGCTGTTACGCTCAACTGAAGTCAAGACATAGGGAGAGCTCAGATGCAGTCTAAAGTTTCTACCCAGCAACGGCTGAAGGTAACCTCTGTAAACAACAGAGGATTTATGGGTAATGCCAGTAAGAGTGGTCCAGGTTAGGGACACTGAGGGCGAAGTTCTGAGGAACACTGTGTATGATTGAGCTAGTAACACTAGTGGTGGAAGTAGAGAGCTGTCGGATCAGAGAGAAGACAGCTCGAAAAGGAAATCAAGTCCAATGGATCAAATACAAAGTAAATGTACAGTGAAAAGAGAAAAGATAGGGGTGAAACATAACAGGTGCATTGTTAAAAGCAAACTCTGCTAGGGGTAAGAGCTCAGCCCAGTTGTCTTGTTGGTAGTTACAGTAGATGTGGAGGTACTGCTCAAGGGTCTGGTTTGTCCACTTGGTCTGGCCATTGCCTTCTGGGTGGTAACCTGAAGTGAAGTGAAGACACATGTCAAGGACCTTTCCTAGAGAGTGGAAGAAGTGAGAGACAAACTCAGGACCTCTGTTGGAGGTGACATTAGCAGGTACTCCATGCTTAGAGAAGACATGGGTAAGGAAGAGCTTAGCAAGTTTGGCAGAGGTGATGGAGTCATGGGTGGGGATGAACACTGCTTGCTTTGAGAGGTGGTCCACTACCATGAGGATGGCAGAGTAACCATTGGAGTTGGGGAGGTGTTAGATGAAGTCCATGGAGATGGAGTTCCACAGTCTCTCTGGGACAGGGAGTTGCTTCAGTAGACCATAGGGGCAGTGGTGCAGAGTTTTACTCTGTCCACAGGCAGTGCAGGACCTGATGTATTCTTTCATGTCAGAGCAGAGGTTAGGCCACATGTAGTCCCTGCAGATGAGTTCTAGGGTGCAGTTTTGTCCAAAATGGCCTGCTAGAGGATGGTCATGCTTGAACCAAAGCACTTGAAGGCAGAGATCATCAATGTCAGGGACAAAGATGCAACTGTCAAGGTGGAGTAGACTGTTGGAGTCCAGGGACCACCAAGGCTTAGTCAGAGTTGGGAGATGGCTGGTGGAGACAGGGTTGGAAGGTAGGGTGGTGATGATGTTGGAGTGCAAGCACTCAACATCAAAGACCATGACAGCATGGAGCACAGGTGCCATGAGGGTGGTGGTATGGAGGGATGACACAAGCTGTTCCTGTGTAAACATAGGGCAGAAATTGTGAGGATTTACCTGTGCATAGTCCCTATCCCCCCCTTTTGGGTAGACATCCCAATGGCATGTAAGTGCATTGGGCTTAGCTCCTACACACCTTCTGCAGCTCAGGCCAGTTTTGGACTGCCTGAACTTTCTCAGCAGACATGGTGAGACCAGAGGGAGAGAGAATGTAGCTGAGGTACTCAATGGAGTTGGAGTGGACCTTGCACTTCTCTGGCTTGGCATAGAGACCATGCTATCAAAGGCAGCAGAGTACCTCTTTTACATGATCACAGTGTGACTCCATGTCCTGTGAATAAATTAAAATGTCATCAAGGTATACCATGATGCAGACATTGAGCATATCCACAAAGATGCTATTAATGAATTGCTGAAAAGCTGCAGGCACATTAGTCAGAATGAAGGGCATTACCTGCCACCTGTAAGAACCATAATGAGTGTGGAAAGAAGTTTTCCATTCATCTCTGTCTGTGATGTGGACTAGATGATAGGTATGGTGGAGGTTGATCTTGGTGTAGACTTTAAGTATGGCTTGGAGAGTTGAGCAGGTCAGAGATGAGCAGCAGTGGGTAGTGATCTTTCTTTGTGATTTTATTAAGTCCTCAATGGTCTACACAGAGGCAGAGTGACCTGTCCTTCTTCTTTATGAAGAGGACAGGGGCACCATGAGTGGAGGTGGACTGCGTGATGAAACCATAGCCAAGATACTCATCAATGAAGGTGTGGTGAGCTTCAAGCTCTGGTGGAGACAGCACATAATGTACCTACTTTGTATTGTATCATACAACCAAACAAGGTTGACAATTGGCCATGTTGCACAGACTGGCTAAAGTTGAGCCCACCTCTGAGTTGTCATTGTGTCACACAGCATAGCCATGATCATTGGATGTCACCATACTGCACAGTGTGGCTGAGGGGTTACTACTATATACATCTTGCCTGGATGATCCTGGCATGGATTCTGGCAAGTTGGGAAAGGTCTGGTACTAACCTGGTCTGGGCTCACTGGCATGAGCCCAGCATGTGTCAGCAATTGTCAGTGGGTCAGAAGGCATTCCACTGTAATTCTATTGGGTTGGTATGAATGCCAGGCTAATTCTAGTAAGCTGGGACAAATGCTGGGATAATGCCAATAAGCCAGGAAACATACCAGTCTTGTGCTAGTGGGCTGGCACAGATGCCAAGGTGGTGATGGTCAGTTGGCATGGATGCCAAGCTAATTCCAGTTGGCCAGTATGGATGACAGCCACCACACTATTTCCAGTGGGTCAGAAGGCATACCAATGTACATCCATTGGGCTGGGATGAGTTATGGCAACTTCTAGTATGCTGGGTCACATACCAGCCTTATGCAAGTGGGCCATGACAGGTGCCTGGATTATGGCAGGTAGTTGGAATATACATCTAGCCAGCTTTCATGCCAGGAATAGTAAGCAGGGACCCATACCAGTAGAGTGCAAATATGCCAGAATAGAGGATAAACTGGTGGTGGTGTGTGGGCATGGATGCTCATCTAATTCCAGGTGGGCTGGATGGATCACAGCCTGCAGGATATTTGCAGTGGTTCGGAAAGCACACTAGTGGGATGCTATTGGGCATGTATGACTTCCTGACATTTCCAGTTAGCTGGGCCAGATCCCATGTTATTGCCAGTGAGCCAGGATATCTACCTGGCTGAATCTAGGGGACTGGCAGGGGACCAAGGCCAGTGACAGTTGGTTGGCATCAATTCCTAACTAACTCCAGTTGGCCAGAATGGATCACACCCTCCAGGCTATTTACAGTGGTTCAGAAGGCATTCCAGTGGGACAGTATTGGGCCAGTATATGTTCCAGCCAAATCCAGTCAGCCAGGTCAAATTACCAGTTGTTGAACATGACCTGGGACACATACTAGCTGCAATATAGTGGGCCAGCACAGGTTCAGGGCTGTTGGCAGTTGTTTGGCATCAATTCTGAACCAACTCCAGTTGGCTGGGATGGATGACACCCTCTGGGCTATTTACAGTGGTTCAGAAGGCACTCCAGTGGGATTCTATTGGGCCAGTATATGTTCTGGCCAAATCCAGTCAGCTGGATCAAATTCCCAGTTGTTGACCATGACCTGGGATACCTACCAGCCACAATGTAGTGGGCCAGCACAGGTCCAGGGCTGGTGGCAGTTGTTTGGCATCAGTTCTGAACCAACTCCAGTTGGCCAGGATGAATGACACCCTCTGGGCTATTTACAGTGGTTCAGAAGGCACTCCAGTGGGATTCTATTGGGCCAGTATATGTTCCAGCCAAATCCAGTCAGCCGGATCAAATTCCCAGTTGTTTATCATGACCCGGGATACCTACTGGCCACAATGTAGTGGGCTGGCACAGGTCTAGGGCTGGTAGCAGTTGTTTGGCATCAGTTCTGAACCAACTCCAGTTGGCCAGGATGGATGACACCCTCTGGGCTATTTACAGTGGTTCAGAAGGCACTCCAGTGGGATGCTATTGGGCCAGTATATGTTCTGGCAAAGTCCAGTCAGCTGGGCCAAATTCCCAGTTGGTGACCATAACCTGGGACACATACTGGCCTTATGCTAGGGGACTGGGACAGATGCCCAGCCTAGGGTGGTTGATTGGCATGGATGCCCAGTTAAGGCCACTTGATGTTACTGGTTTAGATGATGGGCTAGTCTTTTGGCATCCCCTTGTGAATGCATGAGCCATACAAATAGTGTCCCATATATATTGGCTGGGCTGGGAAGCTATTGTCTATGGGGCTGATATATCAGTGGCCTGTGTAATAAGGCTCAGCTGGACCTGCAGTGTTCCGTTTGGAATGGTGGGAGCATATTTCAGTGTGCCATGTGCATCGGCCTCAGCCCAAATTGGAGTGCCCATGTACTATGGAGGGCTTATAGTCCATTGTACCATGACCTTTGGGTGGGCCCAGATATTGTGATCCCATAGGACAGGCTGGATGAATACTCCAGTGTTTCATGGTGTACAGGAGGCCCACGATATGGTGTCCCATCTGTCTTGAGTCAGCCCATGTATTATGATCACCAATCCATGTGGTCTGGCACATATGCCACAGTCTCATGCACAACAAGCAAGCCAATCTCCCAGTGTGCTGTCTGACTGGATTTGGCTCGAGTTGAAGTGTTCCACCAATTACGGGCCAGCCATAGTCGAAATTTGGGAAAGGTATATGGCAAATAACTTGGCTTGGGATGGCATATAATATCTATAGAACCACCTTTACATGGACCCCCTATTGGATAAGTGTAGGTTATATGGAAGGTCCCACCAGACCTGCAGGCATCAACCAAGTCTGGACATTCTGAGCTCTCATCCAGTCCCCATGGGGTATCTCTATCCAATTGTGTATGTTGTCCCTCATGTAGTAGGCAAAGCAACATTGGTTCCCACCCACAGAACTAACCCCATGTTGAAGAAGCCAGCTGGAAAATGCAACTACAGTACTGGGGTTGTAAAGGAACTGAAGGTGAAGTGTGGGGATATCCAATACACAATCTTCATAATTGCCAACCATGACCAGCATGTCATACCAATTGGACTGTGAGTGTGGGTCCCAGTGAAAGGGTGTGGTCTGGTTAGAGATTACAGAGACATTAGTAAAAACCAACAGCCAGTGCTGCAAGGCATCCTGCATATCTTGGTTATGCTGACTTGACCATATGTCCAACAACTGCATTGCTTGCCTTCCAGCCTCATACAGGCCTGGGTGCATAATCGAAAGCGCACCAGAGAGGATGGCAGCTGGGAGGTAAGACCGCTGGGACCATTCATGACCAGCATCCATCCATAGGTCAGTGGAAACTGATGGGGCAAAGTTCAGGGTCTGGATGCCACTTGAGAGACATACCCCTGAGGTAATATAACCATACCATATGCCCCTGTTGGTGCCTGGCTGGGGAAAACTCCAGGCACCCCAGTGACCATGAAGTGTGATTGAAATATTCAGCATTTTTCTGCCAGGAGCCACTTGTCATACTCCTGGACATTGCATTGTGAAGGGGGTCCAGAGTGGCAAGCATGTGTGTCTGCAGGGATGCCTGAATAATATAGAGTGTAAAGGAAATGTTTGAACTGACTTGCAAATCATTGGTGATGGCGCTGGGAAGGTACCACAATGCAATGGTATCACTGGTACCAAGGATTACCATAGGTTCATCCACAAAGCCAGTCAGACTTGATGGATGTGCTGCCAGGTGGCCTGCCTCCCAGGTTTCATCAACCCCCAATTCCATAGCTGAAAGGCACTCAGAAAGCTGTATCAGATCAATGCTGCTTTGCTCTGCAATTCAATTTACATTTGATTTTACATTCAGCCAGGACATCAGCTTACTTCTATTATTGTATGCTGCATGCATGCTGGCCACTATCTGATTCATAGTGACAATGCCATGTGTTGGAATCTGGAGTGGAGGATCTGGTTTGGGGGCATTTGGTCCAAGAAAGTTTGACTGGAGAATTCCCAGCACATATAGTGTGTAATATCCTGGGTGGTGCTGTGATTTATTGCCATTAAGATCAGAAGATGATATAGTGAGCATGGTGTTGATGATGGGTTATCTGGTACCCTGTAGTGTGTAGTATGGAACTGTTGTGAGTCAAAGTGTGGAAAGGTGGTGAAAACCAACCAAAACCAACACAAAAGACAAATAATGTGTGAGTGGTGGTGTGCCTCCATGGAACCTGGAGTGCAGAGAAACCTAAATGTGTGGGGGGGACTTCAAGTAGAGGGCTCCTGGTGCAAGTGGTCAATGAGTTACGCAGGAGAGCATGAATGAATGCTGATTGAGAAGGGGATGCTGAACAGAGCAGGGGTGTTCAGCCAAAAGGACTTGGGAGTAATGGATTTCGATAGAATATGCTCCTGGTGCAAGTTGATGACAAGTTACACAGGAGTGGAAGAATGACTAAACAAGAGGTTGCTGACTAAGCACTGATGATACTGCTGATGATGAATGAAGGTAGATAGACCCTTGATGGAGCCTCAACTACCAAGGATGATGGGTGGTGACAGGTAGACTCTTCCAAATGAGCCTCAACTGTCAACAATGAGATATGCACTGAACTGGCTGCTGAGCGACTTCTGGTTCACTTCCTGATTGCTTCTGGGTAGCTAAGTACATGGGGGTTTCTATACTGTGGGGGGAGCACAGCTTGTGACAAACAAGGCACAAACACTTGGTATGTAATGAGTAAGGACTGAGTAATCATGATGAGTAAGTGAGAAATGAAAAGTAAGCAAGCAAAGAAGATTGGTAAGTATTGGCAATGAACAAGTCAAGGATAGTCAAAATATCACAGAATGAGTCAAATGAAGTCAGAAACCGAGTAAGCACACTGATATCACATTAGGGGGTGGTGATGCAAGTTAGATCTCAGTGGAGACATCTCTAGATCCAAAGATGGCATGACAGATGGATGGTGTTTCCAAACAGGGAAGTATTAATTCCAGAATTGAAGGGCATGAGTCAGGTGTCAAAGGGGGCTAGGGCATTGGGGGTCTGTGGGGCAATGGGAGCATATGCAATCATGTCTCCCACCCTTCCATCCTCTCAGCAAAGTAACAAAAACCTCATGAATGGGGCTCTGATGGAGGAGGAGGAGAAGGGGGGATGTCTTCTGCTGGATCTTGCAGTAAGAAGGCAAGATGCATGTCATACTCATCATGAATGCAATCAGGGAGGCTGGAGAACAGTAGATTATACTGCAGCTGTCGCAATGCAGGAAGAATGATGGACGAGACTGGAACAAAGACAGTGCAGGGAACAGGGAGGAACAATCCATATGCTTCATCAAGAGGGGAGAGCAAAACAACCACATAAGACCTTTCTAACTGAGTGACAGACCTGAGGTGACCAAAGAATGTCCTTCTGGAAGTCATACTGACAAGGAGAACATGCTGACGAAGCTGCATGGGATGGGACAGGGCTGACAACGACAGGATGAACCAGGGGGCTTCAGGACAGAAGCTGGTGGGAATGCCTGGCAGATATACATAGCCATTGTCTCTGGCAAATGAGACAAGTGAGATGATTGATGAAGAGGTGGCCATGATTGATGGTCTTAGTGAAATGAGCATCTGATGGATGGAGTGCTGTAGAAATGCATAGAGTGCAAGGATCCTCTCCAAATTTGGAAGGAAGAATCGTGGGGCCGAGCACTTCAAGTGAGTGTGAGAACAGAGTCAATATCTTTGGAAATGGCAGAGATACAATGAAAACTGGAATGCTGTACACGGGTGCTAAACACCTTTAATGCACACTTAACTTGCTTCCTCTTTTCTCTTTAGCACTGACAACTCGTTCTTGTGCAAAGGATGACTGTTAACGTCTGACAGTCTTTCTACACATGAGGCCTCTAGTCTTCATCTGTGTGGCATGGGCATTGTGCACAACTTGTCGACGAGTTAGGCAGAGTCAGCTGTAACCATGTCCACAACACCTTTGGTGTGTGATACTGTGGCTATGTATGCTGGTGTTTTCTGGACCATAGTGAAGCTGCCATGGTTACATGGTGTAGGTAAATGACCATTCAAGCCTTCAAAAACAGGTGCCACTATGGTGGCATAGTACCTCTGGCTTCCACATATTATTCCAGCATGGTATGGGTACCAAGATCATCAGGAAGCAAAAAAGTGGTTTAAACCTGTTTAGACCCGTCACTGACTGGTCATGACTGTGATTCCATCATTCCCTGTCTCTCTGATGATAGAGGCAATAGATGGCAAGTTCTGCTATGCCTCCAGTGCATTCTCGTATTACCAAATATGTCATGGAGTTCAATCGCTGGGCTTCACAGGTCAAGGACTACGGTGTCGGTGCACTCTGCCACTGCTTCTATAGCAGACTTCCAGACCACATCAAGGATGAGATCACTCATGTCGGAAAACCCTCTACCCTCACACAACTCCGCGAACTTGCCCAGACCATCAATGTGTGCTACTGGGAGTGCAAAGCGGAAATCTCATGTACCACCAAGTCTGCCTCCGACAAGTCGCAGTCCTCCAACTCTGACAACAAGTCTAAATCATCGTCCTCCGCCTCCACTCAAAAGTCCGACACCAAGGGCAAGCAGAAAGATCTGCCCAAGTCCAACGCATCCAAGTCCGATATTGCCCACCTTCTGGGTAAAGATGGCAAACTCACCTCCGCTGAGCGCCAGCACAGGATGAAAAACAACCTCTGCCTCTTCTGTGGCGAGGCTGGCCACTCTGCCAAGGACTGTCCCAAGTCCACCTCTCGTGCAGCCAAAGCCTGTGCAGCTATGGCTGGAACTCTGCCTACTCTGCCTGCGGAGCAGGCAGAGCCAAAAAATTAGTCCGCTCCTCCAGGGAGCTCACACAACCTGGAGGAAGCGTTGAACCCAACTGTGTGCAACCAGACATCCGACTCAACATGTCTGCTTTTTCTAGTCCCAATTCCTTACTTCCATCTGTAACTCTTCCAGATTATTCTGTTGATACTTTCTCTGCATTGATCGATTCTGGTTCTTCTCATTGCTTCATAGACCTGTCTGTAATTAAAAAATATGCCATTCCTGTTTCCTCCGTTTCTCCACCAATTCCGCTCCACTTGTTTGATGGTAGTACAAACACTGGCATTTCCCAAGAAGTAGATCTTGCCCTCCGCTTTCCTTCTGGCAATGTCAATTCCATTTCATTTTATGTTACTCCATTGGATTCTTCATGTTCGCTGGTGTTAGGACACAACTGGCTCACCCGCTTCAATCCATTGATTGACTGGGTACTGGGCAGTATATCATTCAAACCACTGTTACAGGGAATGCCAATGCCCCAGGTGCCTTCGTCATCTTCTGCTGTGTCCTCCACTCCAGCTCTGACACCCTCCGCTCTGTCTGCAGCTCTGTCTGCAACTCTGACCAACTTGCCACGCTCCGCTCCACTTGTCTCACTCATCAATGCTGCTGCATATGTCAGAGCCTGTGCCCTCCCTGGCTCTAGACAGTTCCACTTCCAGCTTTCTGCTGATGATGTGAGGCTTTGTGCGTCCTCCGCTTCATCTCCGCCTCCTGACCTCTCCTCGGTTCCTTCTGAGTATCACGAGTTTGCCGATGTCTTTAGTAAAGACAAGGCCACTGAACTCCCACCACACTGCTCGTTCAATCTCAAGATTGACCTCAAGGAAGGAGCTTCTCCGCCCATTGGTACAATCTACTCTCTTTCTCCGCCAGAGCTTGAAGCTCTCTGCACCTTCATTGACGAGCATCTTGGCTATGGTTTCATCAAGCAGTCCACCTCCGCTCATGGTGCCCCTGTCCTCTTCATGAAGAAGAAGGATGGTTCACTCCACCTCTGCGTTGACTATCGAGGACTCAATAAAATCATGAAAAAAGACCACTATCCGCTGCCGCTCATCTCCGACCTACTCGACTCTCCAAGCCATGCTAAAGTCTACACCAAGATCGACCTCCGCCATGCCTATCATCTGGTCCGCATCACAGACGGAGATGAATGGAAAATGGCATTCTGCACTCGTTATGGTTCTTACGAGTGGTGGGTAATGCCATTCAGTCTGACTAATGCACCTGCAGCCTTCCAGCGATTCGTCAATAGCATCTTTGCAGACATGCTCGATGTCTGCATCGTGGTATACCTCGATGACATCTTAATTTATTCACAGGATGTGGAGTCACACCGCGAACATGTAAAAGAGGTACTCCGCCACCTTCGAAAGCATGGTCTCTATGCCAAGCCAGAGAAGTGTGAGTTTCACTCTGACTCCATTGAGTACCTCGGCTACATTCTTTCTCCCTCTGGTCTCACCATGTCTGCCAAGAAGGTTCAGGCAGTCTGTGACTGGCCTGAGCCGCAGAAGGTGCGAGACATCCAGTCTTTCCTTGGTTTCACAAATTTCTATAGATGATTCATTAATAACTACTCCGACATCGTCGTTCCGCTCACTCGCCTCATGCGAAAGGGTGCTCCTTGGAACTTTTCCGAGGAGTGCCACTCTGCTTTCCTCCACCTGAAGGATGCCTTCAGCTCTGCTCCCGTTCTCACTCATTGGGTCCCTGATGCTCCGCTTGCAGTTGAAACCAACACCTCCGACTATGCCGTTGCTGGCATTTTGTCGATCACTTGCTCTGATGGTGAACTCCGCCCAGTCGCTTTCTACTCTCGCACCATGACTGCACCAGAACTCAACTATGATACCCATGACAAGGAGCTGTTGGCTATCTTCGAGGCCTTCTGTGATTGGCAGCATTACCTAGAGGGCGCTGCCTTACCTGTCGATGTGGTGACAGACCATAAAAACCTTGAGTATTTTTCCATCTCTAAGGTTCTCACCCATCGACAGGCCCACTGGTCAGAGTACCTTTCCCAATTCAATCTTTCTATCCGCTTCTGACCTGGCCACTTAGGAGCCAAACCCGACACACTTACATGACGTTGGGATGTCTACCCAAAAGGGGGGGATAGGGACAACGCACAGGTAAATCCTCACAATCTCCGCCCTATGTTTACACAGGAGCAACTCGCGTCATCCCTCCATACCACCACCCTCATGGCACCTGTGCTCCATGCTGCCATGGTCTTCGATGTTGAGTGCTTGCACTCTGACATCATCTCCGCCCTACCCTCTGATCCTGTCTCCACCAGCCATCTTCCAACTCCAACTAAGCCTCGGTGGTCCCTGGACTCCAACAGTCTACTCCGCCTTGACAGTTGTATCTTTGTCCCTGACATTGATGACCTCTGCCTCCGAGTGCTTCGGTTCCACTTCAGGTAACCACTTTTCATAAGCATTTAGGCTGAATAGTTTCTCCAAACCATCCAGCCTAATAGCCTCCCAGACCAAGGTCTGCCCAGGGACATCTGGTCATGTCCCAGGGCTATGCAGATTTTTAGGCCCTGGGACAGATGGGATTTCCCACATAGCCATCCATTCAAATGCAATTATTTGGGATGTCCCAAGACTGCCTTGGGTGACTGGGGTCCCTACTCCTGAAAGTGCAGCTTATATTAGCATTGAAATAGCTGCAGAAATCCTAGCCCCCTTGCTCCTCTGACAGATTTAATCCACAAAGTATCCTTTGACCTATACATCCCCTCCCATCCCACCATGCATAGTAGTATACAATAGTACTTTTCATGTACATCTTTGCAATGTGATTCTGCTGTATTGGGACATCTCACTAGTTGCCAGGGAGATGACCCACCTGGGCCTCCACATTTGCCTTGAAAATTGCAATAATAAATTAAATTGAATCAATTTGTGTCTATACCTCATGCAATTTGTACTGTATGAAGGAAGAAGTGAATGGTTTTTGAACACTTGTGAGACAAGCCAATATCTCAAAGTCCCCCACATAGAACATGGTGTTGGTCACCTTTGCAACACCATCTGCAGAGGGCAGAATGTCCCAGATGAGCCTCTGAGGTTGTCATGGGGCATTGTGCTGGTCTGCAAAGGTAGCTTAGGAGGATGTGCCATCATAGCCCTCTGAGGCTGGGATGGGACATCCCACTGACTTTCATAAGGGGACTTGGGATGTCCCACAGCAGCCTCCAAGGCTACCTTGGGACATCCCACCCTCCCCTTTGCCAACCAGTGGGATGTCCCACAACAGCCTCTAAGGCTACATTGGGACATCCCACTGTTCCCTCTGCCAACCAGTGGGATGTCCCACAACAGCCTCTAATGCTACATTGGGACATCCCACTGTTCCCTCTGCCAACCAGTGGGATGTCCCACAACAGCTTCTAAGGCTATGTTGGGATGTCCCACCCTCCCCTTTGCCAAGCAGTGGGATGTCCCACAACAGCCTCCAAGCCTACATTGGGACATCCCACCCTCCCCTCTGGCAACCAGAGGGATGTCCCAACACAGCCTCTAAGGTGTTGAAGTAGTAATCTGCACTAATCCTACAAGCACCATAGAGAATCCAATGCAAGGTAGCTCCATGGTCAGAGCAGCTGCTTGACACTGAGAGGGTCCTGGCTCAATGCCAGCTCTGGTCACATTTTCATCAGGTTATGAGCTGCAGCTGGAACCCATGCATGCTCAGTACAATGGGTCATGCAGCATCCTTAGTAAGTCCAGATCATGTGAGTTACATGGACACAAGGTGGCTGATAGTAAGGCCTCCTGGAAACACAGCAGTAAATCCTGATCCATCACATGACACAAGGTCAAAAGGCAATCAGACCATTTGCATGACCCTAGGGGGTGTGCACTGTTTTTACACTCCAAAAGTGGCCAGATGAAGGGACCACATTGGAGATGGTGCATTCTGTGCATTAACTTCATGGAGATATGTTCCCACAGTGCTAGTCTAAGCCCCCAAGCTACTGACACTAGTACCCAGACCATATGGCTCAGTGGTTGCAGCACCTGGTAAACACCTAGGAGGTCACTGGTTCAATCTTAGGACTGGTCACATTTTCCTCATAAGGCTACATTGGGACATCCCTCCCCCCCTCTGGCAAGCAGTGGGATGTCCCACAACAGCCACTAAAGCTACATTGGGACATCCCTCCCCCCCTCTGGCAAGCAGTGGGATGTCCCACAATAGCCTCTAAGGCTACATTGGGACATCCCTCCCCCCCTCTGGCAGGCAGTGGGATGTCCCATGACAGCCTCTAAAGCTACATTGGGACATCCCTCCCCCCCCCTCTGGCAAGCAGTGGGATGTCCCACAACAGCCTCTAAGGCTACATTGGGACATCCCTCCCCCCCTTTGGCAAGTAGTGGGATGTCCCTTGACAGCCTCTAAAGCTACATTGGGACATCCCTCCCCCCCTCTGGCAAGCAGTGGGATGTCCCATGACAGCCTCTAAGGCTACATTGGGACATCCCTCCCCCCCTCTGGCAAGTATTGGGATGTCCCACAATAGCCTCTAAGGCTACATTGGGACATCCCCCCCCCTCTGGCAACCAGTGGGATGTCCCACAGCAGCCTCTGAGCAAGTGGGGAATGGTGCATTGCTCTTCACATAGTCTTGTTCCCATGTCACTGGTTTTCCCCCATGCTACTGATATTAGTGGCTGGACAATATATATTTGCTCAACTGTTAGAGCACTGGTTATCACCTAAGAGGTTGCTTCAATCCCAGCTCTGGTCACATTTCCATCATAATGGCTACATTGGGACATCCCACTTCCCCCTCTGGCAACTGGGGATAGTGTTGCTGTGGCTCAGGGAGCTGTCCTAAGCCAAGGGCCATACCACATCTATATTATTGAGTATTAAAATAATTATTGTAGATTTGGTATGTGGCAACTCAAGGCTACATTTGGTAATAGTTGTCATAGTGACTAAGCTGCTTGTTGTTGAGCAGGTCAGCCTTTGGAGCTGAGCCACAGCAACACTAGCTGAGGCTATGTCCCAGACCACCCTCTTGGGTTATATTGGGTCATCCCACCCCACTCTCCAGCAGACAGTCCAGTGGTTGTAGCACCTGGTGAACATCTAGGAGGTCACTGGTTCAATCTTAGGACTGGTCACATTTTCCTCATAAGGCTACTTTGGGACATCCCTCCCCCCCCTCTGGCAAGCAGTGGGATGTGCCACAACAGCCTCTAAAGCTGCATTGGGACATCCCTCCCTCCCATCTGGCAAGTAGTGGGATGTCCCACAACAGCCTCTAAGGCTACATTGGGACATCCCTCCCCCCCTCTGGCAAGCAGTGGGATGTCCCATGACAGCCTCTAAAGCTACATTGGGACATCCCTCCCCCCCCTCTGGCAAGCAGTGGGATGTCCCACAACAGCCTCTAAGGCTACATTGGGACATCCCTCCCCCCCTTTGGCAAGTAGTGGGATGTCCCATGACAGCCTCTAAAGCTACATTGGGACATCCCTCCCCCCCTCTGGCAAGTATTGGGATGTCCCATGACAGCCTCTAAAGCTACATTGGGACATCCCTCCCCCCTCTCTGGCAAGCAGTGGGATGTCCCACAACAGCCTCTAAGGCTACATTGGGGCATTCCTTCCCCCCCTCTGGCAACCAGGGGGATGTCCCACAATAGCCTCTAAGGCTACATTGGGATATCCCTCTCCCCCTCTGGCAACCAGTGGGATGTCCCACAACAGCCTCTGAGGCTACATTGGGGCATCCCACCCTCCCCTTTGCCAACCAGTGGGATGTCCCACAACAGCCCCTACACCTACATTGGGACATCCCTCCCCACCATCTGGCCAGCAGTGGGATGTCCCACAGCAGCCTCTAAGGCTAAGTTGGGATGTCCCACCCCCCTGTCTGGCCAGATGTCCCACACCACTCTCCACATAACACAAGGCCAAAATGCTATCAGACCATTTGCATGATCATAGGAGGCATGCACCCTTGTTGCACTCCAAAAATTCCCAGATTGAAGGACCATGTTGGAAATGGTGTATTCTGTGCATTGCACTCCACATAGTTTTGTTCCCACATCACTGGTCCATGCCCCATGCTACTGATGCTATCACCTAGACAATATACACAACTGAGCAGTCAGAGCACCTGGTTAACACCTAAGAGGTTGCTTCAATCCCAGCTCTGGTCACATTTCCATCATAAGGCTACATTGGGACATCCCCCCCCCCTCCAGCAGCCAGTGGGATGTCCCACAACAGCCTCTCAGGCTATGTTGGGACATCCCAACCCCCTTCCATACACCTGTGGGATGTCCCACAACAGCCTTTCAGGCTGTGTTGGGACATCCCAACCCCCTTTCCAGCAACCAGTGGGATGTCCCATGACAGCCTCTCAGGCTATGTTGGGACATCCCATCCCCCTTCCATAAACCAGTGGGATGTCCCACAACAGCCTCTCAGGCTATGTTGGGACATCCCATCCCCCCTTCCAGAAACCAGTGGGATGTCCCACAGCAGCCTCTCAGGCTATGTTGGGACATCCCATCCCCCCTTCCAGAAACCAGTGGGATGTCCCACAGCAGCCTCTCAGGCTATGTTGGGACATCCCATCTCCCCCTCTGGACACCAGTGAGATGTTATACAAATGCCACAGAGGCAACTGTTGGACATCCTACCCTGTATCTCTGACATCCACATTGTCCTCTGCCCACAATTGGGATATATATTGTCACATTGTAACAGGCTCAATCAATGGCACCAATCAGTTCAAGTCAGATCACCATGATTTTTGGAGATTCAGAATCAGGGCAATGAGACACAGGTCTGCCTTGCAGATGTCCATTACACATATAACCGAGATTGTGAGCCCATTATTGCATAATTCTTCACACAAGATTCATATCCTTTGAGCCCCACGTAATTTCTAGAGAACAGTACCAAAAAATATGTGC
Source organism: Pisolithus tinctorius (assembly GCA_024663395.1). Classification (NCBI taxonomy): domain Eukaryota; kingdom Fungi; phylum Basidiomycota; class Agaricomycetes; order Boletales; family Pisolithaceae; genus Pisolithus; species Pisolithus tinctorius. The sequence goes on from JANFAH010000002.1 coordinate 6,170,037, forward strand.
AGAGATGAAAAGTCAGTGACCAGGTGAGCAGTGAGCAGTGAATAACATGCTCCAAATGTCCTATACATATCATTGCTTGAAATAGTCATGGCACCCAAAGAATGCTATTCAAATTTTATTTGAAGCAAGTCTTGAGATGTGAGGCAAGGGGACAGGTAGAGGGTAGCACATGATTGGTAAGCAGCCACCATGTGTAGATAAGACAATACTAGGTGTAGAACTTCAGATCACCACAACACACTGCATAATTGCATATATTTTTGGTACTGTTCTCTAGATGATACACAGGGCTCCAAGGATATGAATCTTGTGTGAAGAAATATGCAATAATAGGCAAAGTAGAGGGCTCTCTACTGCCCAAAAAAACATTGAAAGCCTGCTGGACAATTGATGTATAGAAGACCACTATTGGTTTGCTAAGGTGTACAGATGCCTAGATCACTTGCAATTTTGATTGTATATGTGAAATCAGCCTATGCTTTTTCAGGCTTATATAGTGCTAGAACTAGTCTAATTTTTACACCAGGACCTACATCTAATTTCCCTGATTCTGAATCTGCAAAAATTGTGGTGATCTGACTTGAATTGATTGAGATATCAAAGTTATAACATTTAGCTACTACATGTGTGTGATTTTGTTTATTTGGCCTTGCTCTCAGTTTTGAAAATAACTGTAACACGAGGAGCAACAAGGCACAAACACAGTAGCTAGGACTGCAGGAATTGTATATACAGATTGAGGCATCATCTACAGTGCCTAACAGCAGTGGACATGTGATGGACATTGGTACCATATGTGATTTGACCCTGGACCGCCCCTAACAAAGAGTTGATAAGTGGCTGGTACTGAAATGTAACAGTAATGGCTGGGGCGACTGACACGAAACTATGGGATGCGGTAGAGGACTCCCAGGCAACCAGGGAGAAAGAGGGAAAACTGCCGATTGGATCACCCGATCCTGAGGTATATGCTAAACCGCCTCGAAACCCTTCAAACACAAAAGCAGGGAATATCTCAACAACGAGCAAGCAGAATTGGGTGAACAAGGGCACCCCGGAAATGGGTCAGTGAGAGGGACTTGTGGCTCGAAAAGCGAGAGAAGCGGTGCAGATACACATGAGGTACGATGAGAGGACCTCAAGGGGTGGGCCGTGCCACAAAAACTGCGAACATCTCCGTAACTACTGCACCAATCACAACGATCTAGACATCTCCAGGGAGTCGTCATCTAGTAGTGCGAGTCCGCAAAAAAGCGAGAGACGTGTCAGAGAAACCACCGAGATACAGCCCCAAGATGATAGGGGTAACTCCGGGCAAGCGAACAAGCAGGTAACGACCTCAGGACAACGGCTGGGGTGATCGACAGGGGCCTCAGGAAGGCGGTCGGGTACTCGTAGATAAACACGGAAAAAAAGGAGTCACCATGATCGGACCATCGGATCCTGAGCTATGCGCGAAACTGTCTCACTGCCCTCCGAACACGAAAACGGTGATATCTCAATAGCGGCTTCATGGAATTAGACAAAAGAGGCCCCCCCAGAGAGGTCTCGGCGAGGGGAACGAGTGGTGCGAAAAGCGATAGGAAAGGCGCAGGACTGAGTGGAGAGCCGCAGACTTGTCCCCCGAATCTGATGGTAACATCATCGCTGACACCAGCGACATCAATATACAAGCGGCGCATGACAAATATGTTGTAGGGGAAGCAAAAACTACACTAGTAGTAATCTTCATTTATATACTCCTCAGCGAAGTTGTCCTCATATTGTGCAGCATTACCCCTGTTGACCCAATGAGGTTCACCTGACTGGGTTGGAGGGTAGTAGTCAGTCAGTATATGGACCGTTGTAGTAAGGATGGTTGGTTCGAGACAGAACGCGATGGAATCCTTGGCGAGACGGAGGAAATTGATTGCGGTGGCCAGAAGGTAATGCCTAGAGAGAATGCAAGTCGACGGTGAAACCTCTGCAAAATCGAATTACTCACATGATATGGGATATTAGATGGGCCAGGATCACGATAGTTCGTACGGTCACCCCGAGAATCCTACATAATGTTTCCTTAGTCTTGTTACCGAAGGTCAGAGACCTGGATACTCACTTGTCGTCTGGGAAAAGACTGCTGGGCTGGGCCGGCCTCTCGCATGTGAGGACAGCTTGGAAGATTATCCCGATGTAGATCCTATACAACGCTTCATTAGTCTTGTTATCAGACCATAGGAACCAAACCCTACCCCGTATCGCAGAGCCAGCGCGGGAGGCTCGGATGGGCCAGGCTCTCGAGTGTGCACATTGCTTGGAATTGTGGACGGGTCACGACGCGAATCTTGCGCAATGGGGCACGCATCCCGGCGTTGATTCAGTGGTGCAGTTCGACGGTCAGACTGTAAAGCCTTGCGAACGTCAGCAGATACCAGGATATCGAGTAAAGAGCAGAACTTACCTGGGGACCAATAGTATTCGCGATTTGATGCCTCCACGCGGGGTCGCTTCCGAGAGGGAAAAGGGAGTTGTTGCTGCGGTCGGGGTTGTGGCTGTCGAAGGACCTCCATGCCTTGCTGCTGGCGATCCATTTCCTTGAGGGACTTCTGCCACTCTGGATCATCTGAGATCTGCCGCAAAACAGTACCATCAGTAGCTTTGACGAGCGCGATCTCACCCTTCAAAGGGTCAGCGTCCAAAATATCGATGACCTCTACACAGGACTTCAGCATCCAACTGGATGAATAAAATAGGGAATACCTTCGTTCCAGCACTTAATCTCAATTTCCAGCACATCATCCAGACTATCTTGTTCTTCCTCATCATTGGTTTGCCCGTCATACAAAAGACCCAGTTTTCTCCGAAGGTAAGGTACTACAAGTTGACGAAGAGGGCCAGCCTTAAGTTTCTTGTACTCGAAACCAGGGCCCGGTGGAGATACACCGTGGGGCCAGTTGACAATAGTGAGGTGGCTCTTCCGCAAAAACTCGAGAAGCCGGTGCCAGGAAACTTTCTGGGGATCGCCGACTTCAATGCCACGTGTGACTGAGCAAAGGATCAAGATAAATGCACGTACAGCACAAGAATAACTTACCGCGCAGATCTCTCAATGCGGCCAACATCTTCTCCTTCATCATGCTTCCGAATACTCTGCGGTTGCGGTCTCTCGGAGTCTCCTTTGTACGGCAACGTAGTTCCAGCGCAGAACCCACATCTCCAATGGAACCGGTGCCGGCCACCCTGGCATCCGCACCGTCGCCGTTCCTGAGACACCTACAACAATCCAATGAGGTCGAATGAAACATGCAAGAAATAAACTTACTTGAAAATCGCGGTATACTTATCCATGAGTGACCAGGACATCGATGCCATTTTCATTGATGAAGTTTCTTATCGTCTCGGAGCCTCCAAATATGCCAGAAGTTTGACATCCTGCAGGGTCCTGTCCAACATACATTACCGCTCCAACTATCTCAATATCCTCGAGATTGGACCATGCCTCCACCTGTGGAACGATGAGAATCAATGGCTGCACAGTTGCAACCACATACCAATCCAGAAAATTGTGTCTTTGCATTGTCCACTCTAGCTGCAATAGATTTGACAGATCGGTTAGTCGGTACGGCGGAGGAGCTCTCACTCCACTCATAGACGGCTTTTAACCTTTCCCTCCTTGCCGCGAAGTCATCCTTGGGGATGCCTATCATGAGGGTGTTGTACTCCTTCGTAATCAAATTGTTGATTGAATTTCGATCGGCTGGTCAGGACGTTAGAACGGTAGATGTGAGAGGGAGGAAAGCCATACCACCATCTGGTTTGGGCTGCGTGGCCCAATACCACGAGCGGAAGAGGTTGGCCTCATTAATTTTGGTATGAGAAGCCTTAACACTAAATCCCGCAGCGACGAGTATGTCGCGTGTAGACCGCCCGTGCCGTCGGCCAAGTTCTTCCGCCAGTCGTCTTGACGTCCTTCGCAAAAGCACGTATTTCGTCTAACGCTGCTGTGGACAGATTCCCCGGCTTCTTGAGGTTCGGGAGTTGGGTGTCACGGTCACTGTGGTTTGCAGCATCAATGTCCTCGGCATCTATAGCCCTACCTTTGCCCTTCTTCTGAAGTCTAGTATAGATCGGGCCACCTTCTTGGCGAGGATGGACAACGTCCCCTACAGGATGGGCAGAGTCATCAGACTCGTACACGGGTGGCGAGGACGGGGGAAGCGGGGACTGGGCACAAGAAACGGTCTGAGCATTGCGAGCGTGTGCATCATCACCATCTAGGAGTCAACATGTCAACACGAGGTAGATGCGTATATAGATGGTAACAGAACAGGATCGCAACAATTCTTTATCTATATAACAACCAAGGGAATGATGGGCGGCAGGAAACAGGTCACGAGTATCCAAAGCACCAAGCTTTGAAACACAAGTGGGCACCAAGCCCACCATCGCATGACCAGAGAGGCACCAAACCCCGAAATCAAAAGAAATGAGAATTATCTGAAAAAAACGTGAGAGAACGAGGGATACTGAAACGGAAGAACCCACCACAGGAGTCGCTCGAGCTCTCCGTCTCCTCGTCGTCATTCTCATTCTCATTGTAATCGGAACCCTTGTCGTCGTCATCGCTACCGGGCAGCTGGTCATCCTCTTTCTCACTACCGGACGGCAGGTCATCCTCGTTCTCGCTACCAGGACGGCTGATCATCCTCGTTCTCGTTACTGGAAGGCTGGTCATCCTCGTTTTCGTTGTTGTCGAGATTCTCCTCCACCTCCTCCATTGCAGAGTCCTCATCACGGATTTGGTCGTCCAGGCGCAGGGAAGGGGAAGGGAGCGTTGGGGTGTTCGCGATGGAAGGACGAGGTGTCAAGGAGCGTCTTCTATCTCTCAGGCCAAACATGTGCTCTTCCCAGCCTTCGGGAGGCTGGACTGCGCGCCACGGTTTCGGTTTGCCAATCATATCCTTCGGAGTAGATTGCCGTGAGCGGAAAACGATGTTAGAGTAATGGATGAGAAATATACAAGACGTACCTCTGAGTGTTGCACTCCATCGTTAGAGACAACAGCACCACCTTTTTTTACTCGTTTGGAAACCGGGGCATTTTGTGAGGACGGAATCCTTCGGTTGCGAAGAACGCGAGTGTTCAAGTCGGCAATGGAGTCCCTCGAAGGCTCCGGGATATCAGCAGAGCGGGGCATGGTTGTATGGGGGTGTTGAGAAACGGGGGGAGGCAAGGCGAGTATTTAAGGTCAGAGCACGTCAAGCCAAGACGAACCACATGGGAAAAAAAATCTGTCTAGAACATGTTGTCTCAGCGTGCAAAGTTCTGGATATAGCATCAGCAAGGACATATGAAACCACGAAAAGAGGACACGACGTAAGGGGGACGAAGGAAAAGCACGCAGGAAAGAAGTGGTTGTAATGCGTAGCGAGGATGACACACCTATCAAAATGGAAACATACGGGTGGAATCCCAATCGAAATCCAGAACGGCGGTATTCCGTCTGCATGACCCAGAAAGTGGGTTTCCTCGGGACTGAAAAACCACAAGAGTTCATCAGTATCCAGTAATAGAGAAAGGAATGGGCTTACTAGACTGGAAAATGAATCGTTCAAGCCCCTAAGGGCGGTCACTGACGAGAGCAGGGTCGACGGAGTCCTGATAGACGCAGTCCCTTTCACTGCGATCGATAGCCAAATCGAGCAAATAATGTAGACCGAACGTCGGAGGTACGACGACCTTTAGGCGAAGTTGTTGCTGAAACGAATCTCCGGTACTGAGCGACGAGGGTCATTGTCGTCCGTGCAATTGATCACCGGATCGACACCAAGACCACCCTTGAAGGCTCCAAGCCTTCAGGGGCTGTCAAGGGCACCAAGCCCATGACATTTAGCAGAGAGACGCTCCAAGCGTTCCGCTGCTAAGTGGTAGAGCTTGAATGGTAGAAATTTACGAAGGATGGAAAGTGCCGAGTTGCGACTTGCCTCACAGTCAGGCTGCCATACGCAATACGCGGCCTGAGGATTTATACTTCGTAGTAATTAATTGGAGACCGCCGCGAGAAATACTTGCCAACAGATAATACAATAGCTGTTAGTCTTTACATGGATATGGTAAAAAAAATTCCGGTGGGAGTATGCACTGCAGTCATCCGCTAGATATGGAACCCTTGCTTCACGATCTGGGTGGCCGCGGACAAGAATAGTGGAGGGATCAGTCGAGTTAGGTGGCGTTAGATGTATCGATACTGGCGGTGCGGGAAATTCCGCGTAAATGGGGATCGAGGGGGATAAGGTGGCAGGTGTACACTCTTCGCGGGACAACAATCCTGAAACCCCAGGACTCGACTGGGCATAATGCCGCCGTGGGGTATGTGGGTTGCGAGCCGGATGACCCTATGAAGGCTGCAATATGATCAGTCCAGAAATGTCACTTAAGAACATACTCACCTTCAGCGCGAGATCTTAGTAACAAAGCGCTTGCTAGCGTTTCAGCGTCTGCTGCATTCAATTCGAGGTTTCCGATCAGAGTAATTAGAGCGCCTGTGCCAAAATGTGTTAGTCGTCAGGAGTTAGTCAGAAAAACACGTACTGAGGTTGCTAGAGCTTATATCCAATCCAGTACTGGGCGAAGGTATTTCAGGACATGGTGGGTCAGGGAATGGGAAGGAAAGGCTGGAGAGTGAATGCGCAGAGAATTGTAAGTATGACGGCGGATCTCCAGCAGAAGGCTACCTCGTTCCCTTTCCCCATTTGTCGGAAGCCATTGCGGGAAAACCTGGAAGTTCGACCACGACAAATCGTGCACTTAGATGTGACGTAACTCTTCGTAATACCCTGGAGGAAGTAGCAGAAATCGATGGATAAGATACACTGAAAAGCTAACCACGTACCCGCGTTAGAACTTCGCATGGTTGATCATGAGGCAACCTGGAGAAAATTCATAGTAGAGGAACACGCCACGTATTCGATCGGCAGGGATAGATATGAACGGATGTGTTGCTAACTAGAATCTTTGGGACTAAAAGGCGAGGGGAGAACTGCACTATCGTCTACGCGATCGATCACTGAATCTGTACCAAGGGTAGATGAGTGGGGAGACAAGGGCGTCGCTATTGAAGGCATATACTGGCCAGGCGGAACGACGGAGTGCAGTCGGAGGTGGGGAGAACGATGGACCTAGTACACGTAGTATGCGCTGGTAAATGGGTCAGTAGACTGCGAAGCGTAATGATGCATAACTTAAGTCGAAAGCACTGACCCGCAAAACCTTCATTAACGTCGCTGAAAGATGAGGGTCAGTCTTGACTGTCGTCGTGCGATTGATCGTCGGATCCACTGGACACCAAGACCGCCCTTGAAGGCTCCAAGCCTTCAAGGCTGTCAAGGGCACCAAGCCCCTGACATATGGTAGAGGAATGCACCGAGCGTTCCCCCAATACCATGCGGACAGCATACAGAAGACGAGAGTGTCGCTAAGTAATAGCTGCGGGTGGTGCGAATGTTTGTTTCGGCTGTGATGATGTAACAATTGTGCAATTGTGAAATGACATGTTAAGATTCTGTCATTCATCGAAACTTTAGTCACATCGGTAAAAGTGGCCAAATCTATTAACAAAGTAGCAACGGCGCACTAGTACTTGTAACTAGGACTTGCTATAAGTAGCTTATCAATATGTCATTACTGTAATGCACGAACACAGTCTCCCGTGAATATTACAATAGGCAGTGCGGAACATTGAGGAATGAAATACGGAACACAAAACTTATATCTAATCACCCGATTATTTGACAATTTAGAGCCTAGACTCAAGGTCTTCCTCGAGCACGCTGTAAGTCAGGCGTCGCATTCATTTGCAGTGCAGGTCACGTGCACAGCAGTACCCATAATATTTCTCACTACTACTAGTAAGTGCTACCTACTACTTCGAGTCGCTGACGCCCCTCCGTATAAACCAATTCAGTGCAAGGTAAGTTTCTCTTTATCTTTTCCATCTTAATTTTCCAGATGGCCCTGGTCGCTCTTTCCACGAACGTTTGGAGCGTTCGTCCTGTCAGGTCTCGGGGGTTTGGTGCCCGCGAGTTCTTGATAGGCTTGGGGCCTATCAAGAGATATCCTCGCGGTTTCTGGGGCGTTTCTTCATCGAAATTCAGACGTTAACATAGTCTATACGCGTGCAGAGTCAATACACTAATCATCGTCACCTCTTTGTCAAGCAGACGTTTTTTGAAAGTAAGTTTTTATTCTCTTTCATTCATACCTTTCTTTCAAACATCCGGTCAACTTATGCTGTACTCGGAGCCAAACGTTCGGAGCGTTTGTCTGCCAAGTGCTCTGGGGTTTGGTGCCTCGCGAGTTCTCAATAGGCTTGGGGCCTATCGAGGGCAACATTCTCGTTTCATTTCAGTTACACCGGCCTTAACGCTGCATGATTCATTTTTTTCTCCCCTCGTCGTCATCTCCGTCAATTTAAGTAAGTACTGACTGACTTCTTTTGTTTCCAGGATGAATGTAGCTAGCAGTTCGCCCTTATGAATTATCATTGCGCAACCGCCCTGGCGACGGTGCATTCTCGCTGTCCCTAACTCAGCTCAAATTGATTATCATTATTTTCAGGCAGATGGGGTGCATTCGATGCATGCGTCCTAGCGAAGTGTGACGACCACTGGATCACTGTCGCCGAACGCTGACTATATTCCCCAACCCTTCATCTTCGATGGAGAAACAATCACGCCCCTACGCGATGGACGGTTCGGCCATATAGACTGTTTTCAATGGCCACAGTTGTTCGCAGAACGCTACACATGGAGTCCGTGTGTCCCTCGGAAAGTGGCCTATGGAGACGACCCAACGTGGAAGTGGCTGTGGTGGAACGTTACCCAGTCAGCGGAAGATTTTGTGCTGGAAAGAGGGTCTGCCTTCAAAGTTGGCAGGATTCATGCCGACAAGTGGAAGTCAATGGAGACCATTTATAATCGACTAGACGAACGTTTGCAAGGTTGGCTAAAGAAGCACCCCCACTACGAAGGTCCTCTGAGACCCGACTCAGTGGCTGGGGTCATGTCGGCGATGTCTCCTGCGTCTGAAGGTATGATTTTTTTCTGGTTCAGATTTCGTTAATTAAAATTTTCTCTAGCAACTCCCATTTATGTTTCGAGACACAGTCATATTGGTCGCTTTTTGTCAACTGCCTCCTCCTAGACGTCTTCGGCATGCTAGAATATCTGGACACAGACCTTGACCCTGCTACGGGCACTTTTGTCGATTCATTTGACCGCTGGATCGGGGCATTCACGACAGACCCCGACATTTGCCAGCACCTTTTCGAAATACGCGTGCCTGTCTGGATGGTCTGGAAACCCGATCGTGTACCCCCAGACATGCAAGTGTCGAAGACCGTCGAGATTACTGCGCCCTCATGACATAGTCATGGATCCTGAGGTTTTTGAGGTCGGGCAGATGCTGAAATGGCACAGCGCCTGGTACCACCCTGGTGAATCGCGCCACAGGCACACTCGACAAGGCCCGGCGATTGGGCTCGAGCAATTTGCAGCTCCCTGGCTGGAACCGCCCGCACCAGCAGTGGTGTGGCCTCGACTCCCACAAGCACGGGTCCCATGGCTTCCAATGCTGCAAGTTCCAGCGGTGCAAGTTCAAGTACGGGAGCTGTTAGGACGGGCAGGGCTCGACAACGTAATCAGCCATGTACGTATCCTATTCATTTTGTCTCAGTGTGTTTAACATTTTGCTCAGATCCCCCTGCAGGGCTCGAAAGGAGCCAAGCCGTCGGTCGTTCTGAATCCCGAACTGTGGGAAGACCTCGGCGATCCAGCTATTCCCCCTGCTATGTCTGCATGGCACGCTGCCCTGAAGGACGTGAATAAGGATGCAAAAAGGGTTAGTCCCAACGCGCCAAAGGTAGCTTACTTCTTTCCCAGCCCGAGTCTGTTTGTGAGGGGCGAGTCCTCCGATCGCCAGCAGAGGTACCTGAGGAATTGGCTAGTCTCTCGAGCGGGTTGGATCACTCGTCTTTCTGCCTCGGATGCGTCTCCTGTTATCCCTCGGTCCTGGCGGGATTTCCTGAACACAATTCCCAAGCAGATTTCATCCACATTTTCCGGCGACCGACTACGTGAATCTGCCGCCCTCTTTGGTCCCGAGCTCGTCAGCCTCCAACACGACATACCTAGCCATGTACAATTCCGGGATATTTCAATTTCCCTCGCAGACCTCGCTACCATCGATCAGATGACGAAAAGCAAGATTTTATGGGATTTATATGAACACAACTTCCGGTTCGAGTTGGTCGCTCTTGACCGTGCGATGATGCCTAGCTTGTGGTCGAATCGGGATTCAGAGCGGCTCGATCATGTCCGGCAGGTACGTACAATTTTACCTCACCAGGAATGCGCTGTTTCTGAACTCTACGCAGATTTTCCCTGGTGATTCGGAACTCACCATGTGTGCTGAGCCTTTCCCTCAGCAAAATCAAGGCCTCGGCTCGTCCGACTTTCAATCGAAAATGGGAGTACGTAGAGAAGCTCCGGGCGTTACTTGCTGTATGGCCAGGATGCCCCTCGGACTTGGCGGAGCCAATTATGCCATTAGCGTCATCGTCGCATGTCTGGGCAATGGAAAAGAAGTTGGCTATATTTTATGTACAGTCGTTCTTTGATACTTTTGGTCGTCCGCCCCTTCTTCCCCGCCTTATTCCAACTGCACCGCGGGGTTACGGTTCAAATAGTCGGTAACCTCCTTCATCATTCCCCAATACCATTTTTACTCTGTACGTTTCCTGAACGATATTCGTAGCACGCCGCAATTGCAATCTCATTTTGTTCATCGCACACTTGCTCCGTCTCTTTCCCCATCGCCCTCACTAGTCGTGTGCAAAGGTCAGTTCGCTTTTCTACTGCTGGAGGCTAACTATTGGAGACGTGCTGGTGGCATCTTGGGGTTGCCTTCCAGCAACCAGGATTCGGTGTCCTGGTCACAGTCCTGTAACTTGGTGTTGCAGGATCGTCGTCTACCACTAACTCGCCTAGACAGTTTATGTGTCTGACCGATTTCATAGATGTCTTTTCGTCGACCTGAAACAGCTTACTAGGCATGGTCCCTCTGTACGAGTTACCGCCCCAACGAACCAGATTCCCGACTCGCTCCGTGCAGATGATCTCGCGGTCCTTGTTGACCATCAGACTGCTGAACCTTCGCGCCAGTGTTCCTGGAACTGCGGGGCTTTACCTTCCTGTTGAGCACTTGCTCACCTTACCTGGCCATCGTGCTTTCACACAACACCCCAGTGATTCCTCCGACCCCCACATCCGACGCCTGCTCTGCTTCAAGCGCTGCTCGCCCATTAGAGCCTTCTGCGGGTAGTGAATGTGACCTCTCCCATGATGCCGCTTTCGACCGCTTAACTGATGGGCTACATATTAGCCAAGACCCGCTCCTGTCACCGTCTAGGAATGCCCGAAAAAAAATGAAGCAGTGGCAGCAGGTGGTCACACACTGTCATCCCTTCCCTCCTTCAGCCGTACCTTGCATATCGACGACTATCCAACCACTTCCGGAATCCTGTTGACTACGAACTGCCTGACGTGTGGTTGTCACCAGACTCGAAAGCTGAGAGTCATTTGCATTGATTTCAATGGTGAGATTTCTGTGTTCTTCGTCATTTTCCTCTGCTTAGATGCATTCATGGCAGCTCTGCAATCAGTTGATCTGGCTGTCTGTCCTTGTGCACCTGCAGCCCTCCAACTCCTTTGGATGGGCTACTTCCCCTGTGCCCCACTGGGGCCAACACTTGCTGTTAGCCTACAGCTTCTCAGCTTTGTCCGACAACTCTTCATGTGCATACCTCCAAACACTTCAGCATGGTGTGAGTCCCTTGAGGCATACCTTGCAGCTATGGGTTATAAGGTGGACACAAAGGTATGGAATTGTCATGTTTTGTATCATTACCCCATTTTTTCCACTTCGTAAAACATACATTACTGCCATAGTGACTGTAGTACAGATGACTCTGCTATGTAGGTAGTATATCTTAATCTGATGCATGACTATTTCATGGTTATAAGTGCATGCATGTGTGACATGTTCTGTTTCTTGGGACTGCTGTAGTGTTATATTGATAGGGTAGGATGTTTGTTGGTATTGTTTGTGGTGATGTTGCTATATTATTAATGCATACTTTGGTTGTTCTTCTCAGTCATGGATCATTGCTGATGATACTTGCAGGAGGGTATATGCCGGAGGTTCAGTAATGCATATCACTGGTATTGTATTCTGGAAACATCCCTTGATGAATATGTCCAACAACAACTGCAAGAATCTGCTAGTCCACCATCAAACATCCCCTCTGCAATCCCATTGCCAAGTTCCTCAGACAATGATGTCTTCAGTTCAAAGATGAGGCCATCAGAATACCTACGACAGCATTGTCCTTTATGCTTTGGTGGCCAGAGCTGGCAGAACAATAATAGTGAACATGGGTATGTCACTTGGTGGATATAGTTTTGTCAACTGCTAAAATTTCCTTTGTTCTAGCTTTTCTGATGTTGATGCAATTGTTTGCATTGATGCTTGTTTTACTCAGAAGCGCAGAAGTGGGCATCCAGATGATCCAGTAAACCCTACAGCTACAGTCTTTCTTTCACAAGAAGATATTTGTGCTATGGAGCATGAGGTTAATGAGTTGCGAAAGTCAAAGTCTTCAACCCAAAGGAGGAGTGGACAGGCTTTGAAAAAGAATTATCTTGGTGATGGGGAGGATGAGTTTGAAGAGGGAATGAGGATAACAATGTCAGTGCTGAAGGGTTGTAATGAGTCCTTTACTGCAGCTGATGAGAGGCGCCAGAAAGTGAGTCTTAATCATTTATTCTGACTCCATTGGTCTGATGGCAGTGTAGGCAAGTACCCAGTTCTTTTCAGATACTGGTGTCATGGCCCTACTCTGTCGTCATGATCGTGTCATTTACCTTGCAAATATGACTTCAGCTGGGGAGAGGCAACATTATGCACTTGCCCTCATCAAATCTCTTTTTGGCCATCTCCCAGATAATTTTCGTATTGGGCTGTTATATGACATAGGTTGTCAACTGGAACAGAGCTGCAGGAAGTGGGGTTTTCTCAAGTCATTTCTGCCACGTATTTCTTTTGCCATCTCAGTATTTCATGCCTTTGGTCATCAATGGGCATGTCAGCTTATCTATCACCCCCGAAAATGTGAAGGATTTGGGCTATCTGATGGAGAGGGATGTGAGCGTTTTTGGAGTTCAATCAAAGGGCTGATACCATCTCTTCATGTTTCTGGGGTATGTGTGCAGTATGCCACATCTGTTTCAAGCTAACATATTATTCAGTATCATCAACGCCTCTTTGTTATTGACTTCCAGGTGTGCCACCTGGACATGAAGAGTCTCACTGGTTTGGGCCAGTGGCTTTTGCGTCGCTGGAATCATTGCCAAGAAAAGAAGGCTGCTGCAAACAGAGGCCTAAGGAGATGTGGAGTTGATATCCCAACTCTTCAAGCTGAATGGGTTGCTCAAGTCTCTGCACAGACAAAGCCAGCTCCTCGTAAGCTGCTGATATAAATAATGACTCCTGCTCACCATCAAATTAGGTCACAGCTCTAAAGCTGCTGAGAATATGATATTGCAAATCATGGCAACTCAGAAATCATTGGCAAATTATGAGGCCAAGCTAGAAGTGCTGGAGAAAGATCTTCTCCATGGGGTTGCTGACATGACAAGCTTGAATATCCAAATTGCAGAGTGTCATCAAAAGGTTAAGTGTTTTAAAGAAGCTTTGCAGAACCAGAGGGCAACCCTAGGCATAAATGGGCATTCAAATCTTGCTAGTATCCAAAAGAGTGCTTATCTTCAAGTTAGTGGCAGTGTATTTTCTACATGGTTTCATCTAATTGAGACCATGTTCCATAGCTTCGCATGCATGCATTAGCAATCAAGAAACATATCAGAGATCGTCTGCGCCAACGAAAGTTTGAGTTGGAAAGACTGGAACGCTCATATCAGGCAGACTCTCAGTGGTAAGAGGTCATCATTCATGAATACCCTTGTATTTGACTTGCCTTGAAGAACAAAGACTTCAAAACCACACAGAAGCATCTGTGAAGCGACGAGAACCAGGAATAGCCAAGCTTGCCAGTAGCTACAATAATTTGTGTCTGCAAATTGTAGGCCTCATACACAAGGGAAAAGCTCCTCAGGGGTCAATAGCCCCACTCCTGATTCCAAGGGACTCTTTGTTCAAACTGGATGTGGATGATGATATTTGGCAGGATATTGGCCTTGGGGATGATTCAGATGGGTTACTACCCCCATGGTTAGCTGATGAAAAAGTGCACTCAGGGATCAGATCACTCCTTGAGCTGAGGCGTTGTGAAGAAGAGGAAAGGCGCCTGTTGCAGGAAAGAAGAGCTTTGACAGAGTGGTTTTCTGAAGAGTGGGGTCAGTGTGCAGAAAACCAGACAGAGTGCTGGTAAGAGACATGTGTCATTGCATTACCATGACTAACACACATTGCAGATGTTGATCTTGCATATGAACTTGACTGCAGAGCATTGAGACTAGCAGGTCTGTGCATCTTGTGGAAGAGGCAACTTAGAGGCTATCCTGGAACACCTAATGAGAACTGGGGTGCAAGTGATGAAGAACTGCACAGCATGGTGCAGGGTGGTCATGTTATATATATTGATGGTGATAATGAGGAGAGGTTTGATGGATTGGAGTCAGAGGGTGAAGAGGATGAGGATGAAGTGATGGATGATGAGTTGCTATGTGTTGCTGAAGAATTTGCCCTGGCAGATGAATATCACCAACAAAGTGATATGCCATTGGAAGAATTCTGTTGGGGAGAAGAATGGGAGAATGACCTACTGGATATGGATCCACCATCATCTCCAAGTAAAAGAGTTCGATACAGATAAGGGTGATAGAGACATATTATAATCTATTTGGTGTCATTAAATAGAATGTTTTTTGAGCATCATGTTTGCAAGACATATGCATGGGTAAAATGTAGAATATCCTGCTGGTTGGCAGAGGGGTAGGTGGGATGTCCCAATGTAGTCTTAGGGGCTGTTGTGGGACATCCCACTGCTTGCCAAAGGGGAGGGTGGGACATCCCAATGTAGCCTTAGAGGCTGTTGTGGGACATCCCACTGGTTGGCAAAGGGGAGGGTGGGATGTCCCAATTTAGCCTTAGAGGCTGTTGTGGGACATCCCACTGCTTGCCTAAGGGGAGGGTGGGACATCCCAATGTAGCCTTAGAGGCTGTTGTGGGACATCCCAATGTAGCCTTAGAGGCTGTGGTGGGACATCCCACTGCTTGCCAGAGGGGAGGGAGGGATGTCCCAATGTAGCTTTAGAGGCTGTCAAGGGACATCCCACTGCTTGCCAGAGGGGGGGAGGGATGTCCCAATGTAGCCTTAGAGGCTGTTGTGGGACATCCCACTACTTGCCAGAGGGGGGGGAGGGACATCCCAATGTAGCCTTAGAGGCTGTTGTGGGACATCCCACTGCTTGCCAGAAGGGGGGAGGGATGTCCCAATGTAGCCTTACAGGCTGTTGTGGGACATCCCACTGGTTGGCAAAGGGGAGGGTGGGATGTCCCAATTTAGCCTTAGAGGCTGTTGTGGGACATCCCACTGCTTGCCTAAGGGGAGGGTGAGACATCCCAATGTAGCCTTAGAGGCTGTTGTGGGACATCCCACTGCTTGCCAGAGGGGAGGGAGGGATGTCCCAATGTAGCTTTAGAGGCTGTCAAGGGACATCCCACTGCTTGCCAGAGGGGGGGAGGGATGTCCCAATGTAGCCTTAGAGGCTGTTGTGGGACATCCCACTACTTGCCAGAGGGGGAGGAGGGATGTCCCAATGTAGCCTTAGAGGCTGTTGTGGGACATCCCACTGCTTGCCAGAGGGGGGGGAGGGATGTCCCAATGTAGCTTTAGAGGCTGTCATGGGACATCCCACTGCTTGCCAGAGAGGGGGAGGGATGTCCCAATGTAGCTTTAGAGGCTGTCAAGGGACATCCCACTGCTTGCCAGAGGGGGGGAGGGATGTCTCAATGTAGCCTTAGAGGCTATTGTGGGACATCCCACTACTTGCCAGAGGGGGGGAGGGATGTCCCAAAGTAGCCTTATGAGGAAAATGTTACCAGTCCTAAGATTGAACCAGTGACCTCCTAGATGTTCACCAGGTGCTACAACCACTGGACTGTCTGCTGGAGAGTGGGGTGGGATGACCCAACATAACCCAAGAGGGTGTTCTGGGACATAGCCTCAGCTAGTGTTGCTGTGGCTCAGCTCCAAAGGCTGACCTGCTCAACAACAAGCAGCTTAGTCACTATGACAACTATTACCAAATGTAGCCTTGAGTTGCCACATACCAAATCCACAATAATTATTTTAATACTCAATAATATAGATGTGGTATGGACCTTGGCTTAGGACAGCTCCCTGAGCCACAGCAACACTACCCCCAGCTGCCAGAGGGGGAAGTGGGATGTCCCAATGTAGCCTTATGATGGAAATGTGACCAGAGCTGGGATTGAAGTAACCTCTTAGGTGATAACCAGTGCTCTAAACAGTTGAGTAAATATATATTGTCTAGGTACTAATATCAGTAGCATGGGGGTAAACCAGTGACATGGGAACAAGACTATGTGAAGAGCAATGCACCATTCCCCACTTGCTCAGAGGCTGCTGTGGGACATCCCACTGGTTGCCAGAGGGGGGGGGATGTCCCAATGTAGCCTTAGAGGCTGTTGTGGGACATCCCACTGGTTGCCAGAGGGGGGGGGGATGTCCCAATGTAGCCTTAGAGGCTGTTGTGGGACATCCCACTGCTTGCCAGAGGGGGGGGAGGGATGTCCCAATGTAGCTTTAGAGGCTGTCAAGGGACATCCCACTACTTGCCAGAGGGGGGGAGGGATGTCCCAATGTAGCCTTAGAGGCTGTTGTGGGACATCCCACTGCTTGCCAGAGGGAACAGTGGGATGTCCCAATGTAGCCTTAGAGGCTGTTGTGGGACATCCCACTGGTTGGCAGAGGGAACAGTGGGATGTCCCAATGTAGCCTTAGAGGCTGTTGTGGGACATCCCACTGGTTGGCAGAGGGAACAGTGGGATGTCCCAATGTAGCCTTAGAGGCTGTTGTGGGACATCCCACTGGTTGGCAAAGGGGAGGGTGGGATGTCCCAAGGTAGCCTTGGAGGCTGCTGTGGGACATCCCAAGTCCCCTTATGAAAGTCAGTGGGATGTCCCATCCCAGCCTCAGAGGGCTATGATGGCACATCCTCCTAAGCTACCTTTGCAGACCAGCACAATGCCCCATGACAACCTCAGAGGCTCATCTGGGACATTCTGCCCTCTGCAGATGGTGTTGCAAAGGTGACCAACACCATGTTCTATGTGGGGGACTTTGAGATATTGGCTTGTCTCACAAGTGTTCAAAAACCATTCACTTCTTCCTTCATACAGTACAAATTGCATGAGGTATAGACACAAATTGATTCAATTTAATTTATTATTGCAATTTTCAAGGCAAATGTGGAGGCCCAGGTGGGTCATCTCCCTGGCAACTAGTGAGATGTCCCAATACAGCAGAATCACATTGCAAAGATGTACATGAAAAGTACTATTGTATACTACTATGCATGGTGGGATGGGAGGGGATGTATAGGTCAAAGGATACTTTGTGGATTAAATCTGTCAGAGGAGCAAGGGGGCTAGGATTTCTGCAGCTATTTCAATGCTAATATAAGCTGCACTTTCAGGAGTAGGGACCCCAGTCACCCAAGGCAGTCTTGGGACATCCCAAATAATTGCATTTGAATGGATGGCTATGTGGGAAATCCCATCTGTCCCAGGGCCTAAAAATCTGCATAGCCCTGGGACATGACCAGATGTCCCTGGGCAGACCTTGGTCTGGGAGGCTATTAGGCTGGATGGTTTGGAGAAACTATTCAGCCTAAATGCTTATGAAAAGTGGTTACCTGAAGTGTCGGTTCAAGCATGATCATCCTCTAGCAGGCCATTTCGGGCAGAACTGCACCTTAGAACTCATCTGCAGGGACTATGTTTGGCCCAACCTCTGCTCTGACGTGAAAGAATACGTTAGGTCTTGCACCGCCTGTGGATGGAGCAAAACTCTGCGTCACCGCCCTTATGGTCTACTGAAGCAACTCCCCGTCCCAGAGAGACCTTGGAACTCCATCTCCATGGACTTCATTGAACACCTCCCCAACTCCAATGGCTGCTCCGCCATACTTGTGGTAGTGGACCACCTCTCAAAGCAAGCAGTGTTCATCCCCACCCATGACTCCATCACCTCTGCCGAACTCGCTAAGCTCTTCCTAACCCATGTCTTCTCCAAGCATGGAGTACCAGCTAATGTCACCTCTGACAGAGGTCCTGAGTTTGTCTCACACTTCTTCCGCTCTCTAGGAAAGGCCCTTGATATGTGTCTTCACTTCACCTCAGGTTACCACCCAGAAGGCGATGGCCAGACCGAGCGAACGAACCAGACTCTCGAGCAGTACCTTCATGTCTACTGTAACTACCAACAAAACAACTGGGCTGAGCTGTTACCTCTAGCAGAGTTCGCTTTCAACAATGCACCAAGTGCAACAACTGGAATTTCTCCCTTCTTCACTAACAAGGGATACCATCCAAACCTGTCTGTGGTCCCTGACCAAGACTTCACTTCTCCGAGGGCTCACAATTATATCATCGAGCTCTCCACCCTTCATGACTTCCTCCGCTCCGAAATGTCCGCCGCTCAACAGCACTACCAGGGTCCAGCAGATGCTAGATGCATACCTCTGCCTGGGTTCAAGGTTGGAGAACAGGCCTATGTCAAAGCCAAGTACTTCTGCTCCACTCGTCCATCAGAAAAACTCTCCGAAAAGTACTTAGGTCTGTTCACCATCTTGGCCAGGCCAGGTACGCATTCTGTCACCCTTAAGCTCCCTGACTCTATGTGCTCAGTACATCCGGTGTCACACACCAAAGGTGTTTGGTGAGGTGGACATGGATGTAGCTGATGAATGGAGATGAAGACCATAGCCCTCATGCGAAGAAGGACGGCCAGAAATGTCGGCAGTCATCCCTCGCACAAGAACGAGTTGTCAATGCCAAAGAAAAAGGAGGAAGCGAGTTAAGCGCCAATAAGGTTCTTAAGCGCCCGTGTATGGCATTCCGGTTTTCGACATATCTCCGCCAGTTCTGCAGACACCGAAACCATTCCCACACTCGCTTGTAGTGCTCAGCCACGCGATCCTACCTTCCAAAATTGGAAAGGATTTGTGCGCTCCACACGTTTCTACAGCACTCCCTCCAAAAGACGCTCATTTCGCTAATTCTTCTGATATGGCCGCCTCCACATCAATCATTTCGCTTGTCCCCTTTGCTAGGGACCATGGCTACATATATCTACCAGGAGTTCCTACTAGCTTCCGTCCTGAAGCATCCTGGTACATCCCACCCTCGTCTGCCCCCTCTCAGCCCATCCAGCTTGGGCAGCGTGTTCTTTTTGTCAGTATGACCTCTAGGAGGACATTCTTTGGTCACCTCAAGTCTGTCATTCGCTTGGAAAGGTCTTATGTGGTCGTTTCGGTCTCTCCAGTCCAAGAAGCATATGGATCCTTCCTCCCTGCTCCCTGCAACGTATTCATACCAGTCTTGTCCATCATTCTTCCAAAATTGCGACAGCTACAGTATAATCTACTGTTCTCCACTCTCCCTGATCGCATCCATGATGAGTATGATGCACATCTTGCCTCCTTATTGCAAGATACAGCAGAAGACGCTCCCCCTTCATCCTCTCTTCCAACAGAGCCTCATTCATGAAGTTTTTATTTGCTTCACTGAGAGGATGGTAAAGGGGGGAAGTTGCGATCCCTTATGCTCCTGTCACTCCACAGACCCCCAAAGCTTGACCCCTGTTGACATCTGACTCACCCTGTCCGCTTTTGGATGTACTATATCGGCATCAGATCAGCGCTGCCTCTCTGTCATCCCACTTTGGCCCAGAAACAATCTCTTCGAGATGTGACATGCACAGCCTCCCCCTAATGTGATTCCAGTGCGCTTTCCCAGTTTCTGACATTACTTGACTCATGCTTTGACATTCTGACTGTCTTCGACTCACCTGTTGCCAATACTTACCAATCTTTTGCCCTTGCTTACTGATTCTTCGCTTTTTGGCTTACTTATCCTTACCAATGCTCACCAATGCTTTCTAAGACGATTACCCACCGCTTACATTCCTTACTCATCAGTTACCAATTACTTACCAAGTGTTTGCACCTTGTTTTCCATAGGCAACGCCCCTGTACTGTATATAAATCACTGTACTTAGGTAGCAAAAAAAAAAAGAAGACATCAGAGAGCCCCTCTTGCTCGCATTTTGTTATCATTCAGAAAATCATTCAGCAGCTTCGATAGTTGAGACTTTATTAAGGGTCTAACTATTGTCTACTTCGCTTATTCTCATCTATCATTGATCTACTTCGCCCCAAGTCCTCCCTGAGCTCAGTGAAGCTCAGGACATCGAATTAAGTCATCATCCACCCTTCTGTAGGCTGACAGCAGTCTACCCCATCGCTTCCTCTCGCATTCCTGCTCCTTCTTCGTCAGGAGCACCCCCAACCCTCAGCACTCATCTTTGAGTGTTGTAGTTCGCAAAAACCCTCCCAAAGAACAGGTTCCACCATCTAGGTACCGCATAGGCACACCACCACTCGCTTTCATTGTCTTTTGTGTTGGTTTTGGTTGGTTTCCACCACTGAACCTCACTTTGACTCACACCGGTCTTCCATGTCTCACAGCTGGAAGCCACAGCAGCTAACCCTTTCCCAAACTGACAACAACTTCCGCCTCCACCAGTGGATGTCGATGGTGACCTTGAGTACGAAGTATCAGAGATACTCGACTCTAAGGTGGACCGCCATCGCCACCATTGTCAACTCTTGTATCTAGTCTGCTGGGCTGGTTATGAGAACACCGACGAAGAAACCTCTTGGTTGCTTGCAACTGAGCTAGATCACGCTTCCAACATAGTATCCGCTTTCCATGAACGCTATCCACATAAACCTGGCCCATACCAACCTCCGCCATAGTACTCTGCCTACATAATCCTCCTCCACAGGCCAACTCTGCCTCTTACCGAACTACCTTAAGTACTTTAGAATTTTTCTCCACTTATCCATTTCACTTGTCAGAGTTGCAAACAAAATCACAAGTCTATTTCATAGTAGTACAAAAATATACAAACTAAAGACAAAGAAAAGAAAAAAAAAACAGAACTACCCTACTCTTCCATCGCTGTTTCTCTGCCACCCTCCTGTTCTTCTCCACTGTCCTGCTCCCCTCTGACTTCTCCCTCTTCCTCGTTATCCCCCTCCACACCTTCATCCGCCTCCTCTTGCTGTTTCTCTGCCGCCTCTGACTCAGGCCTCTTCCAACCGCCACCTGTGCACTCGAGCTCAGCCATCCTGGCCTCTCGCACATCCTCCCTCCTCCTCATCTCTGCCCACTCTGCCCAGGCACGGTACAGTGCCCACTCGTTGGCTGTCTGCTCTGCAGCCACTGCCATCTGCTCCGCTGCCTCTGCCATCCTCTCGAAGGCCAGCACAGTGGTCTCGTGTGCTTCGGTCTGTCTCTCCATGGCCTGCAGCTGCTGCTCCCACTCTCACTCTGCCCACCACGTGTGGACTCTCACACCAGAAGGACCCTCGAGCGGGGTCACTGGTTTGTCTTCCTCTCCGCCAGCCTCCCGCTTGTCGTCCGCCTCTTCCATTTCCATCACTCTCTCCTTCCCCTTCCCTTGCGGTACCTTCTTCTTCTCCCCTCAGGAGCTCCCTGTCCCCGCTCTCTTCTGTGATGGCCCCACCACCATGTCCTCCCTCATCCAACTACATACCTTTTTCTTCTTGTGACAGGGCACACAGGCCCTGGTCTTGCCTTGTCCTGGCTTGCACTGCCTGGCGGTCAGGCTCACTACACAGCAAGTGCAGGGGGGCTGCCTGGTGGCAGTGACCACCACGGAGGCCCCAGGGACCTTCTGGGCGGTGTTGATGTCATACACTGCACCAGTTAACCTAAAATAGAATAAGGTCAAAAAAAAATGGGTCAGCTCCACCTGACTCACAGTGGTTTGCTGCTCACCTCTGTGCGGCCTCATCCCGCCTGGCCTGGGCCCTCTCTTGAGAGGCTCTCTGCCTCTGTCTTTCTGCCTCCTCCTCTGCTGCCTTCTTCCTTTGAGCCTCCTCTTCCTCCTCCGCTCTCTTCCTCCACTCCGCCTCCAGTCTCTCCTCCTCCGCCTTCTGCCTCTTGGCCTCCTCATGCTTGGCCTTGCACTCTCTCTCCCTCCGCTCGACCTCCTCTCGTTGGCGCACCTTCTCTGTGGACTTCTCTCATTCAGTGTTGGTGGAGTCGTCGGTCAGAATGACCAGCTCTTCATCTGCGACTTGGGAGTAGTCGCAGATGTGGCCAGGGGTTGGTTGGGGGGTCTTGCTCTGGCGCTGGGAAGGCCTGATGATGGGAGGAAGGTATGAAGGTTCAGAGCCCTAACACGTGTTTTTAAGCAGTACTTCGAACTCCAATGGAGCTCCACTGTGGCTAAAGCTATTATCCTCAAGGCATCAAAGAAATTTCAAATGATCAACTCGTGTTGATCTCGTCCTGTACATGCGGCCTTCAGGGGTTCAGGCCCTAAGGGGGGGGCACTGTCATAACCATGTGTTCACTCTAGGTCTTTACTCACTCCGCACCCTCTTCCACCAGTCATTTGCTCACTCTGCACCAACTCCGCCCACCTTCTATCATCTACGAACCATCTCTGCTCCGACTGCTGTTGGACTTGTGTTGTTCTCCTACCAGACCAAGTGGACCACTCTCTGAGTGGTCATGTGACTGTCTTCGGACTTCTCCCTGACAGTGCGCAGTCAGGTACTCCGCAGTGCACACACCACATGGTCCAGCATCTGGACTGTTTCCTTTTCTGGATGTTCTATGTTACCTGCTCGTATGTCCTCCGTCTACCCTTCATTCATCGTCCAGGAAATTTTACTTGAAAATTTATGGGTCTCCGTATGTCAGTTCTGATTCCGATTACTGTACCTCTGTAGTAGTATAAAAGCATGTATCATACTCCACCGTTCCTTAGTATGAATATCAACTTAGTTCCTACTCCCTCTGATTCTGTCTTCTGCCTGTTGGAGTTATCTCCGACTCTCTGTCTGTACTCTCCCTCTGAAATACAAGGGCTGAGATCATGCAAGGGGGTAGCGCACGAGCTAAACCCGATGCCCTCACTCTGCTCCGCCTCTGCTTCAGCAGACTTCGTTCCTGCCACCACTCTGCTAGTCGGAGTTCTGTTCCTCTGTATCAGACTTGCTTCTGAACCCTTCTCTAGACCTTATATAGCATCGGAGTTGGTCAGAGTAGGCCTGGACTTGACATGTCATCACAATGACCTCTTGCATTTGGGTCTGCAATTGCAGCACTCACAGTCAGGTCTGCCCTATTCAATTCTTGGTATTTGCCAAGAATGTCCTCCCCAGCCCCCAGTGCAATAAGTTGCTTTTGGCACTGGCAATAGATGGCGGCATGCCACTGAACCATTGCCTCTGCATTGGATATCCAGCCCCATGCCCGGGTTGTCATTTTGTAGTTCCCTCCTTTCCAGGCATCTGTATGAAATATCATGGCCTTGTCCACGAGGGCCAGACACAATTCATGCAATGCATCATTTGCCTGGCCCTGTCTCAGATGTATTTCCTGTTCCACAAGACTGCCAAGGCCCATGTCATGGAAATACTGTACTCTGATATATGATGGCAGTGGAACATTGCTGACCTCCTGGTGACCAGGATGATCAGGGAGGAACAGATCATCAGTTTTGTTGTTACTGTCCCTGTCAAATGGGGCTATACTTCTGGGCCTTTGCCTGGGGTTAACTTGCCAGTCATTTCTGATGAACTGGGCTGCTCCATGTACTAGTGCATCAATCTGTGATTGCAACCAGTCTTGCCTGCATGAAGTCAACAACTGGTCTGCCTCTGTTGCCCTGGCATCCATCTGTCGTTTATCCATAGCAAGCACTATTTGAGCCTGCTCAACCTTTAATGCCCATGCAATCCAAGTAGCTGAACCACATGAGCTGCTGAATGAATGGTCATTATGGATTAGGTCAATCTCAATGGCTTTCATGGTGGGTGCTACCATGATGTATGTAAGTTATGGGACAGATGATACAGTTGGCCCCCTTACCCTTCTCCAGCCAGACTTCATATATGTCCATAGCCTGCAGAGTATTCTGCCAGCATGACTGTGCCACAAGTTCTTGTTCCACCCATAACTGACACAAGCCATCTGGTATCTTGCTATCCAACTCATTGAATTTATCTTGGATTGTTGCTAATGACTGCTTGGCAACCTTGAACTTCTGTTTCAATGCCAATGCTATGTGCAAGTAATCAAGCGGTGGTCAACCAGGTACTGTGATGACATATGCATCTGTATCATTTTGAGGAAGTTACTATCATTCATTTGGAAGTCCAGAAACTCCTGACGATGTGCTGTCACCATTCCCCAGGCTGATGGTGAGATTATGTTGAGGGAAGACCAGAGGGTCTCCATGATTTCACTGTCCACCCAGCTGGCACCCGGAATAAAGTTTGGAGTATATCTGGCAAAGCACTCTGTCTGATGGCCATGGACATGCCATAGTCCAATGCTGGGCTGAATCTGTAATCCAGAAGGCAGAGAGAGATATCTATTTTCCTCAAGCCAGTGGGCCAAGTTCTTGCTATACTGACAATTGATGTCATAAAAGGTTATGACCAGTTGCCAGGGGTCCAATTCATGGTGCATGGCATGGACCAGAGCATAATCCATATTGACCTGCCTGCTATATTGTTAGTCATGACCAGGGACTATAAATTGGTGCACACTGCTCTCCCTTCTGAAAGTCAACCATTGCATGAGGTACAAAACAGCCATGCCTTGCACAGGCACATCCACCAATCCTGGTCAATTCCAACTTATTCCTTTGTGCATTTGCTTGATTAACAGCCCAGTGGTTATTGCAGTCAGATTTCTGCACAACACAATCAGTCCGGTGCCTTTGGAGAGATCATGGCGCACCAACTTCTATTCTATTTATGGTCCCAGTCAAATATTCCTTGTATGGAGCTGATGTGACCATGAAGCCATTTCCATCCATGAGCCAGACCTCTTTGGCAGCATTCTTGGACAGCATATGATTGGCCTTGAAGTTGCTGTCCATCACAAAGGTCCTAGCAAACTGCCAGCTACACAAGTCAGGCTAACAATGCCTTTGCAATAATGAATAGAATACAGACTCAGAGAGATCAATATCCTGATCTGGTACATTGATTGCTGGCTGTGGACAGGCAGGGCAGAAGAGGACAAGTTCACTGGCCTGGGGATCAGGTGACTGTTGATGGAATCCCTGCCATTTCAACAGCTTTAGGAGCCTCCACATTCTCAACACCCTGAGCAATTCCCTATACCTATTCTTCAACTGGCATGAGCAATGTGGCATATGGTAGGCCAGGGGTGATCACACTCACCAGCACTAGGTGAGGAAATGCGCTTGAGGTGACTCTCTGAAGTTTGCTATAATAGTTCATGGTGGAGGTTCCACATTCAACATTGTCCCTGATGAAGTCATCCAGCACCTGGAAAGTGAAAGCCATCCTTGGTGCCTTAGTTGTAGCTGGGAATAGGCTGGCCATGGTAAGCTGAAGATGTGAATCCTCAGACCCAGGGCAGTTGCAATACTGCACATTGCAAAAGTGCACACCACCAGTGTCCACAACTGTCAGATAGTTTCTATCATCTGGTGGGTTGAGATGTGCCAGTCATTGACTCTCCTCAATGTCCTCCCACTCATCATCTACATGGCTGGTAGCATCCTCCCAAGAACCTTCTCCTGCCAGGCATGGTGCTCTGGCATGGCCCAAGTGTAGCACCAAACCAACCTATGATATCAGTCATCACAGATGATGGGTTGAAACCAGAACTCACCAGCCATAGAGTGAAGTCTTCAAAGAATCTTCCATTCCATTTTTGTACCCGATGGAATGGTCTGAGCTTGTGTTGCTTGATGCAACATGTTTTACAAGACAATGGGCAATGCACACAGTCCATGCATCTATATAGTGCCCCTTCTGCTTTACACACAAAACAAGCCATGACATCAGGTATCTACTCTTATAGGGCAGCCACTCTTCCAGATAACTGTTCTGTAATACCATAAGGCACACATTGCCAGCACCAGGATGTTTGACAATGCACACCTGGCTTTTTGGAATTCTTGATGTCCTTGGTGGTGATGCATCATCCATGTAGCAATATAGGTCAGCATCATTACCCTGGACTAAATTGGGTTCCTGGATGCTCAAAGATCCTGCCCTAGTAGGTGATTCATTGCTTTGGCCAGTTGCATATCTTGCCCTCTTTCTCAGAGTAAACTTGACCATCTTTTTCTTTGGATCCCCTGGTTGTTTTCACCTTTTTCCAAGTGACATGGGTTACTGGGGTGGCCACTGCAGCTCAGGTGATTCATGACTTGCCCATGTCTAGTATCAAGTCCTTGCAGGATGTCTGCAGGCCTCAGCCATACATGCCTCATTGTGATGCCTGGCATGACTATGATTTGAGTTGGACCTCAGAATCAATGTCAGAAGATGCAATCAGGATCAAACTATACTTTATCTATATATAGTAGCAGACTGGATGATAGACAAATTGGCTTACCATGTTTGGCTACAGTACTGATCGACTGGAACAAGACCATACTAACAATGGGTATGTATCATGACCAGAACATTACTCAGCCCCTGGAACTTTATTCAAGAATGGGGGACAGTAACTATGAGGAATGGACTCCAAATTTTCTTTCAACAGAGGGTAACATTACCTGAAACTAACCAACCTCAACACCTTCTCCAACATTCAGAATGGCCAGCAGCAATCACAGTACTAATGGTGTTAATACCTCAGATGAGGTGGACTTTCCCTCCAATGAGGAATCTAGCTCAGATAGCATGGAGACAGCAAAATCTGTGCCAGGAAAGCTGAGACTGGATGAACTTCAAATCCTCCAAGACAGTCTAAAGGATTGGAAGGAAGCTGACACAAACAAAAGGGCCTTACTGATGGAGGGCATGCGGAACACAATCAAGCAGCTGGATGCCAACAAGAGCCTCAAACAAAATGAATGGAATAGAAAATGGATGGTAAGCTTAACAGTATCGATGTGCTTGCAGTAGTGTTAAGTATATTTTACAGGCCATCAAGAACTGGATGTATAACAACAGTCGGTCCCAGGCACAGAAGGCCTTGGTCAAGTATGGCTCCAAATGGACAGCCCTAAAGGTGATCAAGCTGCAGCATAATGTCATAACTGTGCATTCACACTAAGCCCTTACTCACTCTGCACCCTACTCCACTGGTCATTCACTCACTCTGCACCAACTCCACCCAACTTCTGTTGGTTGCGAACCATCTCTGCTCCGACTGCTGTCAGACTTGTGTCACTCTCCTACTGGACCGAGCAGTCCGTCCTCTGAGGGGTCATGTGACTACCTTCACAGTCAGGTACTCCACAGTGCATTCACCGCATGGTCCAGCACCTGGACTATTTCCTTTTCTGGATGTTGATGTTCTGTGTTACCTGTTCATATGTCCTCTGTCTACCCTTCATTTGTCATCCAGGAAATTTTACTTGAAAATTTATGAGTCTCCATATGTCAGTTCCGATTCCAATTACTGTACCTCCATAGCAGTATAAAAGCATGTACTGTACTCTGCTGTTCTTCAGTATGAATATCAACTTAGTTCCTACTCCTACTGTCTCTGACTTCTGCCTGTCGGAGTTACCTCCGACTCTCCGTCTATACTCTCCCTCTGAAATATGAGGGCTGAGATTGTGCAAGGGGGTAGCACATGAGCTAAACCTGACACCCTCACTCCGCTCCACCTCTGTCTTGGTGGACTTCGTTCCTGCCATCCCTCCACTAGTTGGAGTTCTGTTCCTGTGTGTCAGACTTGCTTCCAGACCCTCCTCAGACCTTATATAGCATCGGAGTTGGTCGGAGTAGGCCCGGACTTGACAGTATATTCATACTCACACTTGTATGATCTCGTTTTCTGTCCTCTGAAAAACTTACACCATTATGAGAACTCGAGCTCAATCTCAAAGAGAGGTCGCTGAGAACCTCGCTGCAGCACTAGCCAATCTGCATTGACTCCCTTCCATCGTTGAACAATTCCAGTCCTTCTCCACTTGACGCTGCTCTTGTGCTGAGGGTGAAAGTGCTTCACAAGCTGGTTGCTCTGACCTCCACCCATCAGCCTTCCATACTCCATCTCCTCATAACTGAGATGATGGACCTGACCCCAACCCTGACTACCCTGATGGTGATCCCGATGGCAGGGGCAGCGGTGATGGGGATATCCCCAAAGACCCAGCTGAGCTGCCAGAGGATCCCCTCGTAGCTCTTGCTAGAGCTGTCCATGCACTTGCATGGTCTAGTTTGCACACTGGGGACTCCGCTCTGAAAACCAAAGTCTGCAAGCCTGACACCTTCGACAGCTCTGACCCTAAGAAACTCTGTGAGTTCCTTGTACAATGCGAGTTGAACTTCCAAGACTGCCCCTGCACATTCCGCTCTGACAGAGCCAAGGTTACCTTTGCTCAGTCTTATCTTAAGGGTATGGCTCTGGCTTGGTTCAAGCCAGATCTGCTAAACCCCGACAACTATGACTGGCCACTCTGGATGGATGACTACCATGAGTTCTTACAAGAGCTCACAGCTAATTTCGATCCACACGATGCTATAGTGGATGCCGTCCAACAACTTGAGAACCTTACCATGAAGGACAGTTCTCAAATTACCAAATATGTCATGGAGTTCAATCGCTGGGCTTCACAAGTCAAGGACTACAGTGTCGGTGCACTCCGCCACTGCTTCTATAGCAGACTTCCAGACTGCATCAAGGATGAGATCACTCGTGTTGGAAAACCCTCTACCCTTGCACAACTCCGTGAACTCACCCAGACCATCAATGTGCACTACTGGGAGCACAAAGCGGAGATCTCATGTACCACCAAGTCTGCCTCTGACAAGTCACAGTCCTCCAACTCTGACAACAAAACTAAATCATCGTCCTCTGCTGAGTGCCAGTGCAGGATGAAAAACAACCTCTGCCTCTTCTGTGGCAAGGCTGGCCACTCTGCTAAGGACTGTCCCAAGTCCACCTCTTGCACAGCCAAAGCCCGTGCAGCTATGGCTGGAACTCCACCTACTCCACCTGCGGAGCAGGCAGAGCCAAAAAATTAGTCTGCTCCTCCAGGGAGCTCGCACAGCCTGGAGGAAGCGTTGAACCCAACTGTGTGCAACTGGACATCCAACTCAACACATCTGCTCTTTCTAGTCCCAATTCTTTACTTCCAACCGTAACTCTTCTGGATTATTCTGTTGATACTTTTTCTGTGTTGATCGATTCTGGTTCTTCTCATTGCTTTGTAGACCCGTCTGTAATTAAAAAATATGCTATTTCTGTTTCCTCCATTTCTCTGCCAATTCCACTCCACTTGTTCAATGGTAGTACAAATGCTGTCATTTCCCAAGAGGTAGATCTTTCCCTCCGCTTTCCTTCCGGCAATGTCAATTCCACTTCATTTTATGTTACTCTGCTGGATTCTTCTTGTTCACTGGTATTAGGACACAACTGGCTCACCTGCTTCAATCTGTTGATTGACTGGGTACTGGGCAGTATATCGTTCAAACCATCGCTACAGGGAATGCCGACACCCCAGGTGCCTTCGTCACCATCTGCTGCGTCCTCTGCTCCGGATCTGACACCCCCCGCTCTGTCTGCAGTTCCAACTGCAACTCCGACTGACTTGCCATGCTCTGCTCTGCTCGTCTCACTCATCAATGCTGCTGCATATGTCAGAGCCTGTGCTCTCCCTGGTTCTAGACAGTTCCGCTTGCAGCTCTCCACTGATGATGTGAAGCTTCATGCATCCTCTGCTTCCTCTCTGCCTCCTGACCTCTCTTTGGTCCCTCCTGAGTATCACAAGTTTGCCAATGTCTTTAGTAAGGACAAGGCTACAGAACTTCCACCACACCGCTCATTCGATCTCAAGATCAACCCCAAGGAAGGAGCTTCTCCACCCATTGGTACAATCTACTCTCTCTCTCTGCCAGAGCTTGAAGCTCTCCGCACCTTCATTGATGAGCATCTTGGCTATGGCTTCATCAAACAGTCCACCTCCACTCATGGTGCACCAGTCCTCTTCATAAAGAAGAAGGACGGTTCACTCCGCCTCTGCATAGACTATCAAGGACTCAACAAAATCATGAAAAAAAGATTGCTATCCACTGCCACTCATCTCTGACTTACTTGACTCTCCAAGCTGCGCTAAAGTCTACACCAAGATCAACTTCCGCCATGCCTATCATCTGGTCCGCATCGCAGATGGAGTTGAATGGAAAATGGCATTCCGCACTCGTTATGGTTCTTATGAGTGGCAGGTAATGCCATTTGGTCTGACTAATGCGCCTGCAGCCTTCCAGTGGTTTTTTAATAGCATCTTTGCGCACATGCTTGATGTCTGTGTCATGGTATACCTCGATGATATCTTAATCTATTTGCAGGATATGGAGTTGCATCATGAACATGTAAAAGAGGTACTCCGCCACCTTCAAAAGCATGGTCTCTATGCCAAGCCAGAAAAGTGTGAGTTTCACTCTGACTCCGTCGAGTACGTCAGCTACATTCTCTCTCCATCTGGTCTCACCATGTCCACTGAGAAGGTTCAGGCAGTCCGCAACTGGCCTGAGCTGCGGAAGGTGCAAGACATCCAATCCTTCCTTGGTTTTGCCAATTTCTATAGACGATTCATTAACAACTACTCTGACATTGTTGTTCCACTCACTCGCCTCATGCGAAAGGGTGCTCCTTGGAACTTTTCTGAGGAGTGCTGCTCCACTTTCCTCTGCCTGAAGGATGCCTTCAGCTCTGCTGCTATTCTCACTCATTGGGTTCCTGACACTCTGCTTACAGTTGAAACTGACGCCTCCAACTATGCCATAGCTGGTATTTTGTCGATCACCTGCTCCGATGGTGAACTCCACCCAGTCGCTTTCTACTCCCACACCATGCCATGACAAGGAGCTGTTGGCTATCTTCAAGGCCTTCTGCCATTGGTGGCATTACCTAGAAGGCTCCACCTTGCCTGTCGACGTGGTGATGGACCACAAAAACCTTGAGTACTTTTCCACCTCTAAGGTTCTCACTTGTTGACAGGCCCACTGGTCAGAGTACCTTTCGCAGTTTAATCTTTCCATCCACTTCCGACCTGGCTGCTTAGGAGCCAAACCCGATGCACTTATGCAACATTGGGATGTCTACCCACAAGGGGGGGATAGGGACTACGTGCAGGTAAATCCTCACAATCTCCACCCTATGTTTACACAGGAGCAACTCACATCATCCCTCCATACCACCACCCTCATGGCACCTGTACTCTGCGCCACCATGGTCTTCGATGTTGAGTGCTTGCACTCCAACATCATCTCTGCCCTACCCTCTGACCCTGTCTCTGCCAGCCATCTCCCAACTCTGACTAAGCCTCGGTGGTTCCTGGACTCCAATGGTCTACTCTGCCTTGATGGCCGCATCTTTGTCCCTGACATTGATGATCTCTGCCTCTGAGTGCTTCGGTTCAAACATGACCATCCTCAAGCAGGCCATTTTGGGCAGAACTGCACCTTAGAACTCGTCTGCAGGGACTATGTGTGGCCTAACCTCTGCTCTGACGTGACAGAATACATCAGATCCTGCACTGCCTGTGGACGGAGCAAAACTCCGCATCACTGCCCTTATGGTCTACTGAAGCAACTCCCCATCCCAGAGAGACCTTGGAACTCCATCTCCATGGACTTCATTGAACACCTCCCAAACTCCAATGGTTACTCCGCCATACTCATGGTAGTGGACTGCCTCTCAAAGCAAGCAGTGTTCATCCCCACCCATGACTCTGTCACCTCTGCTGAACTTGCTAAGGTCTTCCTTACCCACATCTTCTCCAAGCATGGAGTACCAGCTAATGTCACCTCTGACAGAGGCCCTGAGTTCATCTCACACTTCTTCTGCTCTCTAGGAAAGGCCCTTGATATGCATCTTCACTTCACTTCGGGTTACCACCCAGAAGGCAATGGCCAGACTGAGCGAACAAACCAGACCCTCGAGCAGTACCTTCGTATTTACTGTAACTGCCAGCAAGACAACTGGGCTGAGCTGTTGCCTCTAGTGGAGTTCACTTTCAACAATGCACCAAGTGTGACAACTGGAGTTGCTCCCTTCTTCACTAACAAGGGATACCATCCAAACCTGTCTGTGGTCCCTGACCAAGACTTCACCTCTCTGAGGGCTCATGATTATGTCATCGAGCTCTCTGCCCTTCATGACTTCCTCTGCTCCGAAATGTCCGCTGCTCAACAGCACTACCAGGGTCCAGCAGATGCTAGATGCATACCTCCACCTGAGTTCAAGGTCAGAGAACAGGCCTACATCAAAGCCAAGTACTTCTGCTCAACTTGTCCTTCGGAAAAACTCTCTGAAAAGTACTTAGGTCCATTCACCATCTTGGCCAGGCTGGGTATGTACTCCATCCCCCTTAAGCTCCCTGACTCTATGCACTCAGTACATCCGGTCTTGCATGTCTCTCAGCTGGAAGCTGTGGCAGCTAACCCTTTCCTAAACTGACAACAACCTCTGCCTCTGCCAGTGGATGTCGATGGTGACCTTGAGTATGAAGTATCAGAGATACTCGACTCTAAGGTGGACTGCTGTCACACACCAAAGGTGTTGTGGACATGGTTACAGCTGACTCTGCCTAACTTGTCAACGAGTTGCACACAATGCCCATGCATGCAGATGAAGACTAAAGCCCTCATGCGTAGAAAGACTGTTGGACGTGAACAGTCATCCTTTGCACAAGATCGAGTCATCAGTGCTAAAGAGAAAAGAGGAAGCAAGTTAAGTGCACATTAAAAGTTTTTAGCACCCGTGTACAGCATTCCGGTTTCCATTGTATCTCCACCGTTTCCAAAGATATCAACTCGGTTCACACATTCACTTAAAGTGCTCAGCCCCATGATTCTTCCTTCCAAATTTGGAGAGGATCCTCGCACCCTACACGTTTCTACAGCACTCCATCCATCAGACACTCATTTCGCTAAGTCCATCAATCATGGCCACCTCTTTGTCAATCATATTGCTTGTCTCGTTTTCCAGAGACAATGGCTACGTATATCTGCCAGGCATTCCCACCAGCTTCTGTCCTGAAGCCCCCTGGTTCATCCCATCGTTGTCAGCCCCATCTTGTCCCATGCAGCTTGGTCAGCATGTTCTCCTTGTCAGTATGACTTCCAGAAGGACATTCTTTGGTCACCTCAGGTCTGTCACTCAGTTAGAAAGGTCTTATGTGGGCATTTCAGTCTCCCCTCTTGATGAAGCATATGGATTGTTCCTCCCTGCTCCCTGCACTGTCTTTATTCCAATCTTGTCCATCATTCTTCCTCCATTGCGACAGCTGCAGTATAATCTACTGTCCTCCAGCCTCCCTGATTGCATTCATGATGAGTATGACATGCATCTTGCCTTCCTACTGCAAGATCCAGCAGAAGATGTCCCTCCTTCTCCTCCTCCTCCATCAGAACCCTGTCCATGAAGTTTTTGTTAACTTCACTGAGAGGATGAAAGGGTGGGAGACGCGATCGCGTATGCCTCCCATTGCCCCACAGGCCCCCAATGCCCTAGCCCCTTTGATGCCTGACTCATGCCCTTCAATTCTGGAATTAATACTTCCCTATCTGGAAACACTGTCCATCTGTCATGCCATCTTTGGATCTAGAGATGTCTCCACCGAGATCTGACTTGCATCGCCACCCCCTAATGTGATATCAGTGTGCTTACTCAGTTTCTGACTCTATTTGACTCATTCTGTGATATTTTGACTATCCTTGACTCATTCATTGCCAATACTTACCAATCCTCCTTGCTTGCTTACTTTTCATTTCTCGCTTACTCATCATGATTACTCAGTCCTTACTCATTACTTACCAAGTGTTTGTGCCTTGTTTGTCACAGGCTGTGCTCCCCCCATAGTATATAAACCCCCATGTACTTAGCTACCAAGAAGCAATTCAGAAGCAGTCCAGAAGTCAGCTCAGCTTAGTGCCTATCTCATCATCGACAGTTGAGGCTCCACAAAGGGGTCTATCTGTCATCATTTGTATACTTGGTAGTTGAGGCTCATTTGGACGAGTCTATCTGCCATCCTTCATCATCCAAAGCTTCCTCTTAGTCAGCAGTCTTAGTCATCCCTCCACTCCTGCATAACTCATCATCGACTTGTGCCAGGAGCATATTCTATCAAAGTCCATTAATCCCAAGTCCTTTTGGCTGAACACCCCTGCTCTGTTCAGCATCCCCTTCTCAATCAGCATTCATTCATCCTCTCCTGCATAACTCATCGATGACTTGTGCCAGGAGCCCTCTATTTGAAGTCCCCCCACATATTAAGGTTTTCTGCACTCCAGGTTCTGTGGGGGCACACCACCACTTGCTCTTTATTTGTCTTTGGTGTTGGATTTGTTTGGTTTTTGCCAGCATTCCACACTTTGACTCACACTGCCGTCACCACCATTGTCAACTCTTGTATCTAGTCTGCTGGGCTGGTTATGAGAACACTGACGAAGAAACCTCTTGGTTGCTTGCAACTGAGCTAGATCATGCTTCCGACATAGTATCTGCTTTCCATGAACACTATCCACACAAACCTGGCCCATACCAACCTCAGCCATAATACTCCGCTGCCTCTGACTGAGGCCTTTTCCAACCTCCTCCCCCGCACTCAAGTTCAGCCAGTCTGGCTTTGCACGTGTCTTCCCTCCTCCTCATCTCTGCCCACTCTGCCCATGTGTGGTACATCCCCCACTCATCGGCAGTCCACTCCGCTGCCTCTGCCATCCACTCCACTGCCTCTGCCATCCTCTCGAAGGCTGTTGCAGCCTTCTCATGTGCTGCTGCATACTTCTCTGCAGCCTGCAGCTGCCACTCCCACTCCCACTCCATCCACCAGGAGGAGACCCCCAAGGGTCCCTTGAGTGGTGTCTCTGGTTCCTCCTCGTCCTCTCCACCTGCCTCCCACTCATCATCTGCTTCCTCCATCTCTGTCACTCTCTCCTTTCCCTTCCCTTGTGTCCTCTTCTTCTTCTCTCCTTGGGAGCTCCCCGTCCCTGCTCTCTTCTGTGAAGGCCCCACCACTGCCTCTTCCCATGTCCAGCTGCACGTCTTCTTTTTGTTATGGCAGGGCACACAGGCGTCTTACCTTGTCCTGGCTCACACTGGCCTGCCATCAGACTTGCTACGCAGCGAGTGCAGGGGGGCCACCTGGTCACAGTGACCACCATGGAGGCCCCAGGGACCTTCTGGGCGGTGTTGACATCATAACCTGTGCCACATAATCTAAGAAAGTAAAACTGCGAGTCAGCTCCGCCTGACCCACAGTACTCTGCCACTCACCTTTGAGCGGCCTCATCCCACCTGGCCTGAGCCCTCTGCCTCTGCCTCTCAGCCTCCTCTGCCACTGCTTTCTGCCTCTGCTTCTCGGCCTCTTCCTCCGCCACCTTCTTCCTCTGCACCTCCTCTTCCTCTCTCTGCCTCCACTCCGCCTCCTGCCACACCTCTTCCACCTTTTGTCGCTTGGCCTCCTCGTTTGGCCTTGCACTCCGCCTTGCGCTCTCGCTCCTTCTTCTCCACCTCTTCTCGCTGACGTGCCTTCTCCACTGTCTTCTCATGCTCGGTGTCTGTTGAGTCGTCTGTAAGGATGACTAGGTCGTCATTGGTGACCTGGGAGTAGTCACAAGAGTGACCAGGGTTGGGCTGGGGGGTTTTGTTCTGACGCTGAGAGGACATGATGATGGGGGGATGGGATACGAAGGTTTGGTACCCTAACATGTGGTTTTAAGTGGAACTTCGAACTCTGATGGAGCTCTGCTGTGACTAAAGCCATTATCCTCGAGGCGTCAAAATAATTTCAAATGATCAACTCATGTTGATCTCGTTCTGTACATGTGGCCTTCAGGGGTTCAGGCCCTAGGGGGGGGGCACTGTCATAACTGTGCATTCACACTAAGCCCTCACTCACTCCACACCCTACTCCACTGGTCATTCACTCACTCCACACCAACTCTGCCCAACTTCTGTTGGTTGCAAACCATCTCTGCTCCAACTGCTGTCAGACTTGTGTCACTCTCCTACTGGACCAAGTGGTCCATCCTCTGAGGGGTCATGTGACTACCTTTGCAGTCAGGTACTCCACAGTGTGTTCACTGCATGGTCCAGCACCTGGACTATTTCCTTTTCTGGATGTTCTGTGTTACCTGTTCATATGTCCTCCATCTACCCTTCATTTGTCATCCAGGAAATTTTACTTGAAAATTTATGAGTCTCCGTATGTCAGTTCCAATTCTGATTACTGTATCTCCATAGCAGTATAAAAGCATGTACTGTACTCTGCTGTTCTTCAGTACAAATATCAACTTAGTTCCTACTCCTACTGTCTCTGACTTCTGCCTGTTGGAGTTACCTCCGACTCTCCGTCTATACTCTCCCTCTGAAATATGAGGGCTGAGATTGTGCAAGGGGGTGGCGCACGAGCTAAACCCGATGCCCTCACTCCGCTCTGCCTCTGTCTCAGTGGACTTCGTTCCTGCCATCCCTCTGCTAGTCGGAGTTCTGTTCCTGTGTGTCAGACTTGCTTCTGGACCCTCCTCTAGACCTTATATAGCATCGGAGTTGGTCGGAGTAGGCCCGGACTTGACACATAAGAAGGATATCCAGCAAGTACTTGTGAAGGCTGGAATACAGCCCAGGAGGTCAGCTATGATCAAACACTATCAGCTGGCCATTCAGAAGGTCGTCCAGTCATTGACCAAGGCTGAATTGGACCAGGCAGCCCATTTGGTGAAAGAGTGGAATGAGAGAAAGCTGCCACCCAAAGCCCAGGCAGAGTAAGCATCCAAGTTCTCCCATGGGCAATACTAACTTAAATGCAGGGCTGCAACAAGTAAGGGCCAAAAGTATGCAAAACAGTTTGTGTATAACATGTGGAAGCAGTGTGGGATGAGAGTGGTGATCATGTCGGCATGGAAGGATAAGGATGGCAAAGTGATGGTTGGAGTGTGAGTGCTTTCCTGACGTTTCACCATATCTGACCAGTGTAGGAATGACTTCAATGACAAGCTGGGCGATGGAGAGCTCTATTCGGATTGGGAAGACCTTCATGGATAGTGGTCAGCCTATGCAAAGAAGGCCTTCAGGGCCAATGGTACAGCGGATGGCAGCAGAGAGGATGAGGCTGGTCAAACCACAGTAAAAGCATGGAAAGGAAAAAAGCAGTCTCAATTCTCCCTGTCCACCAATGACGATGGCATGCCCATTCTTCTGAATCTCTTGGACTTACAGACACCAGAATTAAAGGACATCATGAGGGTGTTCATAACCGGCCATTATTGTATGTGCCAATTTCCATGGTCAATGAGTTACTAACATCTAAACACAGGCTTGGCTTGTGGGAAGACAAATGCCAGTATACCTTGGGCTGCAATAGCTGACAACCAGGCATCCTACAATATGGCTACTGCATACCCCAAGCCAGCTGGTAAGTGGTATCCAGTGACAATGAATATTGCTGATAGAATTGTATCAGACAATCATGCCAATGATGGTGTCAATTCAGCTGCAAGGAAGCCCAAGCCCAAGCCAAGAATCAGATCCAATGGTTGGTTTCCATGCACACTTGGTTAATCCTCTCATTACAGCATTCCACAGCAGCCCAGAATGATAAGACAGTCATATCACCTAATGATGGTAGGTATACATCCATAACACAATTACACATGCTTATCTATGTCAGGAGTTGATCCAGTGGGTAGGAATTCAAATGCCAGGCCTAGAGGCCATGTGATGGACAGGGATGATAGACTGTTGGATCAAGCAGAAGAGGATGGTGTGGCTCATCACCCAGAGCAGAATCATAGGCCCCCATGGTGGCCAGATGATAATTATCCTACTCCAACCATGAGGAGGTGAAGGTAGAATTGAGGCTGGTACCTAATGGTTTCCCATAGACTGGCAACAAACATATATAGTGCACAGTGCAAGAATTGTTGGTGAATTACCGGCCCCATAGCTACCATGTACTGTAACCCACTGTCACAATCCAATCATGGCCAATTTGTGCACTTCTCCAATTCCATTCAACATAATGTTCATTGAAATGAGTTAAATATACAAATTAAAGCTGGTCTGGTTTAAGATGGTAGCCTAAAATTGCTGGCTCTTCCTCCATAAGATCTGCTAACTGTTGCTGGAATCTGGTAAGCATGGCATGCCACTCAACATGTGATTGCCACTCCCTGGTTGCATCCACAAGGGTATTTGCATAATACCTATATGCAGTGATCAGATTGGCATCATGTGCAGCATTGATGTCTGGCTGACATGCCCCACTTCTAGCCATGATACTGGAGATCCACCTTGACCTTTGAACTGGTAGACATGTTTAGCTATGGTTGTGTAGTAACTTCTGGACTTATGCTTGGTTTGTGGAGTATCAACTCCTGGCTGTATGGTGAACTCCTGGGAGACTGCAAAAAGCTCTGAATGTGACGATGGGATTGGAACCAGCGATGGGGATCTAGCTGGCGGTATCAATGTGGAGCTGAATGATGCAGGAGTGTGTGAAAGGTCCATAGGTTGATGAGGACCAGGGAAATTGCCACCAGGTGATGTGAATGTTGTTGGGCTGGGAACTGGGATAGGATTGTGATGGGCTGGTGACATGGAGGGAGTCAAGGACTGAAATTGGGGCTCATGCAATAGGATGAGCAGTCGTGATGATTGGCCAGCTGCTTGAGTTGGGTAGATGTGAGCTGATGATCTTGTGGCAGCAGGCAACTGAAATGCTGGTTCTTGTAAAGGACTGACCAGTGGGGACTGAAATGGTGGGGGCGACCCCCAAGGCAGCTTGTGCAATGGAGTACCTGGGGAAACAGGCAGTGGTGATTTGTCCCATGCTGGCTCAAGTAACGGGGTGCTGTCAGAGAGGCATGTTGATATGGAGTCCCAAGGAGGCTCAACCAATGGGCTGCTAGAGGAGGGAGACAGTGCAAATGACTCCCATGCTGGCTCTATCAAAGGTGATCTGGGCAAACCAGGGGACTGGAAGGAGGGTTCCAGTCCAGTTGTGTGTGTTGTTTGAGCTGGGGACAGCTCGAAAGGTGGCTTGCATAATGGGGATGATGGCATGTCTGGCAGGTCATCTTCAGTAAGCATTTCCTCATCCTCATTGAGAGATGCGAGCTGCTGCATATCATGGCATGACAGAATTACTGCACACAGTCATTAGAAGTAATGGTCCTTGGACCAGCTGACTTACGGAGTTTATCTGGACTGCCAGAACTGAATCTAACATTTCTTGGAGCCATATGAAAGTTCAAAACGTTGTAGGTGCTGTGGGGATTACACCAATGTTTGAGAATGATTTTGG
The DNA here is from genome assembly GCA_024663395.1 of Pisolithus tinctorius. Taxonomy (NCBI): domain Eukaryota; kingdom Fungi; phylum Basidiomycota; class Agaricomycetes; order Boletales; family Pisolithaceae; genus Pisolithus; species Pisolithus tinctorius. The sequence goes on from JANFAH010000002.1 coordinate 6,209,704, forward strand.
TACCAGTGATAAGACTAGAACATGGCTGGCACCACCAGCAGGCACCTTGTTTACCATGCTGGAATGCAGTCACAACCAGTGGGTTTTGCCATGTGGAGTCAATTGTCAGGCAGATGCACAGATGTTGAAAAAAGCACCTCATTTTTGGGCTGGAGTGACCTTGTAAACAAGGTGATTGTATTACACAATATTTTTTCACCAGTCATCATGCAGGATGTGCAAGTGCATACATAATGTAAATGGGCACTTAGTGGAATGACTGTCAACTGCCATACATTACTCCCAGCAAAATATGTTCAATGGTTAAACCAGTACATTGAATATTGTAAATCACAGCATCACCAGAGTGAGCATTTGTATTGTGCTTATGTAAGCCTGTTGAATGGTGTATGCTAGCCAGCGAATTCACCACACCACTCAAGCACCCATCACCTGCACACCCAAGGTTAAACAGCACTATGTCTACCACCAACACCAGCACCTTCATCCCAGCACAATCAACCAACAACATCCAGCCAGTCATCACTGCTGAAAATGCCAAGCAGATGGTCGAGGAGGCTGCCAGAGTTACAATGCAGGAACTAAAAGGGCTTCGGGGCCAGCATGGTATGCACTGGTGCAAAGTGGCTCAGCTTGTGTGGGCCCAGCTGGTAAGTGAAATCACAGCCATGATATCCATTCCTGACATCTATGTAGGGAATGGTCCACACAGTTGTTCAACATCTACCCCCAGCATTCAAGATCCCTCCCCATCTGATTGCTATTGATATGCACATGGTTGACCCAGCAATAATCCAGGTGATGCAGACATGGCCCTCTTTCAACCAGATGATGACAGCACGAGAGGCTGATGTGAAGGATCATCCATGGTATCGCCTTCATCACCAGCTTAAGTCTCACCCATATTACAAGGTCATGGGGGAGCTTACTGGGCCTTTGTCAAGGGCTGAGTACCAGGCACAGCTGGTGGATAAGGGGAAGGGGAAAGAGTTGGGTACTGATGAGGCTCAAGGGATTTGGCTTCCAGGTGAGCACTGATTCTGACAATGGCAATTGGGTAGACCACTGACATGGGATCTGAACATGCACCCACAGACACTATGGCTAAGACCACTGGAGTTGTGATGCAGAAGCTGGGAAATGAAGAGGATCAGAACAGGGGGAAGGCATGGGGTCATAGCCAGTCAAGACATGGCCAGCCAGCAGCAAAGCCTGTTGATGCCAGTGATCAGACCAGTAGAGGCTGGAGCCAGTCAAGGAGACCAACAAAGAAGGTGAAACCAATTGATGAGGATGTGCAGGACTGGCAAGACATCAACAACCCTCCTGAGTCTTGGGAGGTAGTGCTGGAAGCTGAGCAGTGTGTGAGATGCCAGGACAGGAGTTGGCCCTGTATGGTGCTAGCTGGCAGGGCATGCTGGCAATGCCACTGTATGAAATACTCATGCAGCTTGTTCAAGGGGAGGGGAGACAAGTCCGAGACGCAGTGAAAAGCCTCCTGATCGAGGCCTTGCCAGCAACAATCCCAAGAAAACACTGCTGGCCTTCCCACCACTTCAACGCTTGCTGTGCCAGCTCCATTGACTGGTCGACAAGCCAAATGTCAAAGGGCACCAAGCTGAAATCAATCTGCCAGTCCATCCAAAATAACAAGCCATCATTCATCTCCTGGCCCATGGACTGGCTGCCCCAGTAAGTTATTCACAGTCCTATACTTTTGGCTAATTGGTTGAACTAATATTTCTATTGAGTAGTGGAAATTATTACTCCATCATGGCTATCCCAATCACAGTCTTGTGCAAGAAGTGTTGCAACAGACCCACCCATCACTCCAGTGCTGATGATCCGTGCCATTGTGATGAGTATCAGGAAGAGGTTACCATCCTCAAGTGGGAGAATGCTGACATGAGGTGGGAGATAGAAGTAACCTGTACTGAGCTTGCCACTCTCCATTGGGTGGTAGATGCCATCTGTAATCACCTATTCCTGGCTACAGACATGCTTAACCATCCTCTGGTCCCATTTCATGCTACCTCCAACCCTACACTGGTACCTCACATGCTGGTCATGGTGGAACTTGGCACTGCCACTGGTGTTGTAGAGGTTCAATCATCCCAAAGCGGTTCAAGACAGGAGTCCACTGAACCCCCCCAGCTTCATTTGAGGGAGCTGCTGGCTTGGAAGTACCTCCTTCAAATGTCAAACCTGTGCATGGACCTGCTGGAGGTCCAGCAATCTCTATTACTCTGCCACCACCAGCAGTTGGATCAGCGCCTGGACAGGAAGGTAGGATGGAGGTCGACTAACATTAATGTACATGTCATTTTGCAACCCATTCATGTTTTTTTGTCTTTGTACTTGTACTTTGTTAGCTGCAGCAATACATTCTATATTGTCAAAATGCAATCTCCAGGAAGAAGTAGCTACCCCTGCTGGTAGTTGTTACTGTATGATTCAGATACTGGAAAACCAATCTGGTATGGTGATGTCTGTACCAAGGCCGTGGTGTGACAAGTGCTAAGGGCCAATGGAGTCATGGTTCACCTAGATGATTGAATGATGACTGGCTGGCATAACTCAATTGCTTTTTCTGTATAGCATGATGGTGGCTTTCATGGTATTGTTCTGGCTTGCTGGAGGCCGTAACGCATTGAATTCACAGTTTAAATGTACTGGGTAGTTGGGTAGTCTTCTGGACATTACCAGAGCCACCATTGTGGTAATACATGCATCTCCAGCATGGTACTGGCACCAGTATGTACATACACTGTGCACCTGCTTCCAGGAGGTCAGGCAGGTCAGGCATGGTATGGTATAATTTCTGGGCAGGCCTCCATGGCATTGGTGCCAGGACAGCTTGACTGATGGCCTCATGGCATTGGGGGATGTGCCGGAACTCATTACAACAGTGCTGTGACAGCCGGCATGATGGCCTCATGGAATTGGGGATGTGCCAGAACATATGGCATAGGTGCCAGGACAGCTTCCACAGTATTGGTGTTGGGCCAGAACACATTACAATGGTGCCAGGATGTCTTGCATAATGGACTGATGGAATTGGGGATATGCCAGAATACATGGAACTGGTGCTGGGCTGGCTTCCATGGCATTGGTGTTGTGCCAGAACACATTACAATGGCATAGGTGCCAGGATGGCTCCCACAGCATTGGTGTTGTGCTGGAACACATTACAATGGTTCTGGAATGGCCTGCATGATGGCCCCATGGCATTGGGGATGTTCTGGCACTAATTGCAAAGGTGCCGGGATGGCTTGCATGATGGACACACCATATTGGGAATATGCTGGAATACATAGAACTGGTGCTGGGATGGCCTCCATGGCATTGGGGATGTGCTGGAACTCATTACAAAGGTGCCAGGATGGTTTGCATGATGGACCCATGGCATTGGGGATATGCCAGAATACATGGAACCAGTGTGAGTCAAAGTGTGGAAAGCTGGTATACACCAAACAAATCCAACACAAAAGACAAATAATGTGTGAGTGGTGGTTTGCCTCTGCAGAACCTGGAGTGCAGAGAAACCTAAATGTGTGGGGGGGACTTCAAGTAGAGGGCTCCTGGCACAAGTCATTGATGAGTTATGCAGGAGAGGATGAATGAATGCTGATTGAGAAGGGGATGCTGAACAGAGCAGGGGTGTTCAGCCAAAAGGACTTGGGAGTAATGGATTTCGATAGAATATGCTCCTGGTGCAAGTTGATGACAAGTTACACAGGAGTGGAAGAATGACTAAACAAGAGGTTGCTGACTAAGCACTGATGATACTGCTGATGATGAATGAAGGTAGATAGACCCTTGATGGAGCCTCAACTACCAAGGATGATGGGTGGTGACAGGTAGACTCTTCCAAATGAGCCTCAACTGTCAACAATGAGATATGCACTGAACTGGCTGCTGAGCGACTTCTGGTTCACTTCCTGATTGCTTCTGGGTAGCTAAGTACATGGGGGTTTCTATACTGTGGGGGGAGCACAGCTTGTGACAAACAAGGCACAAACACTTGGTATGTAATGAGTAAGGACTGAGTAATCATGATGAGTAAGTGAGAAATGAAAAGTAAGCAAGCAAAGAAGATTGGTAAGTATTGGCAATGAACAAGTCAAGGATAGTCAAAATATCACAGAATGAGTCAAATGAAGTCAGAAACCGAGTAAGCACACTGATATCACATTAGGGGGTGGTGATGCAAGTTAGATCTCAGTGGAGACATCTCTAGATCCAAAGATGGCATGACAGATGGATGGTGTTTCCAAACAGGGAAGTATTAATTCCAGAATTGAAGGGCATGAGTCAGGTGTCAAAGGGGGCTAGGGCATTGGGGGTCTGTGGGGCAATGGGAGCATATGCAATCATGTCTCCCACCCTTCCATCCTCTCAGCAAAGTAACAAAAACCTCATGAATGGGGCTCTGATGGAGGAGGAGGAGAAGGGGGGATGTCTTCTGCTGGATCTTGCAGTAAGAAGGCAAGATGCATGTCATACTCATCATGAATGCAATCAGGGAGGCTGGAGAACAGTAGATTATACTGCAGCTGTCGCAATGCAGGAAGAATGATGGACGAGACTGGAACAAAGACAGTGCAGGGAACAGGGAGGAACAATCCATATGCTTCATCAAGAGGGGAGAGCAAAACAACCACATAAGACCTTTCTAACTGAGTGACAGACCTGAGGTGACCAAAGAATGTCCTTCTGGAAGTCATACTGACAAGGAGAACATGCTGACGAAGCTGCATGGGATGGGACAGGGCTGACAACGACAGGATGAACCAGGGGGCTTCAGGACAGAAGCTGGTGGGAATGCCTGGCAGATATACATAGCCATTGTCTCTGGCAAATGAGACAAGTGAGATGATTGATGAAGAGGTGGCCATGATTGATGGTCTTAGTGAAATAAGTGTCTGATGGATGGAGTGCTGTAAAAATGCATAGAGTGCAAGGATCCTCTCCAAATTTGGAAGGAAGAATCATGGGGCCAAGCACTTCAAGCGAGTGTGAGAATGGAGTCAATATCTTTCGAAATGGTGGAGATACGACAAAAACTGGAATGCTGTACATGGGTGCTAAAAACCTTTAATGTGTGCTTAACTTGCTTCCTCTTTTCTCTTTAGCACTGATGACTCATTCTTGTGCAAAGGATGACTGTTAACGTCTGACAGTCTTTCTATGCATGAGGCCTCTAGTCTTCATCTGCATGGCATGGGCATTGTGCACAACTTGTCGACGAGTTAGGCAGAGTCAGCTGTAACCATGTCCACAACACCTTTGGTGTGTGACACCAGTGCTGGGCCGGCCTCCATGGCATTGGTCTGGTGCTGGTACACATTACAGTGGTGCCAGAATGGCCTGCACAATATGCCTCATGGTATTGGGGATGGCCAGAACATATGGCATAGGTTCCAGCACAGCTTCCATGGCATTAGTTTTGTGCTGGAACACATTGCAATGGTGCCAGGATGGCCTGCATGATGGCCCCATGGCATTGGGGATGTGCTGGAACACATGGACCTGGTGCTGGTGCTGGCTCACAATACATCTGTGCCAGGACAGCTTCCATGATGACCCCAAGGCAGTGGCAATGTGCTGGAGCATGTGGTATTGGTGCCAGCATGGCTTCCATGGCATTGGCATTGTGCTGGTTCATATCAAATCAGTGCTGGCCTGGATGGCTTCCATGGCATTAGTCCTGGGTTTGTGTTGGCCTGGCTCACATTGCTTTGGTGCTGGGATGCCTTGAATGGCATTGGAATTGGGTCTGCCCATGTGGAATTGATCCCAGGACAGCCAACATGGCATTGGTGTTGTGCCAGCCTGCATGGCATTGGTATTGGGCCTATTCATATTGCATTGGTGTTGGTCCAGCTCACATGGCAGTCATCCCAGGATGGCCTGCATGGCATTTGTGGTGGGCCAGCCCACATGGCAGTGTTGCCAGGACAGCTAGCATGGCATTGGTGTTGGGCCAGCCCACATGGCAGTGTTGCCAGGACAGCTAGCATGGCATTGGTGTTGGGCCAGCTTGCATGACAGTGCTGCCAGGGGTGAACTCAGGGGCTGAGCTCATCCATACCTTCTGGGGACACCCAACTCTGGGCTTACCTACTCATATTGCAGTGGCTACACCCTAGTCCCACAGCTGGCTTGTACCCCATGATGACAATTCTAACCTCTGCCCAGCCATTCTCTATAATGACTCCTACTTATGGGCTCAGCTGTATGCTACAGTGACACTCATTTATTGAGCCCCTCCATAGTCCATGATGACACATACTCCCCAGCCTGCTCATAACTGACAATGACAATTCAAACCACAGCTGCACCATTCCTCATGACAACATTTCCTCTCAGGCTCAGCTGTACTACATGGTGACACTCATCAGTTGGGCTCTCCCATACTACAAGGTGACAATAGGTTCATGGCTCTCATGTAACACATGTGCACAAGCCATACAAGGGCTTGACCTCCACTGGCCCATCACCAATGGCCAATTGTCAGCCTCCACTGACCATCTCATATGGCCTAACCAGGTGCATGGGCTTGAGACAGAGAGTAGATCATGCCAATGTGTGGAGAGGCTCCTTCCTCAAGGTCAATCTTGAGATTGAATGAGCAGCATGGTGGAAGTTCAGTAGCTTTGTCTTTGCTAAAGATGTCAGCAAACTCACAATACTCAGGAGGCAGAGAGGAAGTGGAGGATGCATGAAGCTTCACATCATTAGCAGAGAGCTGTAAGTGGAACTGTCTAGAGCCAGGGAGTGCACAGGCTCTGACATATGTGGCAGCATTGATGAGTGAGATGAGCAGAGCAGAGCATGGCAAGTCAGTTGGAGATGCTGTCAGAGCTGCAGTGGGAGCAGAGGGTGATGAAGGCACCTGGGGTGTTGGCATTCCCTGTAGTGGTGGTTTAAACAATATACTGCCCAGTACCAAGTCAATCAACAGATTGAAGTGGGTGAGCCAGTTGTGTCCTAATACCAGCAAACAAGAAGAATCCAACAGAGTAACATAAAATGAAACAGAGTTGACATTGCTGGAAGGAAAGTGGAGGGAAAGATCTACTTCTTGGGAAATGACAGCATTTGTACTACTATCAAACAAGCAGAGTGGAATTGGCAAAGAAACAGAGGAAACAGGAATAGAATATTTTTTGATTATGGATGGGTCTACAAAACAATGAGAAGAGCCAGAATTGATCAACACAAAAAGAGTATCAACAGAATAATCAAGAAGAGTTACAGGCAGAAGTAAAGAATTGGGACTAGAGAGAGCAGACACATTGAGTCAGATGTCCAGTTGCACACAGATGGGGTCAACACTTCCTCCAGGCTGTGCAGACTCCCTGGAGGAGCAGACTAATTTTTTTGGCTCAGCCTTCTCCACAGGCAGAGCTTCAGCCATAGCAGCACAGGCTTTGGCTGCATGAGAGGTTGACTTGGGACAGTTCTTGGCAGAGTGGCCAGCCTCACCACAGAAGAGGCAAAGGTTGTTCTTCATCCTATGCTGTTGTTCAGCAGAGGTGAGTTTGCCATCCTTTCCCAGAAGGTGGGCAATGTTGGACTTGGGTAGATCTTTCTGTTTGCCCTTGCCCTTGGTGTTGGACTTTGGAGCAGAGGCAGAGGATGATGACTTGGACTTGTTGTCAGAGTTGGAGGACTGTGACTTGTCAGTGGCAGACTTGGTGGTGTGCAAGACCTCTGCTTTATGCTCCAAGTAGCATGCATCAATAGTTTGGGTGAGTTCATGGAGTAGTGTGAGGGTAGAAGGTTTTCCAATGCAAGCAATATCATCCTTGATGTGGTCTGGAAGTCTGCTACAGAAGCAGTGGCAGAGTGCACCAACACCATAGTCTTTGACCTGTGAAGCCCAGCAATTGAACTCCACAACATATTTGGAAAGGCATCATGCAGACCAAACGTGTTGAGAATGTGTTCCAGATTTATGGTAGCCTCTTGGAGTTTCACCCAGAGGGCTTGGAATTTCTCCCTGGCCCTTGGAATTAAATTCCAATGTCACTCTGCTTACTAATTACAGTACTATAAATTTTCTGCACTGTTCTTTTCCACCTCAGTGACTTCTCTGTACACTGAGGTGAGCATAGCTACATTCCATTTGTTTACCTGTACTGATGTAGTGTAGAACTTACACCTTCATTAGGTACTAGTAAAGTGACTTCTCTGTACACTGAGAACTTACACCTTTGTTAGGTTATGAGCCCTGCTCTTGTGCTCTAATCCTGAAAGAGTTATTACACAGCAACACTACCCACTACGGTGAAAGATGATCATTCCCTACAAGTTCCAACCCTAAATGTGGACAGAAGCAACTGGCTATACTACAAGGCTTGGGTTGAATGGGCTGATTGGACACCTGACTGGCTTGGATGTGAAACCAGAGAACCCTTCAGTGGGAAAAGACTCCTCCTGGAAGCCCACAGCCATTGAGCAAAAACTTGTCAGTGAATATCCAGAAAAACTCTGGCAATGGGTAAAGGATGATGGATATGTCAAGCAAGTGATCACTGTGTCACTCCTGGAATCATTGTTCCTTCAAGTTCTGAAGGAAGAGACTGTGAAGAGTGTGTGGGGTGTCCTCACAGATCTTTTCCAAAACTGCTCTCACATTGTTGCAATTGATCTTCAGGGAAAACTCCAAGAATCCTGCTATGCAGAAAAAGGTGATGTCCATGCTCACTTCAACAAGATGCATGCACTGCGTGAACAACTTGCTGCACTTGGACAGTCTATCACAGATGACAACTTCACAGCAATCATTGTCAGTTCACTTCCTGCTTCGTATAACTCCAACCTTGCAGCTATGACATCTTTGGCCCTGGTCATGCAAAAGGACCTATCTCTGGACTTCATAATCAAAGTAATTTCTGATGAGTATGATAGGTGCCAAATGCAGACAAAGAGGGGCAATTCCAGAAACTCCAGAAATGCTGAAGATGCAGCTTATTCAGCAAAGCACAGAAAGAAGTCTACTTGCAAAAATTGCAGAAAGAAAGGTCATGTGTGAGACCAATGCTGGCAAGAGGGTGGTGTCAAGTCCAGGCCTACTCTGACCAACTCTGATGCTAGACAAGGTCTGGGGAGGGGTTCAGAAGCAAGTCCAATGCAAAAGAACAGAACTCCAACTGGCAGAGTGTTGGCAGGAATGAATTCTGCTGAGGTAAAGGCAGAGTGGAGTGAGGGCATTGGGTTTAGCTCATGTGCTACCTCCTTGCATGATCTCAGCCCTCATATTTCAGAGGCAGAGGCCAGATGGAAAGTTGGAGGTAACTTCAATAGACAGAAGACAGAGACAGAGGGAGTAGGAACTAAGTTGATATTTGTACTGGAGGATAGCAGAATACAGTACAGTGAGGGACAAAAGTGTTGCAATGTTTGTGAGGTGTGACTTGTAGCTGATGTAGCTCAGGCTATTCTGCACAGATAATCATGATACCTATACCATTGGAGAGGGGTGACTCTAAGCTTTCCAGAGCACTAAGGTTCAGTCAAAACAAAGCAATACATGCTGAGATACACCCTATTCTTTCTGAAAAGTGCATTGCAACACTTTTGTCCCTGACTGGTGAAATCATGAAATGTGACCTTTTGATGGGATTGAGGGCATGGAGGATGGGAAAAAATGATTACATAATAAACCACATGATCTTCCAGATGATTTGTCAGCATGTAAACAATGACAAACATTGGACTTGTACCATTAATCCTCCCTCTTTTACCACAACTCATGAAATCGTCTTTCTAGCTCACATGGTCATTTTCTCAAGGAATTCTTATCAAATACTGGTGGCCACCACAGTGCCATCAGTATAACATGCTCTCAGAACCATCAGTCCCTTGAAAAACCTGCTGTCAGTCATTTCCTGGACTGTTTCCCCCCCCCCCCCCCCCCCATGCCTGATGTGTTCTGGGACTAATCAGTACTTGGAAGGCTGAAAATGTTATGGAGGTCAATCTGGCACTTCAGAACATGATGTACAAACCAGTCCCCTCTCAACCAATGCATTTCTGGCACAGGAACACTGATATGGAAGTTGGGGTGAGACAAAACCTCCTTGTGCTCTGAGCACCATAAGAGGGTTCACTAGATCTTGCACTGATCTGAACTGTAGATGACTGGGGAAGGATTATTTGGTCATATGTGACCAAAGGAAATATTCAGGGCCAGATGGAAGCACAGGATTCTGCTCCATGGCAGTTCAGTAGCATATCCTTCTGATGACACTGTGGGGTAAAGAGGACAGTGGTATGGAAGTTAGGGCAAGACAAAATCCTCTTTACCCCACAGTGTCATCAGAAGGATATGCTACTGAACTGCCATGGAGCAGAATCCTGTGCTTCCATCTGGCCCTGAATATTTCCTTTGGTCACATATGACCAAATAATCCTTCCCCAGTCATCTACAGTTCAGATCAGTGCAAGATCTAGTGAACCCTCTTATGGTGCTCAGAGCACAAGGAGGTTTTGTCTCACCCCAACTTCCATATCAGTGTTCCTGTGCCAGAAATGCATTGGTTGAGAGGGGACTGGTTTGTACATCATGTTCTGAAGTGCCAGATTGACCTCCATAACATTTTCAGCCTTCCAAGTACTGATTAGTCCCAGAACACATCAGGCATGGGGGGGGGGGGGGGGGGGAAACAGTCCAGGAAATGACTGACAGCAGGTTTTTCAAGGGACTGATGGTTCTGAGAGCATGTTATACTGATGGCACTGTGGTGGCCACCAGTATTTGATAAGAATTCCTTGAGAAAATGACCATGTGAGCTAGAAAGACGATTTCATGAGTTGTGGTAAAAGAGGGAGGATTAATGGTACAAGTCCAATGTTTGTCATTGTTTACATGCTGACAAATCATCTGGAAGATCATGTGGTTTATTATGTAATCATTTTTTCCCATCCTCCATGCCCTCAATCCCATCAAAAGGTCACATTTCATGATTTCACCAGTCAGGGACAAAAGTGTTGCAATGCACTTTTCAGAAAGAATAGGGTGTATCTCAGCATGTATTGCTTTGTTTTGACTGAACCTTAGTGCTCTGGAAAGCTTAGAGTCACCCCTCTCCAATGGTATAGGTATCATGATTATCTGTGCAGAATAGCCTGAGCTACATCAGCTACAAGTCACACCTCACAAACATTGCAACACTTTTGTCCCTCACTGTACATGCTTTTACAATGGCTCAAAAAAGTGTCCCAATGTTGGGTGATTTTGGAAAGAGTTGAGATTTATGAGAGAGCCAATAGGAATTAATTCAAACTCCTGCAGGACCAAAGGTAGTACTAACTGTTGCCTTGACAACAAGGGATTGCTTATGTAATTTGGTTGACATGCCACCAAGATATAACCATTTTAAAATGACATGTCATTGGGACACTTTTTTGAGCATGATCTTGTCAGTCATTATTTAGTAAATGACATAAAGATTTGACAACTTCTGAGGGATTGTTTTCTTCAACCCTGACTGATTATGTAATGTACATAATCCTGAGCCATAAAAATGGCTTGGGTCCCAATCAGCTAACCCTACTTCACCATGAAATGCATTTTTGCCTCTGCTAGAGCAAATATTCACCTTCTTTCTGAATCTGGCCTTTCTGCTCATCAACTCTCCTCTACAACTGGTCAGGGGAGCTCTACTGTGGCCAGGGTCATCAAAGAGTTCCAGCTAGATTAAGGAAAACCTCAAACTAGGACATCCTTACCAGCCTTCTTCTCCTGGCAGAGGAGAATAGTCACTGGTATGACTTCTGGAAGAGCTGAAAATGCTGTCCAGGCTGCCCATATAATGTGGGTGGCTGTTCCCTCTCCTATCACTTCCCAAACTTTTTGCAGTGTGCTCAATTCTGCATCCCTGAAGGTGAGTGCCAAGCAGGGGGTGCCACTGTTGTCTTGCAAGCATACACAACATATTGGACCAGATTTAAGAAAATTTGTGTGGAAAATGGTAGGGAAGTGTTTGCAGGATAATTCTCCTGCTTGACTATGGCCTTCAAGGATGCAGAATTGAGCACACTGCAAAAAGTTTGGGAAGTGATAGGAGAGGGAACAGCCACCCACATTATATGGGCAGCCTGGACAGCATTTTCAGCTCTTCCAGAAGTCATACCAGTGACTATTCTCCTCTGCCAGGAGAAGAAGGCTGGTAAGGATGTCCTAGTTTGAGGTTTTCCTTAATCTAGCTGGAACTCTTTGATGACCCTGGCCACAGTAGAGCTCCCCTGACCAGTTGTAGAGGAGAGTTGATGAGCAGAAAGGCCAGATTCAGAAAGAAGGTGAATATTTGCTCTAGCAGAGGCAAAAATGCATTTCATGGTGAAGTAGGGTTAGCTGATTGGGACCCAAGCCATTTTTATGGCTCAGGATTATGTACATTACATAATCAGTCAGGGTTGAAGAAAACAATCCCTCAGAAGTTGTCAAATCTTTATGTCATTTACTAAATAATGACTGACAAGATCATGCTCAAAAAAGTGTCCCAATGACATGTCATTTTAAAATGGTTATATCTTGGTGGCATGTCAACCAAATTACATAAGCAATCCCTTGTTGTCAAGGCAACAGTTAGTACTACCTTTGGTCCTGCAGGAGTTTGAATTAATTCCTATTGGCTCTCTCATAAATCTCAACTCTTTCCAAAATCACCCAACATTGGGACACTTTTTTGAGCCACTGTATACTACTACAGAGGTACAGTGACTGGAATTGGAACTGACATATGGAGACTCATAAATTTTCAAGTTAAACTTCCTAGACAATGAATGAAGGGAAGACAGAAAACACATGACAGGTAACACAGGAAAAACCAAAAAGGAAACAGTCTAGGTGCTGGACCATGTGGTGCATGCGCTGTGGAATACCTGGCTGCACACTGTCAAGGAGAAGTCTGAAAGGAGGTCTCATGACCCCCCAGAGAATGCCTGGTGTCCTTAGGGACAGCCAGAAGGTTGCCCAGTGAAGTCAATAATTTCAGGGGCTTCTCAGCCCACAAATCTACCACACCCACCCCTAATTGACCTCTTGCACCCACTGATGATCCAGATGATGAACCAGACCTGGACAGACCAGAAGACATTAATCCCAGTGATGATGGTTCTGGTGACAATAGGCCAGGAGATGACCTGGATGATGATGATGATGTCAAGCCTGGGGTAGCCATGCTTGACAACCTTGCTAAAGCAATAGAGCTCCTCACACACAATGCTCATACTGGCTCTGAATAATCTGCTAGGACCAAGCTGTGCAAACCAGATACCTTCAATGGGACAGACCCAAAGAAGCTTCATGCATTTCTTATTCAATGTGAGCTCAACTTCTGGGACTGGCCCTGGGCCTTTCAAAGTGATCAAGCCAAGGTCACTTTCATGCAGTCATTCCTGAAAGGGATGGCTCTCAAGTGGTTTGAACTGGACTTACTTGGGACTGAAGACCTGGAGGACCAGCCCTACCAGATGGACTCATGGAAAGAGTTCATCATAGAACTCCAAACTACCTTTGGACCCCATGACCTGGTGGCTGATGCCAAAAGCCAGTTGGACCACCTCCAGATGAAAGAGAATCACCAGGTCAACAAATATGTACAGTGGCTCAAAAAACTGTCCACATGTTTGTATGTTTTACATTAGTTATGACTAAATGCAATAACCCCTAACCCTAGCCCTAAACCATGAGTGTATGAAATAAGGCACTTACTCTTGGCTTTCTATTGGTCCATGAATCAAGTGATTTGGATAGGAATTGATAGAATAGCAGCCATTTGAAAATGACATGTCATGCAGACAGTTTTTTGACTTACAGTTTTGATTACATAGTTTTGAGTTTAACAAAGTTTAAAATGTGGTGAGGTGCTTACTAATGCTTACATGGTATATCACATGGTCTATTTGATGATTTGTCATCATACAAACAATGCCAAACAATGAATTGGGACCATCAAGCTCCCTCTTCTACCCCAACTCATGAAACCATCCTGGTCCATCTGGGCCATTTTCTCAGAGTAATCCCCATAAATATTGGTGCCCACTCACTTCAGGTAACCCATTTTCATAAGCATTTAGGCTGAAGTTTTTCTCCAAACCATCCAAGCTAAAAGCCACTCAGACCAGGTCATCCCAGGGACATCTGGCCATGTCCCAGGGCCATTTACAGTTTGCAGGACCTGAGATGTCCCATAACCCCAGCCCTTTGGTAATATATTTTGGGCTGTCCCATGACTGCCTTAGGTGTCAGGGGTCCTCAGCTCAAAAAAGTGAAGTTCATACTCACATTGAAATGCCACTTCTGGTCAGAGAAACATACATAGCTGTCATGATCATCCAGAATGATGAGCACACCTGTCAAAGTAGGGGGATATGTGAGAGTCACTGCCATTCCAAAACCATTTAATACAACTTATGCATTATGCACAATTTGAAGAATACTGGGCAATCAGTGTGTTTGTGTGTGGTGTCATTTCCAGACTCATACAATGCCTATGGCAGTGAGAATTGCATTATTGTAATGAATGTTAATGGATTCAGACCTCTCCCATGAGTACTTATGTATGTAAGTTCCCTATTTTACTGCAAGAGTGCTCCTTACTAAGATCATACATACTAGATGCATCTCCACCCCCCTCTCTGAAGGCCAGTGGAATGTCCCATGATAGCTTCAGAGGCCACTGTGGGATGTCCCACTCCCCTCTCTGGAGGCCAGTGGGATGTCCCATGATAGCTTCAGAGACTACTGTGGGTGTGGGACATCCTATCCCCCTCTCTGGAGGCCATTGGGATGTCCCATGATAGCTTCAGAGGCTACCATGGGACATCCCACTTCCCTCCCTCAAGGCTGATGGGATGTCCCATGATAGCTTTAGAGGCTACTGTGGGACATCCCACTCCCCTCCCTGGAGACCAATGGGATGTCCCATGATAGCTTCAGAGGCTACCATGGGACATCCCACTCCCCTCTCTGGAGAGCAATGGGATGTCCCATGGTAGCTTTGAAGGCTGCAGGCATGTCAGTCAATCCCCTTTGGAGACCTATTAGGTCTATTTATTTCTACAGGTTTACAGTATATACCTATGAGATCTCAATGGGTTGGGTATACCCAGCTGCTGCCATGGAAAGTGTTTTCTCCAGTACTATGCCTAGGGACTCTGGGGCAGCCATTGATTTCTCCTGGCATGGTGCTGATCATAAGTGGTTTGTATTTTCCTCATGCAATTTTCCACTTGCTGATAAGATAGGCACACCATCATGATTGCACAATCAGGAGCTATAACTTTCATTATGATGACATCACTCCATTATCACTTGCTGGGGTGTTAACACCTACTAGTGCTAGTTGTAGTAGTTGGTAGTGCTGAATAGTGTAGGCTATGCTACACTTTGGTAGTGTACATTTTTGGCTACTGTTGACTACAAAAAGTGTAGGGTCAAGCCAGAGTGTGAAGGTCACATGACAATTGATTGCATGACATGACAGATCATGTGATTCAGTCACATGATCGATGACATAATTGTCACATGATCCAAGGGATTGCCAATCCTATGCTGATGATCTCACATGACTGGTGGTCATGTGACATGTCACTGTCCCAGTCCCATGATCTGTGGTCATGTGACAATGTGTCATGAAGTTGCATAGGGGCACCCATGTCACATGACTTCATCAGCACTGGGTTGGGAACACTTTGGGTCATGTGACTGTTATGGCATTGACCATGTGACTGCATCATGTGATTCAGCATCATGTGACTTCCATGGCAGACCAGTACAAGTCTGACAACAGTCAGAGTGGAGAAGGTTCATAACTGACAGAGGGTGGGTGGAGTTGGTGTGGAGTGAGTGAATGACTGGTGGAGAAGGGTGTGGAGTGAGTGGGGACTTAGGATAAATGCATGGTTGTAACAGGTGGCAGAAAAGCTTGGCAAGTGCCCAAGTGGTTCCAGAACAAAGGCAAAGGGAAAAAGAAGGAGAAAGGCTCTGGAAAAGTGGCCACTGCAGCCAGCTTGAGCACACAGACCAGCACTGACTCCAAACCCAATGGAGTCTGGCTAGCACACCTGCAGGATGATGATTGGTTAACAGAAATTGCAGAGGAAGAAATTCTGAACCCCAGGACATCATTACTGATGAAGAAGATGCATACATGAACACCTTTGATCATGCTCTTCTTGCAGGCAAAAGCCTAAATTCTGCAGAAGAGACCATCCTGTTTGACTCAGGTGCTTCATGTCATATGTCCTACTGCAGCAAATTCCTTGACTACAAGCCAATCATTCCCAAACCTATCACTGCTGCTGACAATCACACCTTCCATGCCATTGGGAAAGGTGATCTTGCAATCTCACTCCCAAATGGCACTGCACAAACCCACATTCAACTCAAGGACATGCTCTATGCTCCCAAGATGGGAATTACACTTGTTTCCATTAGCAAACTTGACATCACTGGGTACACTGCATTATTCTGAGACAAGTGTTGTTAAATTTTCGATGCTCAGAAAAAGAAAGTAGCCAAAATTCTGATGCAAAAAGGGCTCTACTGCCTCAAATGAGCTTGTTGTGCCTTTGCAGGCCTAGCTAAGGCCACAGAATCCTTAACCATGGAGGAGATACACATCAGGCTTGGTCACATCACTCCTGCAGCCATCCAGCACATGCTCAAGGATGGCACAATCACTGGAATTAAGCTGGATGAAGTGCATTCCACCATGGGTGCATGCAATTCATGTGAATATGCCAAAGTGACTCAGAAGCCCATTGGGAAGGAGTGTGACCCACCCCACTATGAACACCTTGGTGATGAGGTCCACTCAGACCTTCAGGGACCTTCTCCAGTCCAAACCCCAGGCCACAGCCAGTACTACATGTCATTCATGGGCAACCACACTCATTACACCACCCTATTTTTGCAGAAGATGAAAGCTGAGACCTTGAAGTCATACAAAGCTTATGAAGCATGGCTGAACATGCAATTTGACACCAAAGTCAAGTGACTTCTCTCAGATCAAGGGGGAGAATACCTTAGTGCAGAATTTTCAGATTACTTGAAATCCTGAGGCACAGAATGATGCATAACCATTCATGATACCCCCAAACACAATGGAGTTGCAGAACAGCTCAAAAGAACACTTGTTGAGCATGTGCAAGCAATGATTCATGCCAGTGGCTTACCCAAGAACCTCTGGGGGGAGGCCATTATGCATGCTACTTGGCTCAAGAACCACTTGTCAACTCATCATCTAGGTACCAAGACTCCCTACAAAATGCTCTACAAAAGACCACCTGACCTCCCAAAAATCCCAGTCTGGGGATGTTATGTAAAGGTCCATGATACCTCTGGCTCCAAGCTAGACATGTGAGCCCAAGATGGACACTGGGTAGGTTTTGATCCTGAGAGTGATGGCCACTGCATCTACTGGCCTGACACATGAGCAATCAGAATTGAACAAAGTGTCATTTTCAAGTGCTGAGATGTGTCCATACCACATGGTGTGCTGCTCAAGGGGAAGCAGGGAAATTCCGAAGCCTCAAAACGAAATTCCACAGCTTCACAGGGAAATTCCAAGGCCTCACAGGTAGTCAAGTGACCCACCAAAGCAACTTCAGAAATTCTGAGATCCATTTCAGACCCACTTGGAGAAAATTTCAAAACACCTCCACTGCAACCTCACCATTCCACTCACCAATGCTTCAAGTCAGACTATATGAGGCACTTACATGCAGGAGAAGGCACTCATGATGGATGCATCCCTCTTGACTTTGTAAAAGAACTCCAAGAGAGCAATAGCAACCCAAACAGCCCCAAATCCTGAGAGAATGCTACCACATATTTGATGATGAACTAGCTGCTGATGAAGATGACACTAACATTGTGTATGCTATGGTGGCAGGGATGGCTGAAGCTGAAGGGCTGGATCCATCAACAGTACATGAGGCAAAATCCCAAGCTGACTGGCCAAAATGGCAAAATGCCATAAATGCAGAATTACAGAGCATAGAGGAAGCACACACCTGGGACATTGTTGAGTGCCCAAAAGTGTAAATGTCATAGGATGCAAATGGGTCATTAAGATCAAATGTAACACTGCAGGAGAGATTGAGAAGTACAAGGCCTGCCTGGTTGCTAAGGGCTACTCTCAGATGCAGGGCATTGACTATGATGAAACCTATGCTCCTGTCACTAGACTCGCATCTCTTTGCACCATACTTGCAACTGCTGCATGCAATGACTGGGATGTTGATGTATTTGATTTCCACTCAGCATTTCTAAATGGCAAACTTGGAGATGGTGAAGACATCTATATGGAGCTCCCTGAGGGCTACACTGTGGGGCAGAGTCTTTCCTGCCCAGTTGGGAAGCTAAACATCACATTATATGGCTTGAAACAAGGCATGCTTCAATGGTACCAGAAACTATGTGCCACTCTCACAGATCTTGGGCTCACTGGGGCACATGCAGACTGGGGAGTATTCTATGGTCACATAGGACCAGAAATCCTCATCCTCACCAGCCACATCAATGACTGCACTATAACAGGCACTTCTCCATCATTAATTTGCTCATTTAAACAGGAGATCAGCACTTGTTTTAAAATCTCTAATCTAGGGCCCATCAGTTGGCTACTCAGAATGAAGGTGACATGGAATAGAGAAGCCTGCACCATATCATTGTCCCAGCAGTCCTACATTGAGGCCATCCTGATGAAATATGACCTCACCTACTGCAAGCCTGCCACAATTCCAATGGACCCCAGAATAAAACTCTCCTGCAGAGAAATTCCACAGTCAGCTGAAGAAGCTTCATGCATGAAAAACATACCCTACTGTGCTGCTGTAGGCTCCCTCATGCACCTTGCTGTTGGAACATGCCCAGACATCACATTTGCTGTCTCCACAGTCACACAGTTCAATAATGCACCCAACATGACTCCCTTGGAAGCTGTAAAATGAACCTACAGGTATATCACAGGCACAAAAGCACTTGCTTTGATGTTCAGAAATACAGCATGAGGCCTCAAGGGTTGTACCAATGCAGACAGAACTTTGCAGGAGCATTGACAGGCTATCAGTGGATATGCATATCTACTGGATGGAGGAGCTATTAGTTGGGCTTTGTGGAAACAAGAACTTGTAACACTCTCAACTGCTGAAGCAGAGTATGTGGCAGTGACTCACACAGCCAAAGAGGGCTTGTGGCTTCAATGACTCATTGGGGAAGTTTTCTGACCACTCAATACCCCACTCCATTATATTCTGACAGTCAATCCACCATCGCACTCACCAAGGATGGCCACTACCATGCTTGCACCAAGCACATCAATATATGATACCATTTCATTCATTTTGCTGCGGAAAATCACTCCTTTCATTTAATTTATTGCCCTACTGACAACATGGTTGCTGATACCCTTACCAAACCCTTACCAAGCATCAAGGTGAAACACTTTGCATCTGCACTTGGACTTTGTTCCAATTGAGGGGGAGTGTCAAGAATGCATTCTGGAGTTACAGTAGCCTCTCAGAGTTTCACCCAGGGGCTTGGAATTTCTCCCTGACCCTTGGAATTAAATTCCAATGTCACTATGCTTACTAATTACAGTACTATAAATTTTCTGCACTGTTCTTTTCCACCTCAGTGACTTCTCTGTACATTGAGGTGAGCATAGCTACATTCCATTTGTTTACCTGTACTGACATAGCATAGAACTTACACCTTTGTTACAAAGTTGGTTGTGAGCTTGTGTAAGAACTCATGGTAGTTGTCCATCCAGTGCAGACAGTCATAATTTTTGGGGTTTAGTAGGTCTTGCTTGAACCAAGCCAGAGCCATACCCTTAAGATAAGACTGAGTGAAGGTAACCTTCACCCTGTCAGAGTGGAATGTGTGGGGGTGGTCTTGAAAGTTCAACTCCCACTGCATGAGGAACTTGTGGAGTTTCTTTGGGTTAGAGCCATTGAAGGTGTTGGGTTTGCAGACTTTGGTTTTCAGAGCAGAGTCCCCTGTGCATGAACAGCTCTAGCAAGAGCAACAAGGGGTCCTCTGGCAGCTCAGCCAGGTCTTCAGGGATATCCCCATCACTGCTGCCCCCACCATCAGGACCATCAGGATTGGGGTTGGGTCCCTCACCTTGGTTAGGAGGCAATGGAGTATGGAAGATAATTGGGTGGAGGTCAGAGTGACCAGTTTGTGAAGCACTTTTGCCTTCAGTGCAAGAGCAGTGTCAAGCAGAAAAGGATTGGAATTGTTTGACAATGGAAGGGAGGTGATGTGGATTAGCCAGTGCTGCAGCAAGGTTCTCAGCAACCTGTCTTTGGGATTGAGCTCAAGTTCTCATAATGGTGTAAGTTATTCAGAGGACAGAGAATGAGATCATACAAGTGTGAGTATGAATATACTGTCAAGTCCAGGCCTACTCTGACCAACGACAATGCTAGACAAGGTCTGGGGAGAGGTATGGAAGCAAGTCTGACACAGAAGAAATGAACTCTGACTGGTGGAGTGTTGGCAGGAATGAAGTCTGCTGAGGTAAAGGCAGAGCAGAGTGAGGGAATTGGGTTCAGCTCATGCACTACCCCCTTGCATGATCTCAGCCCTCATATTTCAGAGGTAGAGACCAGACAGAAAGTTGGAGGTAACTCCAACAGACAGGAGACAGAGACAGAGGGAGTAGGAACTAAGTTGATATTCATACTGAAGAACAGTGGAGTACAGTACATGCTTTTTATACCACTACAGTGATACAGTAACTGGAATTGGAACTGAAATATGGAGACTCATAAATTTTCAAGTAAAAACTTCCTAGACAGTGAATGAAGGGAAGATGGGCCACATACAACAGGTAACATAGGACAAACCAAAAAGGAAACAGTCTAGGTGCTGGACCATGCAGTGCATGTGCTGTGGAGTACCTGGCTGCATGCTGTCAAGGAGAAGTCTGATGTGAATCAAAGTGTGGAAAGGTGGTGCAAGCTGTCAAGTCTGGGCCTACTCCAACCAACTCTGACACTAGACAAGGTCTGGGGAGGGGTCTGGAACCAAGTCTGACACAAAGGAACAGAACTCCAACTGGTGGAGTGTTGGCAGGGATGAAGTCTGCTGAAGAAAAGGCAGAGCAGAGTGAGGGCATCAGGTTTAGCTTGTGTGCTACCCCCTTGCACAATCTCAGCCCTCATGTTTCAGAGGTAGAGACCAGATGGATAGTCAGAGGTAACTCCAACAGACAGAAGTCAGAGACAGAAGGAGTAGGAACTAAGTTGATATTTGTACTGGAGGATAGCAGAGTACGATACATGCTTTTATACTACTACAGAGGTACAGTAACTGGAATCAGAACTGACATACAGAGACTCATAAATTTTCAAGTAAAACTTCCTAGACAACAAATGAAGGGAAGATGGAAGACATATGATGGGTAACATGGGACAAACCAAAAAGGAAACAGTCCAGGCACCAGACCATGTGGTGTGCATGCTGCGGAGTACCTGGCTGTGTGCTGTCAAGGAGAAGTCCAAAAGGGGGTCACATGACCCTTCAGAGAATGGCCTGCACAGTCCAATGGTAGACCAGTACAAGTCTGACAGCAGTCAGAGTGGAGAAGGTTTGTAATTGACAGAGGGAGGGCAGAGTTGGTGCAGAGTGAGTGAATGACCAGTGGAGATGGGTGTGGAGTGAGTGAGGACTTAGGATAGATGCATGGTCATGACAGTGCCCCCCCATTAGGGCCTGAACCCCTGAAGGCTGCATGTATGGAACAAGATCAACACAAGTCAATCATTTTGAAATTGTTTGATGCCTTGAGGACAATGGCTTTAGCTGTGGCAGAGCCCTGTTGGAGTTTGAAGTACTGCTTAAAAACACATGTTAGGGTTCTGAACCTTTGTACCCTCCCCCCACCACCATGTCCTTCCAGCATGAGAACACAACCCCCCAACCAACCCCAGGCCACTCCTGCAGCTACTCCCAAGTTGTGGATGATGCACTGGTCATTCTCACCAACAACTCAACTGACACCAAGTGGGAAAAGACCACAGAGAAGGCATGCCGATGAGAGGAGGCTGAATGGAGGGAGAGAGCACAAGACCAAGAGGCAGAAGGCAGAGGAGGAGTGACTGGAGGCAGAGTGGAGACAAAGGGCAGAGGAAGAGGCATGGAGGAAGGCAGCTGAAGAGGAGGAGGCACAAAAGAAGAGGGCAGTGGAGGAGGAGGCAGAGAGGCAGAGGCAGAGGGCCCAGGCCAGGCAGGACAAGGCCACACAGAGGTGAGTGGCAGAGTACTGTGAGTCAGGTGGAGCTGACTTGTATTTATTTTATTTTATTTTTATTTTACCTTTTTCAGGTTAAGCAGTGCAGTGTACAACATTAACACTGCCCAGAGGGTCCCTGGGACCTCTGTGGTGGTCACTGCAACCAGGAGGCCCCCCTGCACTCACTGAATAGTGAGTCTGACAGTGGGGCAGTGTGAGCCAGGACAAGGTAAGACCTGGGCCTGCATGCCTTGTCACAATGAGAAGAAGACTTGTAGCTGGACATGGGAAGAGGTGGCAGTGGGACCCTTGTGGAAGAGGGCAGGGACAGGAAGCTCCTGAGGGGAGAAAAAGAAGAAGCCACAAGGGAAGGGAAAGTCAAGATCAACAGAGACAGAAGAGGCAGATGATGAGTGAGAGGTAGGTGGAGAGGATGAGGAGGAGCCAGCAACCCCACATGAGGGACCCTCAGGGGCAGGGGCCTCCTTGCAGTGGGTGGAGTGGGAGTGGGAGCAGCAGCTGCAGGCTGCAGAAAGGTATGTGGAGGTGCATGAGAGGGCTGTGATGGCCTTCAAGAGGATGGCAGTGGCAGCAGAGCAGATGGCAGAAGTGGTGGAGAGGACAGCTGACAAGTGGGGAGCATACCACACATGGGTGGAGTGGGGGGAGATGAGGAGGAGGGCCAAGGCATGTGAGGCCAGGATGGCTGAGTTCAAGTGTGCAGGAGGGGGTTGGAAGTGGCCACAGTCAGAGGCAGATGAAGGCATGGATGGGGACAATGAGGAAGAGGAGGAAGTCAGAGGAGAGCAAGAAGGCAGAGAAGAACAGGAGGGTGGTGGAGAGGAACAGGTGATGGAGGAGTAGGGTAGTTTTTTTTTTTTTTTTGTGTTTGTATATTTTGTACTACTACAAAATAGACTTGTGACTTTATTTGTGGTTCTGAGAAGTAGGGCGGATGAGTGGGAAAAATTCTAAAGTACTTAATGTAACTCAGTAAGGGGTGGAGTTGGCCCATGGAGGAAGGTTATGCAGGCAGAGTACTATGGCAGAGGTTGATATGGGCCAGGTTTGTGCAGATAGCATTCATGGAAAGCAGAGACTATGTTGGAGGTGTGATCTAGCTCATACACCCCCTCATCATCAAGTTCCCCCCAAACTTGACTGTACCCTGCACCAACCTCACACTAAACCCCTCCCCTGCCTTCTTCCAAGCCCACTTCTTCCCATCTGACCCTATAACCTGCTTCCAGCGCTCCAGAGTCTAGTCTTTATGGGCAATAGTAAAGTCCATCCTTGCCTTCTCATGCTGAGCCTTTGAACAATAGCAACATATGTCAAGCACAAGGCAAGAGTCAGAATTGTTACTGGAACCTAGCAGTTTTTGGTTAATTTCCTGCATTAGCAAAACAGCTTTTTTTCCAGTGTCACACAGCAGCACAGGGCACCCTAAAACATGCAGTATCAATCAAAATAACATATATAGTGCAATGCTAATGATGCAGGCAGGCTATTTAATGTATATAGATTCCAATTAAAATATACTTGTGCTGTGAAATGCAGTATTTTAGTGTGTTGTGGTCACTGGACAATGGGGGACCTTCATGGGGCACTGTGGTACCTGTAGGTGGCTGTTCAGCACTGCACAGCAACTTTGGGTTTTGCTGATGTGATGTTGTTCATCAGAAAGTTATTGTACACAACATTATGCAGACCATTCACTGCCTGACTCTTCACTGCCTAACCTTCTCCTGTTCTACCTGTTGAGGGTAAAAGAAAACTGGACAGATAAAACTAGATACAGCATGAACACAGTAAAAAGGATATATGCATTTGTGCCCACTAGTTCAGTTGTGCATAGCTAGCAACAACATCTGATGTGACAGCTTTACAGTATGAAACTAAACACCATATGTGTAACAATGCTTGAAATTCTGGGTGTTGAACCCATTGATACTCTACAAAAGCAGTCTCATTTGTGAGATACAGGAGCCAAATCCAACAGAAGGATATGCTTTCAAACTGTGGAACCAATCATTATGACACATTCACCCCCTTCACCTTCAGGCTTTGCTGTCTTCACACTTCACTGGCAACATTCCTCAGGACTGAATGACCTTGTTAGTTTGCTTCTGTTCATGTTCTTCCACATGCTGAACCAATGACCTCTCAAAAATGAGTCTACTAGCACCATCATTCACACATATGTTGCAAGCCTATCAAGTAATCTGTATGCATTGTCACACTATATCAACAAGAAGCCATGGCTGTCAAAACATTGAACCTTGTCACTGTTTTCCCATCAATCACATATTGCACAGCTTTTCACATTTTTAGGTATGAGATTGTGCAGGTCAAGGATCTCTGGGTGCATTGACACTGCCCTATTGAGAGCATGGCAGAAGATGAAACTTATATACCAATTGCTTGGTCACAGCAAAATTTCATTTGCTCAGGTTCATGTTGTCATGGTTAAAGCTGGCATCAACTAAGTAGGAAGGTGCAAAGTTAACAACCTAGTGGTATGCAATGAAACAGGCAGATGATAGCAGAGGGAGCCCCAGGCTTGGATCTACCTGACAGACAGGAGTTCCCAGTTCCCCAATTTATGTATTTATTTGATTTCCACACTGATGTCAATGGCCAACAAAGTTTCCCACCAGTGATTGCAATGCTGTGATGTTGGCAAAATTCATCAACAACCTGTGTATGGCCTTTGCACTTGGCCTGAAAAAGGAACTAGAAAGCAATTATCACATGAGAAGCAATAAGGAACAGGAAGACCTACCAAGTCTATGCTCAAGAACAAAGGCCAGATAATCATCGGTATGATCTTGATCAGAAGAAAGGGGGAACACAGATTGGATGTTGGAATATAGACTGCCAAACCTGCAGCATGATTGTTGTAAAGCTTCATGAAGGGAGACAGCTGAAGATAGAAAAATGATAGAAGCAGATTCAAAAATTAGCGTGGAAACTATAAATTAGTGAGACTCAAGTAATAAATAAATGAGACATCTATACCAATCAAAACATGATGTAGTTTGTGAGGATCATGCAGGTCCAAACCAATCTATCCCATATGTGAAGCCAACATCACAATGAACAACATTTAAAATACCTGGACAAAGAATGGCCTGAGGATGTTCAAAATGGGCAGCTATTAAACATGATTGAAAAAGTGCATGAGAGATGGCAGAACAGCACAAGGCAGGCTGTGATCACATGACACCACTTACAGTCTGAAGAATAATGGCAGAGCAACCATGAGTCTTTAGCACCCTGCCATCACATGAGATCACTTACAATCTGAAGAGCAGCAATGGCAAGGTAACCATGAGACTCCAGCACACTGCCATCACATGAGATCACTCACATGCTGAAGAGCAGCAATGGCAAGGCAACCATGAGAGTCCAGCACACTGCCATCACATGAGATCACTTACATGCTGAAGAGCAGCAATGGCAAGGCAACCATGAGAGTCCAGCACACTGCCATCACATGAGATCACTTACATCCTGAAGAGCAGCAACAGCAAGGCAACCATGAGAGTCCAGCACACTGCCATCACATGAGATCACTTACATCCTGAAGAGCAGCAATGGCAAGGCAACCATGAGACTCCAGCACACTGCCATCACATGAGGTCACTTACATCCTGAAGAGCAGCAATGGCAAGGCAACCATGAGACTCCAGCACACTGCCATCACATGAGGTCACTTACAGTCTGAAGAGCAGCAATGGCAAGGTAACCATGAGACTCCAGCACACCACCATCACATGAGGTCACTTACCTCCTGAAGAGCAGCAATGGCAAGACAACCATGAGACTGCAGCACACTACCATCACATGAGGTCACTTACAGCCTGAAGAGCAGCAATGGCAAGACAACCATGAGACTGCAGCACACTACCATCACATGAGATCACTTACAAACTGAAGAGCAGCAATGGCAAGGCAACCATGAGAGTCCAGCACACTGCCATCACATGAGATCACTTACAGCCTGAAGAGCAGCAATGGCAAGGCAACCATGAGAGTCCAGCACACTGCCATCACATGAGATCACTTACATCCTGAAGAGCAGCAATGGCAAGGCAACCATGAGAGTCCAGCACACTGCCATCACATGAGATCACTTACAGCCTGAAGAGCAGCAATGGCAAGGCAACCATGAGAGTCCAGCACACTGCCACCACATGAGATCACTTACATCCTGAAGAGCAGCAATGGCAAGGCAACCATGAGAGTCCAGCACACTGCCATCACATGAGATCACTTACAAGCTGAAGAGCAGCAATGGCAAGGCAACCATGAGAGTCCAGCACACTGCCATCACATGAGATCACTTACAAGCTGAAGAGCAGCAATGGCAAGGCAACCATGAGACTCCAGCACAATGCCATCACATGAGATCACTTACATCCTGAAGAGCAGCAATGGCAAGGCAACCATGAGACTCCAGCACACTGCCATCACATGAGATCACTTACACCCTGAAGAGCAGCAATGGCAAGGCAACCATGAGAGTCCAGCACACTGCCATCACATGAGATCACTTACAGCCTGAAGAGCAGCAATGGCAAGGCAACCATGAGAGTCCAGCACACTGCCATCACATGAGATCACTTACATCCTGAAGAGCAGCAATGGCAAGGCAACCATGAGAGTCCAGCACACTGCCATCACATGAGATCACTTACAAACTGAAGAGCAGCAATGGCAGGGCAACCATGAGACTCCAGCACAATGCCATCACATGAGATCACTTACATCCTGAAGAGCAGCAATGGCAAGGCAACCATGAGACTCCAGCACACTGCCATCACATGAGATCACTTACAGCCTGAAGAGCAGCAATGGCAAGGCAACCATGAGAGTCCAGCACACTGCCATCACATGAGATCACTTACAAGCTGAAGAGCAGCAATGGCAAGGCAACCATGAGAGTCCAGCACACTGCCATCACATGAGATCACTTACAAACTGAAGAGCAGCAATGGCAGGGCAACCATGAGACTCCAGCACACTGCCATCACATGAGATCACTTACATGCTGAAGAGCAGCAATGGCAAGGCAACCATGAGACTCCAGCACACTGCCATCACATGAGATCACTTACAAGCTGAAGAGCAGCAATGGCAAGGCAACCATGAGAGTCCAGCACACTGCCATCACATGAGATCACTTACACCCTGAAGAGCAGCAATGGCAAGGCAACCATGAGAGTCCAGCACACTGCCACCACATGAGGTCACTTACATGCTGAAGAGCAGCAATGGCAAGGCAACCATGAGAGTCCAGCACACTGCCATCACATGAGATCACTTACAAGCTGAAGAGCAGCAATGGCAAGGCAACCATGAGAGTCCAGCACACTGCCATCACATGAGATCACTTACAAGCTGAAGAGCAGCAATGGCAAGGCAACCATGAGAGTCCAGCACACTGCCATCACATGAGATCACTTACAAGCTGAAGAGCAGCAATGGCAAGGCAACCATGAGACTCCAGCACACTGCCATCACATGAGATCACTTACAAGCTGAAGAGCAGCAATGGCAAGGCAACCATGAGAGTCCAGCACACTGCCACCACATGAGATCACTCACATGCTGAAGAGCAGCAATGGCAAGGCAACCATGAGAGTCCAGCACACTGCCATCACATGAGATCACTTACATCCTGAAGAGCAGCAATGGCAAGGCAACCATGAGAGTCCAGCACACTGCCATCACATGAGATCACTTACAAACTGAAGAGCAGCAATGGCAAGGCAACCATGAGAGTCCAGCACACTACCATCACATGAGATCACTTACAAGCTGAAGCACAACAATGGCAAGGCAACCATGAGAGTCCAGCACATTGCCACCACATGAGATCACTTACATCCTGAAGAGCAGCAATGGCAAGGCAACCATGAGAGTCCAGCACACTGCCATCACATGAGATCACTTACACCCTGAAGAGCAGCAATGGCAAGGCAACCATGAGAGTCCAGCACACCATCATCCTATGAGACCACTTACAATCTGAAAAGCAACAGTGGCATAACAACCATGAGACTCCAGCACATTGTGATCAAACAAGATCACTTACCACCTGTTGAGCAGCAGTAGCAGAAAAGCCATGAGACATCAGCCACACAACACAAACTTTGTGTACATACCCATAGATGTGGAAAGTACCCCACACATGATTCAACAATGCTTCTTCCATCACTCTCAAAACTTGTCCTGCAGCATGTGAGGTAATGTTCCATTTCATTACCTGACACTTACCTCTTTACTGCCATTTCCACACTAATCATTAGATTTTCCCTTTGTACAGCCACTAGCATATGTCTTAGTACATCCTCATGCAATGCATTTGCTGTTTCTATTATCAAGGCACTGCAGCTTGCACCAGCTTCATGCATATCTGACCCACACCAATCAACCAAATTTAATGTAAGCACGGATGAATCTTACTTTCCAACCTGACATATTTTGGTGAACTCCCCTTTATTACATTCCAGTACTCATCCTGAAAAATCTTCTCTGCCTCTTCATTGATATCCTCCAAGGTCGGAGTAGCATTTCCTTCAGATTCGTCTTCCAAATCCATCTGAATATCCAGTTTGAACTGGTCATACTTCGTGAAAACTGCAATCACAGGCACTGTGTATCACGCATGTATCAGAATCAACGTGTGACCTCGCAATTCAGACATACCATTTTTATCTGAACAAACAGCGTCAAAGAATTTCATGTCCAAGCCTGGACGAGCACTTTCCATTGGAATGCAATACCTAGAAATGGCTCGTGAGCTCACCAATCCCATGAGATAGCAATAACACTTGTAACACACCAGATAGCATGCAGCCTGTCCCGCAATCGGCGCTCAGTCACCTTTCTGTGCACAAAATCCTGGACTGCTCGTAGCTCGTCTTCATTGCCAGCCTCAAAACCACAAGAGTCATGGAAAATATAACCCTCGTGATTCGTGAATATGAGCTCGTCCTCGATATCGTGATTGCCACGCTAATCGTGTCTAAGTCAAAAAATGCCTATCACCGACAAAGACTGTTGACTGACCTCAATAGTAGGGTCGAGGTGAACCTAATCAAATGATAAGGTCAGGAGCGTTCAAAACTAGGCAAAACACTACCTCTTCACGGCGACCTCCGCTAACCCTGTAAATCTTCGGGCTCTCCGTCGTTTCGCAGACTCTTTGTAAGATGGATGTCTTCCCTGCATTTGCCCTACCGATGATGAGGACTCGAAACTTGAGACGCCGGACAGCATCACGCAGTGGCTTGTCACTCATGATTTCTGATGGCAGATGGTCAACGTCAATGCAAAAGCGAATGGATAGAGGATAGGTCTGGTGGAAGGGCGACAAACAGCTTATCGCAGCATCAATTTCGTTCCCCGATCGGACCGATACGGCAGAAATGGCTGTGTTCTGCCTTGAGGGCCGGGGCTAGATCGTTCTAGAAGAAGATATATATCGACTGATAGGGGTGATGTCGATGTCGAGGCTTGTGTGCGTGTGGACAGAACACCCACTGTTGAATCAGGGCAAGCCGTTTTCAGAAACATGGAGGGAAAGGAGAATCATTACTGTGTCTGACACGCGTTTCTTCGCTACTTTGGTTGTGGCTCGAGACGCAGTACAGTGCGGCAAGGTAAAATCAAATCACATATATTTGTGTATGAGTGTGCCGTATAGAATACCACGACAATGAAGAAGCGGCTAGGAGAGCGTGCGTGACACTGGCGAAGATGCTGACAATGTAGGTTTCGAACGAAAATCAAGAGCAGCACAAAGAATGGTTATATCAAGTTGTCCTTGTCGAAAGAGCGGTAGTGTGGATCGTGCAAACGTACTACATAATATGCGCTGACCCTCTGGGCAACCCAGGACGTGGAATAGCACGGGTTGTTGATTGATACAAATATGCAGTTACTTAAACAATTCCCAGGTTAGCAAAACAAGGGAGTCTCGTGCACAGATAATGACAACACTGGAAGGACAGCTCCTGGATGATACCAGGGACACCGAATCCACCTAAATCGGACCCACCCAATGGCAGACACCCCATCCTCACCCTTGGCACAGCTCCCAAATCCACCGGAACCCATTCCTCTGGGGCACGCATTCATCCGACTTCGAAGGAAAGATTGCCTTTCATCGAGTCCTTAGTTTGCTTAGAGGAGACCATGTTCGACTCCCCTTCTGGGCCTTACGCTTCAACGTATCCACCACTATTTCACGACATCGAACACCGCTTGTGCTCGACGCGCTTCCGAGATCATAGCATTCTCAACTTCCCCACTCCTGACTCACCTCGCCCTGCGCGGGATTCCCCAATGTGGGCTTCACCGCCAAGAACGTGAATGCGAACGACGATTTGTACCAGTAGACCCCCTTTGGCAGGTGACTGCGTATGTTCTCGTTACATAGTAACCCAGACATCGAACCGGGTCATCACCCACTCGTCCTCCCGGTCGCATGCGAAGAGTCTTTCTCCTGTCAAGATCCGGATGATCGCATCCGTAAGTGTACTCCCGAGACAGGATATCTATGCCTCATGCTGAAGCTTTCCTCCTTGTACTTGTCGATGATCGCGAGGCTCGTCGAAAAAGTCGAGGTCGGTCAGCCAGATATCGACAGGTTGCTCCGTAAAATGTGAAGCCAGCAACCGTGCAAGGAATCTGCATGCACAGATGAGTCCCATCCCGCAACCACCCGATATCATTGCGACCACTGTCCGCCCTTCCCCGACGAATGGACCACTGCGAACGTGGGTCCTGTACTGGCCAGATTCAAGGATTCCAGAGGGTGGTTCATCGATTCCCTCCTCCGAGAATGGACGATGCCGAATCTCGTATCCAGGCTATTATTCTTGTCAGCAGTTGTTAAATGTCTCACCCATTTTCCCCTGCCACAAAGTGAGCACAAGAGGACCAGAGCACCATAGCATTTTTATTTGTGGGACGTCTGGGTAATGTTGGTATGCCCGGAGTGTGGTTGACTTGGTTCTCATTCCGCATACATGCAGGTCCATGATCTTTTTTGTCGTTTATGTCCTTGCCTTGGTACGGCGCTTCGGATCTACAGCCAATCCATCCACTCTTTCCCCACTCAACCCCAACGCAATGATCGGCGTTTCTTTTCTTGGGCCTTCTTTGCTTTGGCGTAGTCGTGATGGCAGAGATGTTGCAAGGGTACAGAAGGGTGAACGAATGACAGGGGGCACGAGAATGGCGAAGGAAACGAGAGATGCCATCAGGGAGGTGGGGGCGAGGGATGTATGGAAGGGGGAGAACACGAAAGACCGTCTGGGCGAGGCAGAGTAAATGAGCGCGAACAGACTTGAAACCCACTCCATGTGAGGACAACGGGCACAAAAGCGAACTGGGACCGGCTCCTCCTCGGATTACGACCACGACCGCTATCGCGATAAACGGCGTTATCTTCGTTGGAGGTCCTGCCGGGTATTGGGTTGCGTGGGTTAGATGGAATGGCGAGTCCCTGCAGGAGCGGGGGCGTGCAGGAGATGTGGTCCATGATGTCGTGTATGAAGAACGCCTAGAGTGTGGTGGAAGGACAGAGCATCTTGACGGCGCCGCAAGCGTGTGGCTCGCAGGGGCTATACCATACGTTATCGAACAGGTTTATTCACCGGCTCGTGAGTACTTTTATTTTACCGTCGGAGCACAGCATGTCATTGTATTGTTATCCAGGGGACGGTTGTCGAGATACTTCATGTATTGCTTGTCTTAAAACAGGATTTTATTGACTCGGGAACCGGCCATGTGCAGTAGCAGCGACATTTGCGTAAGTAACAGACGCATACAGCATAATGCTTACTGCTTGTTTACAAGGGCGCTGTGCTTGGTTGAACACCAGGTTTGTGTGTCTTATTCATGTTGCATAGGACGGGGAGCCCCTTGCCTATGGCATGCCTGTCAAGGAGGCGACTGCCATCCACGATGGCCCTGTCTTCTGTTATGTATTGACATTGCAAATTCGAGGTAGGGTAACCCTGTTCGTTTTAGATCTAGACTACCGGCAAACACTGGCGTTGTCAGCCTTGCTTGGTGACTCGATGTAGACTCAGGTAGCCAACAGCATGTAGCGTACGAATTTGAAACGTGCTGCTGACCGGAACCGATAAGACGTGTGAAAACTACAATACCAATCGCGGTCGTCATCGACGGGGGGAAGGGAGGAAATGGTAGGTATATACCAATAAAAAAGAATCAAAAAATCCTAGTCTACATCTACAGACACCGATATGCTATACACACTAAGTTACCATGCCGAGGCTCGAGACTGATCAATTGTGCGGACTATCGAAACACACCACGTACTTTCCTGAATACAGTTTGCTACCCTTGTTGCAACTCCGTTTGTATATCGGCGTCTACCCAAGAAAATATATGATATATCGACTGATAACAAGGTTGTTGTCATCCTTTCTTACGGTTAAAAAAGAAGCGACACTACAAAGACTGCACAGCACCCTGTCAAAAAAAAGCGCCCTATTATTGTGAATCCTAGAGATAATTTTTTTATCCGCAAAAAAGCCCTTGCCCCCATCCGTCCACAGCAAAAATTGCAGCAGTAGCTCACTCCCTATGCACCACTGGAACTTCAGTTTTGGTTTACTCTCCGCCCGTGACCCAAATGGACCTCGCGTATGTGTCGCATGAAATTGTGCCGCTGTATCCAACATCCACAGTTTGGCCAGCGACAAGCGATCTCGACATCACGCGCCATGTTCCTGATGGCGTGGAAATCCCTGAAATGTTCGGGCACTGAACCACAGGTGATGAACTCCAAACACTCGTTTCCATCATCTCGAAGGTAGAGGCACAGCTGGTGTGCACAATTACTATACCGGTTCTTTCGAAGATGTCAACATTCACCAATTATACACGGCTCCGAAGACACATACGGTTGAGTTGTTTGTCGTTTGAAGCGGCTCTATGACGTTGGCTAAAGCATAGGAGACACTGCTACGTGTCAGCCAGAGCAAGTACCTGACCATGTGGTCAACGCACCTGGTTTCTGTGTCACTGCCGTGTTCGTGAGTTCCATCATCTAGGAAGGACATGTCCGTCAGGTTAGCAGGCGGGGACAGTGGTGGACTTCGATATCCAGGAAATAGACATGCCATGTTTCTCTTATAGCTACCACACGATGCATGGAGTAGATTGGGGGCAGGTCAGGGATAGGCGAGTCGGCACGATGAAGGTTGAACGGGATTGCCCACCTAAACCAGGTTATCATTGGCGTCGCCGGCGGGCTATACATAATAATGTCACAAATATATCCAACATTGCGTCATGTTCCGAGAGCGGGCTTAGCGCGAGAACGCAAAACCCCTCCAGCTGGATCAGTGGAGGCACCTTGATGTTGTGCAACCAGCTGTTGGACGAGGCAAAACATCACCTCCGTATTTTCTGGTTGGTGAACGGGTTGCACTGGTAGCACTAGTACACAGCCCAATGAGACAGATTCATCGTGATTGAGGTATGAACCAAACAAACAAACCTTCGAATTATTAGAAATGAATCAGAACAGCGGCGAAATGACAGGTATTCCCCGGCAAGTGGCGTTCAGGGAAGACGTTAGAGGCCGTCCCCCCTGTGGTCACTAAAAAAAGGCAATCGAATCAACAGGCTCGCTGCCAAGTTACATTCGGAGGCCGCCGATGATATGTATCACCGATCATTGATCACCTCTCCCACCACGGATGACTACATAATAATAGAAAAGGACATACTCATAACAAACATGGAAGGTCTATCACTCCTTCCATCCGAAGCGACACTACCCGGTCTCCCTGAGTCTGCAGGGCTGCAGAAATCAGAATCATCACGCCTGGCGTCATGGACGCCACACACTTAAGAGGGTGCAGTCACTGGTGATCTGGCACATAAACTTTTCAATAGAATGGCTGAAAAGGTCACGAAGCTCACCCTAACTTACCTCCTAACCCAGAAAAAAAATCAACAACGATGGCGTGGAATGATTTCTGAGAACGGGGAGGGGTCTGGCTACTGGATTCTTCGGTTGCGACTTGCGACACAGATGATAGCCGGGGATACCCGAGCAGGCCACCGTTGCATCAGGCACTTCACATCTAGGGTCAGCAATGCTTGGAACAGTGTAGTAGGGAACAGTATTGTGGTAAGTCCAACGAAATAAATAAGTACCGAGGTGATACATCAAATATCTTCCTCGGCAGTGCAGCATGAAAAGTTACACTTACCAGTGTTTCCGTGAGGTGATTTGAGCTAAACCGAGCCAGAACAATGGACCAATTGAGCCCGACTTTGATAGGTTGAAGCATAATGAAGTGAGTCGGGAAGAGTCCAGCGTCCAACGATGTAAACTCCTATGGTCCCGCCCAATCAGAGCACAGCCCCGACGAAGTATATCATCTGTGGCAGAGTGGAATGGAAGATTGTCACGATAAGACGTTTGATACCTTCCTTGCACTTCTTGGCTATTATCTCAGGGTTATTCTGTGTGCGCTGAAGTCAGTTAACCCGATAATAATGACGTTGCCAGATGGGGCGTAGTCGGCCTGGTGCCTGCTGTGCTCTCCTTTCTCATCCTGTATAACACAGATCCATGATCTTCTTTGTCGCTTCCACCCTTGCCTTGAGCTCCGGGTCCATCCGACCCATCCCCACTCTCCTGGGTGTTGATATTAAGGACCAAGACAGACCGTGGAACGACGAAACAAAAAACCGGCCCTAGAAAGTAGGCAAGAGGGCAGTTACAAAAGCGAACCAGAGCGTCGTACAAGCAACGACAACGAGGACAGGCTTTCTGTGTTAGACATTGTGACGACAGGGTCAACGACCACTCATCGGTCACGTCGCGTGCGAATAATCCCTCCTTTTGACTTCCGATCCTGAAGACCACATTCATGAACACACTCAGTGCTAGGGATTTTCTCACAGACACGCTTCCAAGACAGGTATATCCATACCCCATGCTGACCCTTCCTTGCATTTCTCAGGGTCGCCAGGTTCTTTGAAGATGCCAAGGTTAATCAACCAGATATCGACGGCGAGCATGGCCCCCATCCCATCCCATCCCATCCCATAGACGCCCAATGTACATCATCACGATCATGGTCTGCTTTTTACCACAGCGAACGTAGATGCTGCGCTCGTCAGATTCCAGAAACCCTGGCAGCCATTCATCAATTCTCTTTG
The DNA here is from genome assembly GCA_024663395.1 of Pisolithus tinctorius. Lineage (NCBI taxonomy): Eukaryota > Fungi > Basidiomycota > Agaricomycetes > Boletales > Pisolithaceae > Pisolithus > Pisolithus tinctorius. The sequence continues at coordinate 6,245,202 of JANFAH010000002.1, forward strand.
AGGCCGGGAAGATTTTCAACATCGTCGTCACACTGCTACTCTCGTACGTGGCCGTTATATGTATATCACGCCCGGGATGTCATGCATAATGAAGGTGGTCTGGAGAATGGTGGGGGGAAAAATCATCGTGATGGTACTGCGAGCGTGTAGGCACCGAGTCTCGGGGGGAAGGGGGCATAGAACCTTGCATTACTAGGCAAGTTTATTTCCCTTCTCGCGAGTACTTTCATTATACTGGCATGGTGTTTGTATGAGGTATCCGGTAGACGGTTGTCGACATACCTCCTACAACATTGTTTGTTATTCGGAAAACATTTTGTTCGCCCGAGGCACTTGAACACGAATAACATGCGAGGCCAAGTAACATTTAGATCTATAAACAAAGCCGAGCTGGGTTGGAACTGGGCGTAAATTATCTCCGCGACTTGGTAGAGAGCGATCCGCTGATCGAACTACCATACCTACTGACCGAAGTCAGGTGACCAGATTGCTGCGCTGCCTCAAAGATTATTGGCGTGGACCCATCCTCAGACGCCTCCAAGTAAATGGTTTGAGTATGCGAAGTGAAAGAGTCCAGCTAACAGACGAAGATAAGTCACACTGGCAGGACTACTCCTGGATAACATCCTCGGCACCGAGTGACTTCGGTGTCGGTACCCTTAACCCTATTCATCTAGGTGGGTGCCAACCCCATCTACGTTCTCCGACGCACACCTCATTCCCAAATCTTCTGAGTCACACATTCATTGGTTCATTCAGGTGGTCTCTCTTGCACCGCTCCTATTCCTCCTGTCCGCCCCCAATATGGCTGCTCTGAACAACGACCATGACAATATGCAAGGGGTTCTCTCACAGATACGATCCCGATACAGGTACATGTACATTTATACATCATGCCGAGACTATGTCCTTGCAGGGGGGTGGTTGGCTTGGTCTGTGTCGTTTTCTCTCCGATCTCATCATACACCCAGGACCACGAGTTTTTTAAATTTCCTCTATCCTGGCCTTCATATGGCAATCCGCAGTCGGTCAATTCACTGAACTGCAATGTAACGACTAGCCGCAGGGTGTTCTTTTCGGCCCTTTTCTTTTTGACATGGTTTATTTCGGCGCAATCGTGCAGACGCTGCAGGGAAACAGGAGGGTCAATGGGGTAGCAGGAGATACAAAGCCAGCAGCAAGGAAAACAGGGGATGGAAGGAAGGGACGAGAGGGGGAGAGAACGCAAAGGATGGACCTGACGAGGCAGAGCGACTGACTGCGAAAAAGACAAGAAATGCACTCGTGAATTCGACGACGGACATGAAAACGAACCGGATCTTGCTCTTTGGACATACAACCACTGCCACGATCGTGACAACCATGATGTATCTTCGTTGGACTTTGCGTGAGATGGAGTAGTGAGTGCCTACCTGTCGAATGAGCTGGGACAGGAGCAGTAGTGCACTCGGGATGTGGCTCGTAATGTCATGTATGAAGAAGGTAGCCTGGAGAGCGGCGGGGGGAGAGGTCATCATGATGGCACTGCGGGCATGTATGTCTCAGGGGCTATGCTATACATTGCCAAGCACACTTATTCACCACCTCGTGAATACTTTTTTTATACCGTCAGAGCATGGCATGACATTGTATACTCAGGGAATGGTTGTCGAGATACCTTGTATAGTACAACATTTATTGTTTTTCTTTTTCAATGGGGATTTTATTGACTCGGCAAATAGCCGAGTGCGGCGGCATGCATGTCTATGGGACAGAGCCCCCTGCATGCGGTATGCCTGTTAACGAGGTGGCCGCCCGCCTGCGATATCGCCAGCTTCTAGTATGAGATAGGTTTAGATCCAGACTGCCGGCGAACACTAGGACATTTATTAACCTTGCTTCGTGACTCGAGATTGGCCGCCAAGTTGGTGGCGTACCGATGCTGATGGGGACTAATGTGGCGCGTGAAAACCTACCAACTATAGCCATCGTGAAAGGGGGGGAGGGGGGGACGGGTGGGGGCGTTAGGTACATCCCAATAAAAAAAAGAGGGGAATCATAGTTTATTTCTTCAGTCACTGATATTCTATACACACTAACACCATTCCGGGGCTCAAGCGCTCAAGATTGGTTAATTTTACGGTCTATCGGAAACCGTGTCCACTAAGTCCACGCATTTTCCCAGCCGCAGTCAGTAACCCCCGTTGCAACTGCGCTCCAATCATGAATTGATGGATCTGTCTATCCAAGAAAATATATGCTGTAGTCAATCGATAACAAGGCCGCTTCGATCCGTCCTTTTTAGTCACGTGGAGTAACGGTTCAGCGTTCATCGATTAATACAACACTGCACAGCACCCTTGTCAAAAAAAAAAAGACCTGCATGTATTCTTCTATTTTCTCAGACTCTATTGTATCTATTAAAATATGCATTTTTGTTTGCACCATGGCCCTCGCCTGCATCCGTCTATATAGGCATTACCATGTAGTCCGAGTGCGCAGGGAACTTCCGCAGCAGCGGCTCGCTCCCAAGGGTTACCGGAACTTCAGTTTTAGTTTGCTCTCCGCCCATGGCCCAAGTGGATCTCACGGACGTGGCGCATGAAGTTGTGCCGCTTCACCAAAGACCCACAATTTTGCCAACCGCAAGTGATCTCAACGTTACGCGCCATGCCCTTGACACCATGGACAGCGCTGAAATGTCCGAGCGCGGTCCCGCATGTGATGGAATCCAAGCATTCATTTCCATCACCCAGATCGTACAAGCAAAGCTGAGGTGGGCAATCGTTATACTGGTTCGTTCAAAAACGTCAACATTCACCCGATATGCGCAGCTCCAACGACACGTACGATTGCATTGTGATTATTTGCCGAAGTGTGGGGGGGACCGAGGGCACCGACCCAAGGGTAGGACACACTACATCACCGCGTCAGCTAGAACAAGTACTGCACCGTGCAGACAACGCACCTGGTTTCTGGACCATCATGTTTTCCGTCGTCCAGGGAGGACATGGCCCACATGTTGACTGGAAGACAGGACAGCGGACTTCAACGACCAGGAATTAAGCGAGCTATCTTCTCTTATAGCCACTACGCCACTAAAATTTTCAGGCATTGGAGGGCGGGGTGATAGGGAGTTTGGTGCGCGAGGGTTGAATAAGATTTCCAATCCTAGCCACCCTATTACTAGTGACTAATATGTCTATCGTGTCGTGACTTATCGTGAAAGTGCAAGGCCCTCAGGTTGATCGGCGCGGTGCCATGATGTTATACAACCAGCAGGCGGGCAAGATCGATCTCATCGAGCTACGGGCTAAAAAAGAGGTTTGAGTTCGAAATGAATGCAAACACTAGACGTTGGTGACGACATCCTCCGTCATGTAGCCGTGTTCGAAGTAGCCTAATGACAAGCCTGCCACGAGACGCCAAAAAAAGGACCTCGAATCAACAGGTTAGTCACCAGGCTACATTCCGAGGCCGCCGACCCAGCCGAGCATCCCTCCTGCCATGGAAAGTGGCTGCATAACAATAACTGAGGGCAAACTTACAATAGACATGGAACGTCTATTGCTCATTCCATCTGAATCCTGACCCTGGGTTTCCCTGCGACTGCACAGCTGCAGAACATGGAGCCATCATGCCTGGTGTCGCCGGATGCCGAACGCTTGTGAGGCCCGCCACTGGTAGTGATTCCCCGCGACTGCACAGCTGCAGACAATGGAGCCATCATGCCTGGTGTCGCCAGATGCCGTACGCTTACGAGGCCCAGCCACTGGTGGTGAGTCGCATAAGTTTCTTAACAGAACGATTCAGCAAATCGCGAAGGTTACCCTAGCCTACCTTCTATATTCGACATCATCCGGGAACAAGATGAACGACGTCGGCATCAAATCTCGAATGATCCATCACGGGGAACTGGGAGTGGTCTGAGTACCAGATTCCTCGGTTGCGACGCAGATATGATGGCGAGAGAAGCGGGAGCGGGCCACCAACATATCGGGAGTTCGGCATCTATTAGGGCCAGCAGGTCGTGGGAGCCGTCACAAGGAGCACAGCCATTAAGAACAGAATCATTACCTGACAACGCAACAGGATTTTCATTCCCGGCCTCAGCTTCTGACAGGTCGCTCACAGCAAGCTGCAGCCTTAGACTCCTCATATATTGTCATTCATCCAATCGTGTGCGAAGATTTTCCTCTGACCATCCTTGCACCTCCGCCGTTGCAGGGTGATTCAAGGATTCAGATGTCAGTTAGACGGGTATCGACATAATGGGTCCTGCAGGTGTAAGATGAATACGTAAGAGTTGTTCATCGATCCCCCCTACGAAGGGGCGGTACTTGACTTTACTAGACTTGCTGTATCTCCTCGCTACTATCAGTGACAAGCAATACATGGGCCTACGTTCCATGAAGATATTGATTGTCCCTTGAGAGTATGAGTCTCGAAGAATCCACTCGGAGAACTGAAGTGTGACCTGTTTGATGCGAAGCGCGTTGCCCTGCACCCTGCCATGTACATGTTTGGCTCTTCGGAGGGCTCGAGTATCGTAAAACACAGCATCCCCACAGATCAGTGCTTGAAATCGGATCAAATACGATAAAATTTAGGGAGGCCTATCACGCACGTGTACGACCCTGTTACCATAGGAAGGCTCGACAGTAATAATAAAAAAGCGAGAAACAACGGATCCGGAATAGTGGTCACGCCACATGGCGGAAAAGAAACTTCCTGAAAGATCTAGATCTCGGGGAGTTTGTATGCAGGCAATCGCGGCAACCTCCAACGCATGACATGATCAGGCAATTTTCTGAGCCCTTCAGTCTGTTTATCCTCTTATGCGTCACCGGTCAATGTCAATATGCGAGCATCCAAGAGCAAAGCTGGACTGCAGGCCTGGATATTTCGACAGGAAGACGTTCATTGCGAAGGTTGTTGCTAATCGCGTATTTCCGCTCAGGTTCAATGACTGTTTGAGTACCAAGCGACATACATTCAGGTTGATAAATGCTATGAGCAGAACAAGTTTCTGACCTATTTACGCAGAAGGAGCACGACGAGATGCACTGGGAGGAAATGGTTCTCCGACGGTGTGACCCGGACATCTCGCGGCAATCTGATTCCTTCTCATCAGAGAACTTTGTGTCGTCGTACATACCGCCCATCCTAAGTGTATCGCGACAAGATAACAAGAGGCCTGTACCACTGGAGTGCATTTGAACTGGCAACGCTGGCCACTCGGAGGTGCCAGCGGTACGACGAAACGCCTTCGGGTGAATAGGGTGTGATACCTGTTGCTTATATCAATGTGGTACTTGCGCCTGCACGGACGTGGATGTGATAAACGACCAACCGAACATAACTTCCTCACCTTCGGGACTTCCAAGTAACCTTCCGCTTCACAGTCCATCACTGTCTACAAAATTGTTGATGATTAGCTTCAGATGGAGTACGTGGCCCATTTCGGAGCTGAGCAAAAGTTGAAATGCAGACGCCGTCGCGTAAACTGCCGTTTGTCGAGCCACTCCATCCAACGTGTTCTCCGAGGTCAAGCCCCTCGAGCAGAGGCACCCCCACAAACCGCTGACATAGTCCGGATACCAGCCTGTCTATGGAGTTGCTTTGCCTTATTAGGCGGATCTGATATCCAGACTACCGTGGCGTTGGTATTAGGTGTAGGTTTAGACAGCAGTTGCATATACCGCTGTAGGGCATTTTATTAGGTAAAGGTTTCGCAGGGGCACGTGACTCGGCGAACTAGACGAAACTACGGTTGCTGGGAGACCCAGTGACCGATTCATCCACAACAGCAGACCCACTCAATGAAAGAAACCCCATCGACAGCGCACGTCCAAATCCCAAATCCACCCATTCCTCTGAGACCCACGTTTACCCGATCCCGTCCATTCCTCCTCCTCAGTTCTATGCGTCAATGTATCCACTACTGTCTCGTCGAGATCAAGCACTCTCAATCCCGCTCCCGACCCATCTCAGCCATGCGCAGGATTATCCAGTGGGAACTTCACTGCCAGGCATGTGAACGACGTCCGTACCAGTAGATCTCTTGAGCAGGTGATTACGCAGGATAATGACCCAGGCATTGAACACGGCCTCCCACTCAGACACAACAACTGTATTAACAATACATTATCGGACACGCTATATGACGTAAGTGAGTGTACGCGTCCTCAGGGGGTTACTGTACTGACCTCGGCGTCGTAGACACAGTGACTGAGGTATAAGTGCGTGCGCGTCAAGCACGTGACCGTTGACTCCAATCCGCTGCCTCAAGTGAACACGTGCGAAGAAGGCGAAGAAAGGCAGAGAGTGAAAAGAAAATACGAAAAACATGCATAACCGAAAGAGGGCGTTTGCGTATGAGAGTTCCACACGCGGAAAGAACCACGCATCAGAGAGGAAACGGAACAACGACCGAAAAGAAAAGTGACCGTCGAAACCCGAACCTGAGGAGTCGTTCATCGATTCCCTCCGAGAATGGAAGACGATCAACATCATCTCCGCACTATTACTCTCATAAGTGGTCATCAATACATCCCACACCCATTTCATCGCATGATTTCTTAGAGCCATCTTATCCATATCCCAAAAACCAAGAAATGGCTTACGACCCTCGTATACACGACCGCACTCCTCTCGCTCACCTGCGCACTCATGTCCCTCTTGTGCGGATGCGTATACATCATCCGATTCGCCACTATGAAAAGCATGTACAAGGCCACGAGGTGGGCACAGGAGACACGGAGAACCACAACATTCATTTTGTTGAGCGTCTGGGTAATGTTGGCGTTGCCCAGAATATGATTGGCTTGGTGTGATTCCCACCTCTCTCTTCCCTCCCTCCTTTTCTCATCACGCATACATGCAGGTCCATGATATTTTTTATCGTCTCTATCCTCGCCTTTGTATGGCACTCCGGATCCACACCCGATCCAGTCACACCTTCCCCACTCGGACCCAACGCAGCGATCAGTCATCTCAGCCTTTTTCTTCTTGGGCCTCGTTTATTTTGGTGCGATCGTGAAGACGTTACAGGGGTACGGTAGGGTGAGCGGTACGACAAGGGACATAGAAATAACGAGGAAAACGAGAGATGCCATCAGGGAAGGGAGGGACGGAGAGAAGGAGCGAGAGGGGGAGAGGTCCCGAAAGACGGCCCAGGCGAGGCAGAGCAAACGACCGCGAAAAAGACTGGAAACGCTCCCCACGTGAAGACGACGGACACGAAAGCGAACCAGAGCCAACTTCTCGGACGTATAATCATGGTGATCGTAATGACGATCGCAGTTCATTTGCGCTGTATGTCCTCCCTGGTCTTTGGTTGTGCGGACTAGAGAGTCCGTGCGCGTTGGATGAGGCAGGGACGCGAACAGGAGCATACTCGAAATGTGGCTCGTGATGTCATGTATGAAGAAGGTAACCTGGAGAGTGGTGAGGGGGGAGAGCATCGTGATGACACTGCGAGTGTGTAAGTTGCAGGCGCCTGGTGTCGGGGGAAGAGGGAAAGGGAGGGCATAATAGCACACGTTACCAAGCACCCATTCGTGAGTACTTTCATTGCACCATCAGAGCACAGCATTGCGTTGTATCGTTGACCAGGGATGGTAGTACACTACGTATTTTTCTTATCCCAGCATTATTATATTCACTCGAGAAGACGCTGGAGTCGTGCGGCGCACCACGGATAACGTGCGAGGCCTAGCAACATGTAGGTCCCTAAGCCAAACAGAACTGGGCGTAAATTATCTCCGCGACTCGGCAGCGACATACATATTCATAAACCGATCGATCCGCTGATCGCACGACCATAGCTACCCCTGTTGCAACATGAATCTCGGAAATGTACATTTTGTGCGACCTCTTAACCATCATCAGGCATCGTGCATCGATACGTCATATGGGTTCGCATCAAGTCCGAGTGTCTGCACGAGTGGGCACGATTACAAACTTTCCATCAACTATCCCACTCTACAACGCAATATAATTCAGTACATACATACTCGGTTTTGGTTCCTTCGTCACCACTTGTGTCCCGTGTGGATTTCACGAATGTGACGCGTGAAACCTTTCCCATCAACCTCACATCCACAGCTTTTCCATCCACGGAAAATCTTGATGCCACGCACCTTACGCCTAATGCCATTCCGGCACTGTCCCGCATGTGATATCCTCCCAGCACTCATTGCCGTTTCCAATGTAACGCAAAAGTCGAAACGGACAATCACTAAACTGCTTCCTTAGCTTTCAAAGACATCGATATTCCTAATAAACGAGGCTTTGCCACTCGGGGTGACTCGGTAACACCGAGTTGTGTTGCGCGAAAACCACAATACAAACGAACGCAAGGCCGACGTCGAGGGAGTGAACGTTAGGTGTATACTATAAAGAAGATTTACAGTCACTGATATTCTATACACACTAAATCACCATGTCGGATCTCGCAATTGATCAATTGCGCGGACTATCAAAAAACGTGTCCACTGTCCTTGGCGGTCCACGCATTTGCAATTACTAACCCCTGTTGCAGTACATCGATAGATCCGTCTGCCCAAGAAAATATATGTTATGTTGTTCGAAAACAAGGCTGTTTTCATCCGCTTTCCTTTCATACAGTTACAAAAGTTCGCCGTTGGTACTATACAACGCTGCACGGCGCTGCTGTCAAAAGAAGTACCTGTTATACCTCTACTTCTCAGCCTTTATGGTGAAGCCTAAAATATGCATTCCTACATTCCTATCTGCGCTACAGCCCTTGCATCCACCCGTCTATATGGGTATTATTGTCAAGTCTGAATCTACACAACTGCTGCAACAACTCACACCCCAAAGAGGTAGCGGAATTTCAGTTGTGGTTTACTCTCCGCCCGTGGCCCAAGTGGACCGTACGTATATGATGGAGGAAATTGTGCCGCTGCACCCGACATCCACAGTTTTGCCAGCGACAGGTGATCTTGACATTACTTGACATACGTCTGATGTCATGGACAGCACTGAAATGTTCAGGCGCGGTGCCACATGTGACAAAATCTAAGCATTCGTTTCCATCACCTTGACGGTAGAGGCAGAGTTGTGGTGGACAATTATTATATTGGTTCTTTCAAAGATGTCAATATTCACTCAATCTACACAGATCCAAGCCACATACAGTTGGATTGTTTGCTTGAAACGGCTTGACGACATCGACTGAAAGATAGGAAGAACTGTATCTATGTGTCAGCCAGAGCAAGTACTTGACCGTGTGGACAACATACCCTGTGTCTGGACCAGCCCCGAGTTCGAGAGTTCCAACATTTGGGGAGGACATGGCCAGCGCATTGGCTGGGACAGGTTGGTGGACTTTGATGTCCAGGAATTAGGCATGCCGTCTTCTCTTATAGCTCATACTGCACCAGGGAATGGGCGTTTGTCGACCTGAGAACGCTATCGCCGGCATCCCTGTGCAACGTCAATGAGCCCACGAGGGTATACCATCAAGTTGGTCAGGGTCGAGCGTCAGATTTGCTGCTTCTGGAAGTAGTGCCGGCACACAGCCCAATGGGAAGGATTCATTATCATTAGGTCCGGGGGAAGGGCGGCCCAGGAGTTTGGGGTGGGTGAGGGCAGTTGTTGGGAAGCAGCTGGGATGGCAGTTGTTGTGTGTAATGTTGGAACATAAAGTGCCACTGTTTATTGGTACTTAGGTGCGATGCTAGTGTGCTTCCATAAGCACAAAAAGTGCACATACTTGTAGTATTCTCTACTAGTATTCCCTCAGTAGTTTGTTCACTACTGAGGGTAAGTCTGTTTATATTACAGGTATTCTACTATACTGACATCCTGTAGTAGCCTACAGGTACATTAACACACTCAGTAGTTTGTTCACTACTGAGGTAGCCTACAGATCTTTCAACATGTAATACAGTTCACTTGCAGTTCAGAAACTTGTTGGATTGTTCTTGTTTGATGGGTGGCGCACAGATTCGGCATAAGGTCCAGCAGTATGTCAGAGATTGAACTCCTCCAAAGATGCTGCCTGATCATCCCGATGTGTGCCGAGCACTACTGCAGCATATTTTGACTGCCCTCCAGATGCTCCTAGTCTTGTTGGCTGAACTGGTTGGCTCCAGTGTTTGCAAAGAGCCAATACCATACCACACCTCCAAACTCTCTGGAGATATGTGGGTTCAAGAACTCCTAACTGGTCACCCTGATTGTATTCACTGTGAACTTGGTATGTGCAAGGAGATTTTTGTTCAGCTCATAGAGGAGCTGCAGGAGATTGGTCACAGCAACTCGAAATTTGTTACTCTGGAAGAACAGCTTGTGATTTTCCTCTACACATGTGTGACTGGCCTGACAGTCAGGCATGGTGGTGAGTGTTTTCAGTGGTCAAATGACACAATATCTTGGTGAGTTCAATACAAAATACGTGCAACAAATCAGATATTCATATTTTTTTACAGGTACTTCAAGAAATTGCTCTTCGTATTTTCAGAACCCCCCTTTTATATTACCTATGTCCAGTTTCTGACTGGTGAAGCCATCCATCCAAAGATCTGACACAACCCCAAATTTTGGCCATACTTTTGGAATGCAATTGGTGTGATAGATGGCTGCCACATTCCTGTATCCCCCCCTTCAATTATATGTTCCAACTATCGCAACTGCAAGGGATTCCTCTTGCAAAACAGCCTGTTCATCTGTGATTTTGGTCTGAAGTTTGTTTATATGCTGACAGGGTGGGAAGGATCTGCGACGGACGCCCATGTCTATGGTGACGCAACATCCACCAACCTCCACATCCCCAATGGAAAATATCTCCTCACTGATGCTGGCTACCCCTCACGTCGAGAGTTGCTAGTCCCCTACTGGGGCATCTGGTATCATCTTGCAGAATGGGGCCGTGTTAAGACGCGGGATGTTTTTTGTCTTGCTCACTGTTTTATTTATTTATTCATTTCCTCTCAGACCAGCAAATAAGGAGGAGCTTTTCAACTTGTGGCACATGTCGGCACAAAATGTCATAGAATGAATCTTCAGCATCCTAAAGTGTCACTTTCGAATACTCCTTCTGGCACCAGAATACGACATCGATATACAAGCACAGATCCCTGCTGCACTTTGCGCTGTTCACAATTTTATTCATATGCATGGTGAGAGCAAGGAGGGCACAGACGATATTTCTCTCAATGAAGATGATGAGGGCGAGCAGCAGCCAGGCCCGCATAATAATTGTTATGCCTGAGCTGAGTGACTTCGTCAAATGGACTAGTCATGAACGATGCAAGGGGGAGTCTACAGGCCGAACTTGTCATAACCCCTATGGCTCAACTTGTTATTGATGAGTACTGGCAGAGGTTCCTTCTGCTGGCGAGTTCTTCTGAGATTGTGATGGAGAGGGAACAAAGTACGAGTCAAAGATAATAGCTGAGTTGCAAGCTATCGAAGAACTGAGGATACATTGGTATGGTACTGCTCTATTTATATGTAAGTATGTGCGTACCATACCAGTCACGCCATCCAGGCGGTAAGTATCTGCAGCAGTAAACAATGAAATAGAAAAGAGTCATACGGTGTCAGATCAGGGGGAGAAGGATGAAGCGAAGGCTACACCGGCTGCGCAATCAATGCGCAGCGAGGAGCCAGACACTGGAACAAAGAAACAGACATGTGAGCAACATACACAAGTCAATGGAGCACAGGAGAGAGAGAACGAGACATAAACAAAATACTGTCCATCAGCTGCAGGCGCAGCAGCGAGTCAGGGTGACGAGGGCATATGCAGCATCAGTAGGTATTGGAAATACCTCCAGTGCTGGTGATCCAAAGGCTCTAGGTGCCAACAGACTGAGGACGACCACGGTGAGGACAAATGATGCAATGACGACCCACGTGACCCACGTGACCTGGCAGTTTGGGCGAAAAAGGAAAGAGCCCCTAAGTGGGTGTAACACTAATCCCCAAGCCATGGAAGGAACGAGGAGCCTAGAAGAAGACATACTCATGTGTGGGATGTGGGATGATATTGTGACAGCCATGTGGGCTGATTATCAATGTATTTTGGTGGAGTGAGCACAGAGTACCATGGACAGTGAATCAGACATGGAATCCGACTTCTTCGAGGAAGAAGTTGCTAGTTTGTTTTAGCTACATCCATCATGTACTAGTAAAATCTAATCCAACCTTTGTTTGATGCACATGCTGGAGGGATGCCAACACATTTGATAGTTCATTTCTGTAGCTATGATACACTGACTCATGCTACACATACTACACAGTAGGGGGGGCATTGCTAGTGCCTTGGAAAAAGCTATTGTACATGTCTGCTACATACGTGCAACAGGATTGTTCATCAGGTAAAGCTATAAAAACAGTGGCAGGGTTAGATATGCCAGAAAACTGATGCATCATAAATGCATGATGGTGGGGAGGGATCTCAGAATCTTTGTATAGCATTTGTGTAGCTGTCTGGACCACGATCAACAGATCCATGAAAGTTGTCGCCAGCTGGTCCCCCAAGTGCTGGATTGTGTTACTGATCGATACGACTGCAATGGTGTGAGAGCCGGAAGGTTGAGGCTGCATCTTGCTGGAAGATTGAGTGGACATTCAGCTGCACTTACTACTATGAATGGACGAGACGGGAGTCATTGGGGGATGCTGATTTCTTGAGAATAGGAGGGAAGGGGATGCTGTTTCTGTGATATCAGTAGACATCACAGTGAATGAGCACTTTCCACCAAATGGGGCAGTGGAGGGGGGGATGGATGGGATGGAGGTGGTACTGTCAGTAGTTGTCATAGGGTTGGGGGGGACAGAGACTGTAAAGTTACTATCAGTGGTTGCGGTGAGCATGGGGTTTAACACCCCAGGATGGAAAGCATGGGAGCTGGTCACGCCACCCTGTGGAAAAATATCCCCCATCATTAGAAGATACTGCCAGCCCTTGTTGCGGAAGAGCTTCATGGCCACATTTCACTGCGATGTCTCAGTGAACTGATCATAGTTATCTGTAAGATCAAATACATACCTTCACACTGATGAATTTTGCCCATTTCTCTGCATCAGCTGCTCCACAGATATTTGCACCATTCTCATTGTCCCAATGTTTGCCTGATCCGCTGTGATAAGTCATGATTGCATTGTACGTATGTTTAAGCTACATCTAGTGTCAGCATAGCAACTTTAGAATAGAGAAGGACATACCAATCCCCATTTAATCGACACATTCTTCAAATCCTTGATTTTACCGGACCTGTGGAGCTTGTGAATGCTCTCTCAGCTTTTGCATAAGTTACTTGTCAGAAGTTGCCAGCGTCAGCCCGCTCTGAGTGATTTGTGTGCAGATAATCAACAAGGGCAGTGACCTCTTCATTGGTCCACTTGGCATGCTTGGATTCTTCCTCTATTTCCCCTGCTGTTTCCATTAGTTCAACGATATTTGATCCTAAGACATCAAAAAGTTCGATTAGTACTCACTGGATGTGATTGCGTCAAGTATCAGCAGAGGTGAGATAGGGAGGGAGAGACATGCTACCATCAGGAGGGAAACCAACATTTCAATCTCCGACACTTTGGCCCAGATTTTTCCACCACCCATCAAACAAGAACAATCCATGAAGTTTGTAAACTACAACTGAACTGTGCTTTCCATACAAGCTCTTACTATGTTACTATGATAAATATATATCTTCAGAGGTTGCTGAGAGACTCTTGAGATGGTTGGGTGAGGCTCTTGAGAGGCTCCCAAGATGGTTGAGTCACTGAATGTCTGTAACTAGTTGCCACATATTGATTATGCAATCACTCAGAAGCCATGGGATGGCATATTGGAATGATAAATGTGTATCTATGGAGGTTGGTGAGAGGCTCTTGAGATGGTTGGGTGAGGGTCTTGAGAGGCTCTCAAGATGGTTGAGTGAGGGTCAACAGAGGGATTATCAGTAACACTGTCCATCAGAAGCACAGGGAATAGGGGTAAATTACCCTATTTCACTTATGTTGCAGAAGACATATCCAGATTTGGCAGGGGAGGGGTGGATCACTTCAGGAAGCATAACCATAATTAGATACATCTGGGAACCACTGCTGGAGATAGGGTCTGTTAGATACATTGTTGCTGTCACAAAATATATATCTAACAGACCACCATCCCTCCAAAAAACTGCTGCCAAGGGTGGCAGGTACCCAGTGTTGGGAGAAGAGGGGAATAATACCAAGCATGTTTATTCCCTAATTCGTGAGTACTTTATTTTACTGGCATGGAGTTTGTATTATATATCCAGTGGATGGTTGTCGGCAAACATACATACCTCGTATAGTATTTTATTCCAAGCAACGTCTTGTTTGCTTGAGACACTCGAGTCGTGTGGTGTACCGTGGGTCCAATAACGTACAAGACCAGATCCGTGATCGAAGCGAATGAGGGCTGGGCAGACATATATTGACTGCGACAATTCTGTTCGATCACATCGATTATCAGTTCTACATAAATGACTCCGATCACCTTGCTGGGACCTGAAAATACATATGTCAATTCCGCGGATGTCGAAAGATGCATTATCTGATCCTACAGCGACAACATTGATGAGATTGTTCATCGAATCACCGGCCCTCTGCGAATATGGAAACGCTCAGCGCTTCCCAGTATTACTACGTTTGTCTGTGTTCCCCTCTCCCTCCCTCCCTTATCCTCGATCTGGTATGTCTGACATTGTAATTCCCAGCAAAATGACATAGTCGTGAGCATGACAGCGCCGTCCTGCTAAAGTGTGCACCGATCGCCTAGCACGTGGGTGCGTATATGATGCGTATATTACTGGTCCGGTCGGCACCGGGGACACAGACAACGACGACATTCATATGACGAAATATGGAGTCAGTTCCTACCCACATCGTCGATCCATACAGGGTATTGATATCACTTTCCAGTCTGCACGAAACACGACGGACTATTTTCCAGCAACATCCATCTGACGACTCAAAAGCAACAGAATTCAGTCTTTGTCCCTTGCTCTCTGCTCGTGTCCACATCGGTGGCAAATTCACTGCTGGCACTAACTCCGCTTCGGGAAGTGACATTCCCTTCCGCTTCATACCGGACTCTACCCTTCTCAAGGATCCTCTTTCGTTCGAGCTGTGGCGTCTGACTTAAGGGAGACATCAGGTAGAACTCCTTTGTTTGTGCCTCCGCCTGCCTACAATGTCTCCAATGACTTCATCAGGCTGTCCGCATATATATCATCATTCACGCTCTCCTACTGAGGGATGGCAGAGCCAAGTCCCAGCAAGACGTTTATGGTGCTGAGATTCGCTAGGTGCGGGTCCTGGTGCCACCTGCACCTGCTTCGTCGAGGAGAGAGAGAGAGATTATCAAAAGAACTGCCATCAAATTGTTCTTCCGATCCAGGCACCGACGAAATAGATATCGAGGCGACACCGAGGCCGCAGTGATGCCGCACATCTGTGGCAGTGCACTCGAAGATCATGTACACGAAGAACACTTGATTCTTTACCACGGGGGAGTAAAGCAAGGCGAGTCCCACAGACAGCGAAGCGGAATTGGGTGGAAATACAATTGGAATAATTTCTGAGTGGTCTGTCATGATCTGAGGTTGGTGCAAATGTCAGGGACGTGTCGCAGCCATACATATTACTAACATGGACTTCGAGTAAGCAGTAAAGATGTATATAGAACGTGAATCGTGGTTCGTAACTAACACTTCAATCCAATACACAACAAGGGGAGTAGAAAAAAAAAGGGACGTTCTCCATGACGCTATCACAAGTGGGAAGTTAATTTGTGAAATATCTCCAGTTCGGCTCTCGGTTCCACATTCTCCATCAATTCGCTATCGGGAATGGCACCATCTGTTCCAGTACGGATCGCCACCACAAAGTAACTAGCCTTAATTGTGGCCATCATCTCGATTTCGCAGATGTCCCATGTGCTGTGTACGGAGGTGGCGGATGAAATTATGCCTCCCAATCACCAACTTACAGTCCTTCCACTCGCAGGCAATATCCTCTTCACGGGACATGCCCTTAATACCATGGACGACCCTAAAATGTTGCGGCACGGAACCGCATGTGATATCTTGCCCGCATTCCACGCCGTCTTGATTGTAACGACAAACTCGAGGTGGACAATGACTATACTGATTCTGTGCCTTTTAAAATAAGTTAACATTATCCCAGTATACACGGCTCAGACGAGACGTACGGTTGGATTGCCTTTCGTTCGAGGTGGCTCGGTACCGCCCGAGATAGGGGGTATACTATGCTTCTACATCAGCCGGAGAAGCTTTCTGATCCATAGAGGGATGGCGCACCTGGACCCTCATCCGCATAGGCTTGGGGGTCGCTCTCCATTTGAAGTGACTCGATATCATCGCCAACAGGAAGGAATAATCTGGACTTCAGCGTCAGCCGGGGAAATCCCTGGCCCATGGAGGGATGGCACACCTGGTTCCTTCATTCGCATAGGCTTGGGGATTGCTTTCCATTTGAGGTTCGATAACGAGGCCAACATCAGGGAGGAAACTGTACTTCAGTGTCAGCCGGAGAAGATGCCTGACCCATGGAGGGATGGCGCACCTAGCTCCTTCATCCGTATAGACTTCGAGGTTGGCTCCCATTTGAGGTGGTTGCATACCACTGCCAAAAGCACGGAAGGATCTGTACTTCAATGTCAGCCGGAGAAGCTTCCTGGCCCACAAACATAAAAGGGAGGCACACCTGGTCCATTCATCCGCACACTCTTGGTGGTTGCTCTCTATTTGAGGTTCGAAAGCACTGCCCAAGTCAGGGAAGAACCTGTACTTCAGCGTCTGCCGGAGAAGTTTACTGGCCCATGGAAGGACGGCACACCTGATTCCTACATCCGTATGGTCTTCGGGATTGCTTGTCATTTGAGGTGGCTCAAATGTAGTGTCAAAGGTACTGCACTTCTACATCAGCGGGGAAGTTGCTTGACCAATAGAGGGACGACACACCTGGTTTCTGAATCTGCATAGTATTTCAGACTGTTTGGCCATAGGGTCGGCGGGGTGTTATCGGCGAGTGAACTGTTGAATCTACTTCCATGTCAGCTAGAGAAGGTGTCAAGGCTGTAGAGAAATGGCCCACCCGATTGGGGGACCAGCATAGTGCCAGAGCTTCCCTCGATCCTTAGAGATCATGTCCTACGGCTTAGTGGGCACAAAGGATGGAGGGTTTTGACGTGTAAGAGTCAACTATGGCATTTTATCGGTCCCAGTGTGAGGCCAAAGAATGGGAGGTCGGTGGGGGAGGTCCGAGACCAGACGATGGGAGGTCGGAATGGGAAGTGGAGCGGGAGGTCGGAGGCCAGGCAATAGAAGGTCGACGATAGGACTACCAGGATTGGTTCCGCCATCTAAGGACAGGTTGACGCGAGACTGGTACCCGTGTATCACACTCACCTGTCGTCTCCAAACAAATGGCTTCATGATAATGAAAAGGGCATACAGGCACCCGTAGGTATATTTTGCTGGTAAAGCTCCCGGGAAAGTACACCTGACTTGGTTAGAATTTGATGTTGGTGGATTGGAGGGCCGTACCGTGTAGCATATTGTCCACCCAAAACTTGATTCTTACGCTCAAAAAGTCCGCATTTCGGTACGAATTGCGCGGTGTTTTTTCAGATCCCCGTTTTCTTCTAGCCGTCAGAATCAAGATGCTCAGTGGTAGTGTAACTGTCGGGAGGGCTTGGGAGGGCTTAGGAGGGCTCATGTACAAGTACCGCAAGACAAGCGTTTATAATTAAATCCTGAGAAAAAGAAATGAGTGGCGACTGGAAAAGGACTAGCGGCCCATGAGGATTGATTAGTCCAAA
Organism: Pisolithus tinctorius; assembly: GCA_024663395.1. NCBI lineage: Eukaryota > Fungi > Basidiomycota > Agaricomycetes > Boletales > Pisolithaceae > Pisolithus > Pisolithus tinctorius. The sequence goes on from JANFAH010000002.1 coordinate 6,263,032, forward strand.
AACGTTAGTCTCGAGCGGTTTGTCCCAGGAACCGGACGTATCATGTAGCTGCTTAATCCTTGACGTGGTGTACCGGAACGACGACTGAAGAAACTCGGGGAGGTGCACTAGTGTTCAGGTAACTCGATCCTCAAACGGCGGAAAGTGTAACAAACTAACTTCCCTCGTCGGTGCCATGCCTATACGTCCGTAGTGGGCGTGAAATGCCAGGTATGATTTTGCCCTACTATGGGAGGGCTCGAGTACAGTGGAGCATGATAAACACAGATCAGTAAGCATCGTGTGTTCCGATCACCCTTGGCAGCAGTTTTTTGGAGGGATGGTGGTCTGTTAGATACAGAAAGCTGGACAATCATGCTCGAATAAGGAAACTCCAACAGCAAAATGCCCAACTCAAAATGGAAATGGCTGACGGTGGACCTCGATCACTCCAAGTACTTTTTTTTTTTTTGCCATCTTCATAATGAAAAAAGAAAAAATGCGTTTGTCGAAGTACTTTTTTTTTTTTGCCATCGTCGTATTGAAAAAAGAAAAAACATGAAAAGTATGTAGTAGATTTCGTAGACGTAGGTAAAGAATTCACAGACTCGCCTCGACATCACTTGCTTCATTGTCTGAACCAACATCGGAGAAGCGATCAACCCAGAGGAATGCACCCGGCACCTCCATGTTGTCTGCGCCATCAACCTCTTCCTCGTCATGCTCAAGTTTTTGCAGGGCACGGACATGTTCTTCTTCTAAGGAGATGATACAGATCAGCCTTGTTTCTTCACTCTAACCATTAGTATATTTTGACTTACACAATCCCATCCCATTTCCAAGGCCACCCATATACTGATCATTCTTGATAAGGTCTTGAAGTCCATCTATCAGAGGTATGTCATCATTCTGCTCTTCATTGTCAGACGTGGCCCCCTCAACGATGTTATGCCTCTGGCCCACATGTTTCCTTTTTCGCCATCTGCCCCTAAGTCGCCAGGTCATGTGTGTCACGTGCCTCATCGCGTCGATTGTCCTCGGTCTGTTGGCACGTAGAGCCTTCGGATCACCGGCGGTGGTGGTATTTCCAATACCAACTGATGCTGCATACGCCGTCATCACTCTGACTCGTAGCTGCGCCCGCAGCTGATGGACATGTATTTCATTTATGGTCACTTCCTGTTCCGCGTTCGCTTCTGACTCGTCCCCGTTGCTCATATGTTGTTATCCTTATAGTTGGTGTTGTCGCCCCTCGCTGCAGACTACGCCTGCAGCTGGTTTGGTTGTTCCCGCAGCACTTGACTCGTTTCTATTTCCTCGTTTACTTGTTTATGACTAACTACGGATGTATGTATGGTACAAACCCTGTGGGGTATATAAGGTAGAGGTACCGTGTCATGTATCCTTAGTTTTTTGATTTCTTGCAATCTAGCTATCATCTTTAACTTGCCCTCTGTTCCCCCTCTGTTGCGATCCCAGAAGAACTCGCCAGTAGGACGAACCTCTTTACAGGCTCGTTAATAACAAGCTGGACCATAGGGGTTATGATAAGTTTGGCCTGTAGATCCACCTCGTGACATTCATGCCTAGTCCATTTGACGAAGTCACTCGTCGCGAGCATAACAAAATCGAAAAACTCTATGCAGCTTTCGGGACTCGTTCGACCTCTTTGCGCAAAGTCAAATTCGTCCCTCAGTTACTGAACTTCAACAAACCAACAATAACAAATCCAAATCTTCGTCTGGCTTAACGCTCTACAGGCAGCCCACCAGGGACTAATACATTGCCTCCCTAGAGTCCGGAATCTTTCTCCCCTTCTCTCACACTGACAGGTTTCCTTCGGGATATAAATCCTCCCTCAGTCTTCATTGTCACTATCCGTTAAAGTGTCTAACCCGTCAAAGCGCAAGCCTCCGATCCCTCCTCGCCCTAACCCGCTCGGTCTGGGAAGAAATCCTCCTCTCCCACCGTTCCCCACTGGTCGATTGGGACCGTCTGCTACCGCTTCAAACCCTCGTCTCTCAATTTTATCCCGTTACAGGGATTCGGAAGTCGCTGCTAGTTCAGGAGAAGAAGACGATCAGAAGTCTGAGACTTCTTTCAGATCAGTCCTCAAAGAAGAACAGGAAGAAGCCACGCAAGTTAACGTAATGTCGATGACGCAAGGGCATGGAGAGTCTCCTCCAGAAATGCCACTGAAACTGTACACCGAAGAAGAAGTGCATCAGCAAGTCGAAGATCAGCAGATCCATATGATGGAAGAAGCCCGCAGGATGATCTCTGGTTCTACTGGAAATTCGGACCCGTTCCCAACGGGTGCGCCTACCGAAGGCGCGTTAAGAAATTGGTATGCATGTTGCTTCAGAAAGGACGTACTCCCAGAGCCACCCACTGGTGGTGGCAGTAAGGGGAAATCCCGGTATGATGACGATGACGATGCCTATGTACGACCACCCAATGGTGGTAGGGAGTTCAACATTGGATGCCCAGGAGAATATGATGGTAGCCATAACGGTCTTCAGACCTGGCTTACCCAAGTAGAAGGTTATCTTAACCTCAACCGACACGTCTACATGACTGAAGCTCTCAAGATCTCGTTCACGCTCACGTATATGACCAAGGGTGCCACAGTGTCTTTTGCCGAGAACTATCAAAACGAAAACAAGCTTCTAGATGGGCAGATCTATTATACTGACGACTTTAAAACCTTCATCTCCCGTCTGAAAGCCACCTTCGAGTCTGGCGACCAAACCGCTCTTGCTATCCTCCATCTCTCGAGCATCGAACAAGGTAGTCACGAACTTGAAGCCTATATTGCGGAGTTTACGGGGCTCATCAACAAAGCCCAGTTGAAGGAAGAATCGCGCGAGGCCAGGATTTTCTTCGGAAAAGGTCTTAATAAGGAGTACCGTAACTGGATCCTCAACTCTGGCCACACACTGTCTACCGTAATAGAATGGATCAAGGTCACAGGAGAAGCCCAAACCGCAATCGCTACGAAGCACATCCTAGAAGGAAAGGAATCTCGGTACAAAAGGAAGTTCATTCATTTTAGAAACTCCACCCGAGATCCTGATGCTATGGATGTTGATAAATGAAAGAAGAACATCTGGTGGTCCGCCACTGACATCACCTGTTTCAACTGTAACAAGAAAGGTCACTACAAGAGTGACTGCAAGGCCAAGCAACTTTCTAATGTTCGTGTTGTTGTCTCCGAAGACGGTACAAAGACTGCCTATGTAGGAAACAGGGAGGCTAACGACGACAAAAAGAAGTTGTTGGGTTTTTAAAGAGGACTGCTGAAAATGATCCTGCATCAGTTAGTCCGGTTTCTATTTTGTCAGCTAAATGTACTTCTATAGATGACGAATCGAATATGCATATTCGCTCGCCACTCGGATTGGTCATTCTACCCGACTTCAAGGCAGGAATTTGGGCCTGTATCGACTCAGGTGCAGAAGTATCTCTAATTTCCGAAGTGATGGTGCAAAAACTTCAAATACCAACTTATTGCGTCGAGCGAAAGTTCAAGACCACCTCATTTACCGGAAAGGATCAAGAATGGGTTACTCGAAAGTGTACCATCAAAATGGAAATCAAAGAATGAATGGTCCACATCAAATGCTATGTCGGACCACTAGTTGGAAAGGAACATGTCCTTCTAGGCATGCCGTTCCTGAAAGAATATAAACCTCGCATGAATTGGGAAACCAGTAAGATCACATGTTGGGATGATGGTTTCGAGTATCCAGGAAAAGAAACACCTTCCGTTCGGAAGGTGGTTGAACTGGACACCCCGGTTGTTGTTAACAAAACTACTCTGTCTACAGAATTGGAAGCCACACAAGCTGCGACAAGGGAAGAGGTCTGGTTACCAGATCGGTACAAGAAATTTGCCAAGGTTTTCGCTGAGGATGATATCCCGCTCCCAAAACATCGTCCCGGGTTGGATCATGAAATACGACTCAAGGATGGTTTCAAGCCAAAGAAAGCAGCGGTATATCCTATGTCTCCTGACGAACTAAAGGTTCTAGACGAGTTCCTTGAGGAAAATTTAAAATGCAAAAAAATCCAGCCTTCGACCTCGCCACAGGCAGCTCCGGTGTTCTTCGTCACCAAGAAAGACGGGAAGAAACGTTTAATTCAAGATTACCGCTACCTTAACTCATTCACTATCCAAGATGCGCACCCGCTACCAAATGCTCAAGCCCTGTTCGACGAGCTCGTCGAATCGAAATATTATGCTAAGTTTGACATTCGATGGGGGTTTACTAACCTCCGAGTCAAGGAAGGTGACAAGTGGAAAGGGGCGTTCATTACCCCTAGAGGGTTGTTTGAACCGACGGTAAGAGCTAGTTCGGTAACGAAGTCCCACAAAGAATCCAGGTGAAAAAACCCAAAAAAAAGTCCCAGGCCTTCATGACATAAGCATACAGAGTTCAAGCGGAGCTCCAATTTAGGAGGAGACGTAGGCGATATCGATAACCGCAACACAACTGTCATGGCTGACGAGTCGGGCGTAACTAGGAACCTGATGGGTGGGGATCCTCCTGATGCTGCAGACGACGAGACCGAGGAAAGGCGCATCAACATCAACGACGACCACTATCGACGCCGCAAACTCCTCATTCTTATCCTCATCCACCATCACCTCCAACTCTTATCCCTGCTACTCATGTTGGCAGATGCTCTACAGGCCGTCGCGGAAGCGACGCGGCGTGCTGACCCGATTCCATACCACACGTCGATCCTGACTGGGAGTGGGTGGGTAGCCGAATTGTTGAACGGCCATCCCGAGCGAATTCGTACAGAACTCGCAGTTCACAAGCACGTATTTGACATCTTATTGCGGGAGCTCCAACAGCATGGAATCGGTCCTTCCAAACACGTCACGCTCGAAGAGCAACTCGCGATCTTTCTATATACCTCTGTCACCGGTTTGTCCATCAGACATGTAGGTGAACGTTTTCAAAGGTCGAACGGCACGATCTCCAAGTAAGTCTTCGACCGCGCCATTTTCGGTGGATTAATCGTCGTTCCAGGTACTTCAAAAAAATTCTGTTCGCATTCTCGTCTCGTGATATATACAGCAAGTACGTACGATTGCCGCGCAGTGATGCCCCCGTCCACCCAACTATTCGCGATAACCCCAAATTTTTCCCTTTTTTTGCTGACGCTGTTGGTGCAATCGATGGGACGCACATCACGTGTGCTCCCAGTTCGGAGGAAAGGGATGCGATGCGAAATCGCAAAGGTTTCACCTCCCAGAATTGCCTGCTCTGCTGCGATTTCGATATGCGCTTCACATATGTCCTTAGCGGGTGGGAGGGGTCTGCGGCCGACTCGTCGGTCTATCACGATGCGCGGCTGAGCGATCTCGCTATTCCGGACGGCAAGTACTACCTTGCCGATGCAGGGTTCCCCAATTGCCCCCAACTCCTGACTCCATTCCGAGGGCAACGATACCATCTCGCAGAATGGGGCTGCGCGCACGTACGGTAAGTATTTCTATCAATGTTTTTATTTACTCATAATTCATTGGAATTTACAGACCAGTAAACGCCGAGGAATGCTACAACCTTCGCCATGCGCAGCTTCGAAACATGATCGAACGGATAATCGGAGTCATCAAATGTCGCTTCCGAATTCTCGTCGTGCCTCCAGAGTATGGCATGGACATCCAGGCCCGTATTCCTCCCGCTTTATGTTGTATTCACAACATCATCCGCATGTACGATCCGTTGGAGTTAGACGACATCGAAGGCTTCGTATCACCTCTGCCGCTGGACGAGTCAGAGGAGGTAATCGGCGTGATCGCTGATGGCGTTACAACTACCGCAGAACGCCTTTGGATGTCGGAGAGGCGGGGTGCAATCGCGCAAAACATTTGGAATAGCTACATTGCCGAACGAGTACGAAGGGGAGAGTTCATCGCGGATTAGCATTTATATACCATCATTTCTCTCTACGTTACGCTACCCTTACGATCCAAATTGCACTTCTTTGAGTTCCGATCTCCAGAGGCAGAGTGAGAGAACCGAAATGCCGATGATATTGCAACAAACATCAAGGTAAAATGTGGATACTACAAGCTGCAAGGACAACAATTACTGGCTACGTCTCCCAATCTCATTGAGCTTCGCCTCAAGCCATGCATGCCGAACTGTAGCCATACGGTCAGGATCGCTAGCGAATGATAAGTACAGGCTGGCATGGGAAACGTTTCCCTCGAAGTGATTTGCGATCCTAACGATGTCGGTTGGCGAGAACTTATCCATGTCCAACAGCAACAGCTTCTGTGTCGCCTCGGTCACCAACGGATGGACCAGATCTTGGCGGATATCGGGCTTGGGATCGGGCACAGGTGATTCCGCAAGGGATGTGATTGTGTGAGTGACGGCAGTCATATGCGAGCGGACTGTACCATGGATACCTCCAACTTCCTCTTCCACTCGTTCAAGTATCATGTTCCCTGTGCGTCGCTTTCGTGCCAATGAGGCGGTTGAAGCCGCAGTGCTTGAAAGAGCACCCGAAATGACAGATTGATCGTCGTCGTCGTCTGCCTTCCGCTTTCTGGAGCGCTCCATACGAGCCGAAATACTGGAGGATGGCTTGACGGAGCTGACAGATGAGCCATTGAACGACGACGGGGCAGTTGGAGGGGTGAAGTTTGAAGGTGTGCCGGGGGGGGGAACAGACTGGTCTGAGCGCCAGTTAAAAGTAGATCCGCTATGAACCGAAGTGACGGTAGATGGCACCGGGCGATGGGAAGTTGTTAGTGTAGGGGGGATGGGATTTCCAGCTGCAAATGAGTGGAACGAGGGTTGATTGGCAGATGGCCACGATGGTGGAGCATAGGAAGTTGTTGGCATACTGAAGCCAGCGCTTCCAGTCACAAACGGGTAGAAAATCGTTTGGTTCATAGATGGCGATGCTGATGGAACAATGGGCGACATATCCACGTCGTTACTGGTTACCGGTGCGCTAGGTGCACTTCCTCCGACAGACGCTGGTATCGGGAAGTCAACGAAAGGTGACCCTGGGGACGGTGTGTTGTTCCCCGTGCTCTCGCTGTTGGAAGAACTCAACCTGGTGCAGGACGGGCCTCCAGAAGAATCGTTGATACTCAGTGCCGAAAAGCGATTCAAGCCCTTGCACTTGGAAGGTATGAGCGCACTCATCCTGTCATAGAATAGCCATCCCTTGTTTTTATAAGGCGCTGCATCCTTGTGGACCTGCCGATGTCACCATTAGCACAGGACATTCAATCTGATCGGATTGAATCATACCTTCACGTAACCGTCCCATGAATTCTCATTTGCAACACCGATATCAGCCCCTGACTTCAGAGAATACGCAAATCCAGATGAACGGCTGAGATGATCAATGACCGCGTATGTACTTCGTAGCTGTGTGATATCAGCTAGTTATTCTGTCGTTTGACTGACTCACGCACCCTTTTCCATTTCTCTTTACATGATTTAGGGGTTTTGGGCCCCCCTTTCTCAGGGTTTGCAAGCATCGGAGAAGCTGCACAGGCATTCCAAAATGGCGCCTTGAAATTTAAACCGTCACCAGCGGTTGCCTTGTGGGAATCGATGAAGTCAAGAAGAGCAAACGTATCCTTATCTGACCATGACACTTGCGTCAAGTGGCCATCCGGGGACCGTGAACTACGAGATTTGCCCTTGTGGTCGGACGATTTCGCTGCTTTACGAGGGGGCATGGCAACGAACGGAGGGAAAAGCAAGAGTAGATGCTGTACAAGTGGAGCTTTGATGCATAACCCCGCCTCTAGCATGGCATCTCGGCCATACACCAGATGCTCTCCTCCTAAATTGGGGCTCCGATTGAACTCTGTATGCTTATGTCATGAAGGCCTGGGACTTTTTTTTGGGTTTTTTCACCTGGATTCTTTGTGGGACTTCGTTACCGAACTAGCTCTAATGTTCTTTGGGCAGTGCAACTCACTGCCTTCTTTCCAGCGCTATATGGATAAAACCTTTGAAAAGCAACGCGGGAAGCAAGTTGGGTATATGGATGACGTTGTCGTCCATGCCAAAACCCTGGAAGAACTTCGCCTACGGGTTCACAAATTCCTTCGGATCTGCGAAAACGAAGAACTATGCCTCAAGATTAGCAAATGCTGCTTCGAAGCTGAAGAAGTGGAATTTTTAGGGATGATTATTGGAAAAGGAAGGATGGAAACCTCCCCCACAAAAACCAACGCCATCTCCACATGGGAAGAACCTGCTAATCATACGGAACTTCGTTGTTTCCTGGGGTTCTGTAACTTCTACTGGAAGTTTATCCCTTCCTTCTCAAGTGTCGCCCGCCCGCTCCACGACCTCACCAAGAAAGGGATTTCGTATCAGTGGACCCCTGAGAGAGCGGCAGCTTTTGAAAGGCTGAAAACTTTGTTATGCTCTTCTCCGGTCCTCGCTATCCCTGACTTTACGAAGCCCTTTGCGCTCTTCACAGACGCTTCTAAGCTCGGGACGGGGGCCGTCCTCGCACAGAAGGGAGCTGATGGGGAGTGGCATCCCTGTTCTTATTTGTCACAGTCACTCGTCAGTGTGGAACAGTGCTATCAAGTCTATGACCTGGAAATGCTCATGGTTATATGCGCTCTCAAAGCTTTCCAGCCCTACCTTCTCTCCCCCATCGAACCCACGATCGTCTTTACTGATCACAAAAATTTGGAGTATTACCGTGAACCTCAGCAGTTAATGCCACGACAAGCGCGGTGGGCTGCCACTGTCCAGTCTTATCCTATACGGTTTTCGTGGCAGGCCGGTCGTCTTCAGGTTCCCGCTGATACTCTATCCTGCAAGCACCTCACTGAGGAGCCCGCCCCTACAGCCACAGTTCTTCCTGAGAACCTTTGGCTTTCGGAGGGGGTGGACTCTTCAAAACCACATGTTTGACTCGTTTCCCCGACTTTTTCGTTAACAAAGTTACAAAAACAACTAAAAATAAACCGTCTAGCACGAATAGGACGTCTTCTGGTGCAGTTGTCCTGTTCAAAACCCAAACCGTACTCTCGCCCCACTGAGGAAAAGTCAAAGGAGAGTTCGGCCTCAAATGCTCGCCCCACAAGGGAACCCGTAAAAGGAGCACGAGGCGTCTATGCCATTTCCGCTGATCTGTATGAACACGTCAAGAACGATACATCAAAGGATTCAACAGGTCCGGAACCGAAGAACAATGTCACGATCGCGGAAGACGGAACAAAAAGGTTTGGAACTACTCGTTTATACATTCCCCCAGAAGACTGCCAACACTGTATGCAATCGTATCATGATCACTGTCATGACCGTGTCTAGACCACCCTAGACCGGCTCTACACCGGTCTCGACCGGTCCCATCCAACCCTTGCCCCAGTCCCGGCCTTAACCCTTCGACCCAGAAACGTGCTAGCTCGCGAGGCACTGCAAGGCAGTGCCCAGTCGAGTTGTCCCCTCAGTTAGTACTGGGCCGGTGTAACACCCGGCCCAGCCACATCCTCTGCCCCGGTTCCCAGTAATCCCTTGTTCATAGTCTTTGCTTGATAAGATTCTTTGTAACATTACTTACCAATATGTTTACCAATCATTGCTGTACCGGCGCAGACCGGTCTCCGGTGCTACGTTACACTTAGGTTACTTCTAGTATTTAAGCCGTAGGATATTCTGTTTAGCCTCAGTCTGAAATCAAACTAGTTCTCGCCTTAACCCAGTCTCTCTCGTCCTCTGTCTTCTGTCTCTCGACCGGACTACGGCCCACGCAAGGGAATAGCGCTGCGCCCTCAGTCGCTAAGTTAATAGTCCAAAACCCCTTGATATCTCGTATTACCCTCCAACCCTCGACCGGACTCCGGACTGGCCTTGGACCGGTAAAGACCCGGACTTAACAGTATTTCAGACTCACACTTGTGTGGGTCAAACACCCTTCTACTCAATCCTCAGCATCACACCCTCGGCATGCCTACCCAAACTAGAACCCAAGCAGCACGGGCACGTGCTACCACCAACCCAAATTCCGCTTCAGCAGTCGACTTGCGCTGCGCCGCTGCCCTGGTGTCCTTAGGGACAGCCAGAAGGTCGCCCGGTGAAGTCAATAACTTCAGGGGCTTCTCAGCCTGTAGATCCACTACCCCCATCCCTAACCAACCTCTCGCACCCACTAATGATCCGGATGATGAACCGGACCCGGACAAACCAGATGACCTCAATCCCAGTGGTAATAACCCCGGTGATGATGGTCCTGGCGACGACGGGCCGGGAGATGACCCGGACAATGACAATGAAGAACCCCTCCCAGAAGATGATGTCGAGCCTGGTGTAACCGTGCTCGATAATCTTGCCAAAGCCATAGAGCTCCTCACACGTAATGCTCGCACCGGCTCTGAATCATCCTCCAGAACCAAGTTGCTGCGAACCAGGACACCTTCGATGGGACAGACCCAAAGAAGCTGCGCGCATTTCCTTATCCAGTGCGAACTCAACTTCCTGAGACCGGCCCCGGGCCTTTCGAAGTGATCAAGCCAAGGTCACTTTCGCGCAGTCATTTCTTAAAGGAATGGCTCTCGAGTGGTTCGAACTGGACCTACTTGGGACTGAAGACCCGGAGGACCGGCCCTACTGGATGGACTCTTGGAAGGAGTTCAGTCATAGAACTTCAAACAACTTTCGGACCTCACGACCCGGTGAGCTGACGCTGAAAGCCAGCTAGACCACCTCCAGATGAAAGATAATCACCAGGGTCAATAAGTACGTGGTCGAGTTCAACCGGCTTGCCTCACAAGTCCAGGGATACGGTGATGGCGCTCTGCGCCACTTCTTCTACACCGGTCTCCCCGACCGTATCAAAGATGAGGTCTGCCGGGTCGGCAAACCAAGAACCCTTCACGAGCTTCGCCACCTAGCCCAGGAGATTGACAGCACGTTACTGGGAGCGCAAAGAGGAGGTTCAGCGGTCTAGTAAACACCAGGGGTCGTCCTCTGGTAACAAGTCTACTCCCAACTCCGGCCACAGTAATCAGTCTAAGCCCGGTCAAGAGAAATCCAAGACCGGCAACAACTCCGGAAATAGCAACTCCGGTAGCCAAACTCAGTCCAAACCCGCCTCGACCGGTCAGACCAGCTCTAACACAACCAAGCCAGGACTCAAACAAACTTGGGCAAGGACGGCAAGTTGACACCGGAGGAGCGCAAACGCCGTAGAGACAATAACCTCTGTATGTTCTGTGGGGGAACCGGACATTTTGCCGACAAGTGCCCCAAGAAAGCCGGGAAAGCCAAAGCTCGCGCTGCGGCCACCTCTGAGGCAGCACCGGCCTCAACCTCGGGCTCTGCCCCCGAGGCAAAAAAATAGGTAGCAGCTCTCAGGACTCCGCACAGACTGAGAGCTGCGTTGACTCCGGCTGTGCACCCTCGGAGGCCCGCCTCAACACGTCCGCTCTTTCTAATCCAAACTCGTTAACCCCCCATGTTTCTATTGTCAGTCATGAGTTACCCCGGTTTCGTACACTAGTGGACTCCGGTTCCACGCATAGTTTCATAGATAAAGACTTTGTTAATCAACACTCCTTTGCCCCTTATCCCGTGTCCCCTATCCAACTCCGGCTCTTTGATGGGTCGTCAAGTTTCGTCATCACTCAAGCAGTAGATCTTTCGGTTCAATTTGCGACCGGCGATGTCACCCCGGTAACCCTGTTTCTAGCCCCGTTGGATTCCGAATGTAAGATAGTCCTTGGACATGACTGGCTCACCCGCTACAATCCAGTCGATTGATTGGGTATTGAGCAGTCTAACTTTCCGGACATCTACAGGAGGAATGCCAACCCCGTCGACACCCCCTGCCACACCGGTCTTAACCGGTCTTCCCAAACCCGGTCTACCTGACCAACCCAACCCCGGCCCTGCGCCATCTGTACCATCCTGTCGACTCACCGGTTCGCACCCCCCTGAAAGCTCCCCCTATCGCCCTGATCAATGCAGCTGCGTATGTACGCGCTTGCAAACTAGAGGGATCTACCCAATTCCAACTTCATCTATGCCCATTGGACCCGGTCCTGGCCCGGTCTACTTCTACCGGTCCTCCACCAGACCTGGCCGGTGTACCAAAGGACTACCACGACTTTGCTGACGTCTTTAGCAAAGCCAAGGCCTCTACTCTCCCCCCACACCGAGAGTACGACCTTAAGATCGAATTGGAAGAGGGTACTACACCACCCGTAGGAACCATCTACTCGCTATCCCCGGTCGAGCTGCAAGCTCTCCGGGCGTTCATCGACGAAAACCTGACTACCGGTTTCATCCGGCCCACCTCTTCCCCCTACACTGCACTGGTCCTCTTCGTAAAGAAGAAGGACGGCTTCACTCCGGTTATGTGTTGACTTCCGGGGCCTTAACAAGCTCACCAAGAAAGACCGGTATCCCCTACCACTAATATCTGATCTACTCGACTCCCCTAGCCGCTGCCAAAATCTACACTAAGATCGACTTAAGGCATGCGTACCACCTCGTCCGGATTGCACCCGGGGATGAGTGGAAAACTGCCTTCAGAACTGCGCTATGGGTCTTACGAGTGGTTGGTGATGCCTTTCGGTCTTACCAATGCCCCGGCCACCTTCCAGCGGTTCGTCAATTCAATCTTTGCAGATATGCTAGATGTCTGCGTCGTCGTCTACCTCGACGACATTTTAATCTACTCCGGAGATGAGTCATCACATAAGCAGCACTGTCCAGGGAGGTTCTTCGCCGGCTCCGGTTGCATGGCCTGTATGCCAAACCGGAGAAGTGCGAATTCCACTCGGACTCTGTGGAATACTTGGGTTACCACTTGTCCCCGGCCGGCCTTACCATGTCTTCAGAGAAAGTCAAAGCTATCTGCGACTGGCCTGAACCCCGGAAGGTAAAGGACATTCAGTCCTTCCTGGGCTTCGCCAATTTCTATCGCCGGTTCATCTTTAACTACTCGGACATAGTGGTACCTCTAACCCTGGTTGACACGCAAAGGTGCTCCCTGGAACTTTTCTGAGGAGTGCCGCCGGTCTTTCAATAAACTCAAGCAGGCCTTCACTACTGCCCCGGTCCTAACTCACTTTTCCCCGGAAGCTCCTATTACCGTCGAGACTGATGCTTCTGACTACGCCATAGCTGGTATTCTGTCCATCACCGGTGGTGATGGTCAAATCCGGCCGGTTGCATTCTACTCTCGCACCTTAACAGCCCCGGAGCTAAACTATGACACCCATGATAAGGAATTACTCGCGATCTTCGAGGCATTCCGGACATGGTGGCATTACTTAGAAGGCTCTGCAGTACCGGTTGACGTTGTCACCGATCACAAGAACCTGGAGTACTTCTCCACTTCAAAGGTATTAACCCGGCGCCAGGCGCGCTGGTCTGAGTTCTTGTCACAGTTCAATATGGTTATCCGGTTCAGACCCGGTAAACTCGGTGCTAAGCCTGACTGCCCTAACTAGACGATGGGACGTCTACCCCAAAGAGGGGGATAGCGACTATGCCCGGGTCAACCCACAGAATCTCAGACCGGTCTTCACGCAGGAACAGCTAGCCACCTCCCTGCGCGCCACCTACCTTGAATACCCGGTCCTACGTGCTGTTGCACTGATGGACGTGGAGAAGCTACATAATGATATTCTCTCAGCCCTACCCTCAGACCCGGTCGCCCAAGTCCGGTTCTCAGACACATCAGATTCCCGGTGGTCAGTTGATGACACCGGCTTCCTCTGTCTAGATGGAAGAATCTATGTACCGGACTCTAATGACCTTCGCCTTCCGTGTCTTGAGGTTTAAACATGATCATCCCTTGTCTGGCCACTTCGGCCAGAACAGGACACTAGAGCTCATCCGGCGCGAGTACACCTGGCCCGGCCTAAGGACATTCGTCAAAGACTATGTCCGGTCTTGTACTACCTGCGCCCGGGCCAAGGTACCCCGCCACCTGGCCTTATGGCCTACTCAAACAACTCCCAGTGCCAGAGAAGCCATGGAATTCCATCTCGATGGATTTCATAGAGCAACTCCCTGGCCTCAACCGGCTTCACCGCCATCCTCGTCGTGGTCGACCGGCTCTCAAAGCAAGCCATCTTCATACCTACTCACGACACCATCACAGCCCCTGAGCTCGCCAAACTCTTCCTCATGCACGTGTTCTCTAAGCACGGTGTACCGGCCCATGTAACCTCAGACCGGGGATCAGAGTTCGTATCCCACTTCTTCCGGTCTCTAGGTAAAGCTCTAGACATGCGTCTACATTTCACCTCCGGGTATCACCCAGAGGGGGATGGTCAGACAGAGCGCACCAACCAGACCCTCGAACAGTATCTCCTGGGTCTACTGTAACTACCAACAGGATAACTGGGCCGAGTTACTACCGCTAGCTGAGTTTGCTTACAATAATGCACCCAGCGCTACGACCGGGGTATCACCCTTCTTCGCGAATAAGGGTTACCACCCTAATATCTCGGTCTTCCCTGAGCGCGACCTCACTTCCAACTGGGCTCGTGATTACGCAGTCGACTTAGATTCACTGCATCAGTACCTACGTGAAGAAATGACTCTCGCCCAGCAACGCTACCAAGGACCGGCAGATGCTAAGCGCATGCCGGCCCCGGACTTCAAAGTGGGCGACAATGTCTATGTAAAAGCCAAGTACTTCCGGTCGACCCGGCCCTCCAAGAAACTAAGTGAGAAGAACCTTGGGCCCTACCCCATAATAGCCCAGGCCGGCTCTCACTCGTTCACCCTGCTGTCTACCAGACTCTATGCGCGCTGTACACCCGGTCTTCCACGTATCCCAAGCTTGAACCGGCCATTCCAAATACCATACCCAACCGGTCTCAACCTCCACCCCCACCAGTAGATGTCGACGGCGACTTAGAATTCGAAGTAGCAGAGATACTCGATTCGAAGGTCGACCGGCGCAGAAAGTGTTGGTTGCAGTACCTGGTCCGGTGGACCGGCTACGAGGGAACTGACGAAGAGGCTACCTGGGTATTAGCAACAGAGCTGGACAACGCTTCAGAACTCGTCCAAGAATATCATGACCGGTACCCAGACAAACCCGGTCCTTTCAAGAAATAGTCTAGAACCGGTCTCAAGTTTCCTTTCCTCTTTATCTGTTTCTCCTATCTAGTACTTACCATGTCTTGATTTCCTTTACTTTTCTCTATATTGTTTTCTTTCACACTTCAGAACCAGAACCGGGCATTGGCATTCACAAAGCGTACAGAAAGGGAAGGTACTACTCCACACGCACGCAACCTCAGACTTGGGACCCAGCAGAACTGGCACCGGCCTGATCACCTGACTCAGACCGGGACCGGCTTTCCTCCTCTTCCTCCCTCAGCCCCTCCAACTCATCGTCGAGTCCCTCGACTTCCCTGTCTTCCTCGTCGGTGGTGTCCCGGTCTGAAGGCACTTCCAGCGCCAGGAATTCGAAGCGCTCTTCAACGTAGGTTTCATACGACCGGGCGAACCGGTAGAAGTTTCGGGAAACCTCCTTTTGCACTGTCGCAAGACTGGCCATGTTGTCGGCCACACGCTCCACCGCCTTGATCAGGCGCTCCATCTGATCGCTGGTAACAGGACCGGCCCCGGTCTCAGCACCGGTCTTCTTCGTCGAAGGCCCCTCCTCTACATCGTCCTCCTCGTCACCTGCACCCTCGGTTACCTTTGCAGATGGACGTCGCAACCTCTTCTTCTTCTCACCCGCGCGAGGGGACGTCACATCCACTTTCCTCTTCCCCTTATCCCCAGCTGGCCCAGCACCGGCCTCACCTTCGACCGGCCACCGGCAGCGCTCCTTGAGCTCGTTGCACCAGTTACACGCCAGGCGCCTCTTCTTACTGTCGGTGCTGCGCAGACAGGTCGTGTTGGTCCGGGCGCAGCGAAGGCAGCTGGTGGAGTGTTAGTTATCAACACCGGTGGTGGTCATCACAGTACTCACCGAGGGTCCATCACCTTGACGTTTGAACCAGCCCCGGCCGAACTACCCACCAGGGCGTCTGCCCGCCGGCTCTCCTCTGCCCTTCTGGCTTCTTCAGCCTTGCGTGCGGCCTCTACTCTCTGCGCCTCAGCCTCTGCGCATGCCCTCTCCTCTTCGAGCCGGGCTTGCTCCTGCCTCTCAGCCTCCAACCGGGCTTCCTCCTGCGCCTTCGCCTTGCACCTCTTGCGCTCGGCCAGCTTTCCCCGGATGGCCTCGTCGTCATCGTCGCTGCCCACCCGCAGCTCTTCGCTCGTCGCCCAGGTCAGGTCGAGCGGGAGTTCTTGATCGTATGGTGTTCTGGACCGGCGAATAGACATGTCGAAGTGAGGAAACAAACCTGAAGTGGACCGGTCTTAAGTCCCCCGGTTTTCAAGGTCAGACACAAAATTTTCGATCTCAGCATTGTCCTCATTGGAGCCTCATGGGCTTGGCTCCAAGAGGGGGATACTGTCATGACCATGTCTAGACCACCCTAGACCGGCTCTACACCGGTCTCGACCGGTCCCATCCAACCCTTGCCCCGGTCCCGGCCTTAACCCTTCGACCCAGAAACGTGCTAGCTCGCGAGGCACTGCAAGGCAGTGCCCAGTCGAGTTGTCCCCTCAGTTAGTACCGGGCCGGTGTAACACCCAGCCCAGCCACATCCTCTGCCCCGGTTCCCAGTAATCCCTTGTTCATAGTCTTTGCTTGATAAGATTCTTTGTAACATTACTTACCAATATGTTTACCAATCATTGCTGTACCGGCGCAGACCGGTCTCCGGTGCTACGTTACACTTAGGTTACTTCTAGTATTTAAGCCGTAGGATATTCTGTTTAGCCTCAGTCTGAAATCAAACTAGTTCTCGCCTTAACCCGGTCTCTCTCGTCCTCTGTCTTCTGTCTCTCGACCGGACTATGGCCCACGCAAGGGAATAGTGCTGTGCCCTCAGTCGCTAAGTCCAATAGTCCAAAACCCCTTGATATCTCGTATTACCCTCCAACCCTCGACCGGACTCCGGACCGGCCTTGGACCGGTAAAGACCCGGACTTAACAATCACGAGTCTGCCGGACACCCTGGACAAAAGGCAATGTTGGTGAAAATGCATAAAGAAGTGTGGTGGGAAGGTATGGGAAAAGATATCAAGGCCTATGTATCTGGATGTCCACAATGCCAGACCACCAAGGTCATCATGCATCTGCCAACCCCGCCTGTCATCCCACATGATACTCCCAAGGTCGCCTTCCTGTTCCAGCAGGTGTCTATGGATCTCATCACCAATCTCCTGGTCTCTGGAGAACAGAAATACGACTCAATTCTCACGGTTGTCGATCAAGGCCTTACAAAGGCTGCCCTGTTCGTTCCGTGTCATAAATCCATTGATTCTGTTGGGGTTGCCCGACTTTTCCATCAGTTCATTTATTCCCGATTTGGGGTACCAGAATCGGTAATCTCAGATCGCGGGCCGCAATTTGCCTCCTCCTTTACCAAGGAACTTTACAAGGCTATAGGGGTCAAAACGAAGCTAAGTACTGGGTATCATCCTCAAACTAATGGAGAAAGTGAACGTGTCAATCAAGAAGTGGAAGGATACTTGCGTCTTTATTGTTCCGAGTTTCCAAACTCTTGGGCGTCGAAACTCCCTTCCGCTGAATTCACCCATAACTCCCGGATCCACTCTGTACACAAAATGACCCCATTCTCGTTAATCCTTGGATATGACCCTTCCCCCTATCCGGAAAAACGACTCACTCCAGTCCCGTCCGTCGACGAAAGACTAGAACGACTTGCATCCTCCTGGGATGTCACCATTATCGCACATAAGAAAGCACAGGAACTGATGCGTTTGCGCAGCAAAGGGTCCTATGAACCGCCTAGAGTCGGAGATCAAGTTCTCCTTGACGTAGGCCATCTTAGGATCAAAAACCAGTGCGACAAGATTGTGCCCCGACGTCTCGGACCCTTCAATGTGACTCAAGTCGTGTCACCGGTTGCCTTCTGCTTGGAGTTACCTCCAACTTGGAAGGTCCATCCAGTGTTCCACGCTTCTCAGATCTTTCCCTACGTTGAAAACGAGGTGTATGGGACTGCGCCCGCAGCTCCTTTACCCGAGTTGGTCAATGATGAAATTGAATGGGAGGTAGAGGCTATACTACATCATAAAACTGATGGTCATAGAGGACAGCGCCACTACCTGGTCAAGTGGAAAGGATTCCCCCATTCATCAAATACGTGGGAACCCGAGGAACATATAAAAAGTCATGCCTCAGAAGCCCTCGACCAGTACAAGCTCGCTCATCACCTCAGAAATTAAATGGACTCCCCCCGCTCTGTCAATACTGAGAACGACTATGCTGACCTCCTTGGAGAATCCCTTTATGACCCCGCAGCCGACAGGGACGACTTACTTGTCCCCCCCATCACCTGTTATCGCCGCTCCCCTCCCCCGCGTGCCGCCACCTGTGTTTCTGAATTGGACACCTCGTCCCCCATCTCACAGTGGGAGGTACCGACCCCTGTTGCCCACCCTCTCCGACCGCATCCACAGCAAGGCTTCATGGTCCGCTGAGTACCAGCCCCGAAGCCCAGAGTCTCCGTCAGTGGGGACAGTAAGCCAAAGGGAAAGGGAAAGGGTAAAGAAGTCCCTTGTAATGACACTGATTGTAGAGAGCCCGCCCCCAGTCCTGCCAATGCTTCCAGCCCTGCCGACTTTCACCCCGAATCCGTCTCCTCCTGCAACATCACCCTTGACCTGCTCGCCTCAGTCGCCCTTGCCAGGGATGACGAGCCGTGATTACCAATCTCAGCAAGTGACTACTTGGACGTTGTTAGGGCGCTTGACGTCTTCAATGATGGGGACAACATTGACGGGTGTACACCGGAACAAGTTAAGTATTTTGGGGTGCTGTCTGAAATCTACAGAGCGGCAGACGTGATAGGACAGGCTACCAACAAGATTCGTACCGCTCAACTCTCTGGAACCGCTCCTCTCGCTGAAGTCATCATGGTCTCTATGCTCGAAAAGGGATATTTGGACATTTTAGAAGCTGTCACTGGAGGGGCCTTCCACCACCTTCGTGATTGGCAGATTGGGGAGTTCCTAGCCCCCACGGTGTCGCAGCTCTTGGAGAGAATTAAACCTAAACAAGAACCGGTGATCCCCGAACTGAAAACTGGCGCAGGTCAGGATGTCCAGTGGAACCCACCCTTGGAGTTCCTGGACAATGCCATGGTTTTTAAAGAGGTCAGTCGTCGTCTTGGAATGGCCGCTAACGGGTCCACTTGGGAGGCCCTCCTCCAGAACGCTAGTTGGGCCGGGCTCGGAAAGGATTTTCACAATGCCCTCTATACCACCGACCCTATCCCTGCGGTTCCCTTCGTCCCCATCCCTGAATCTAACCTTTGATACTATCTCGGAGGATGGGAGCCTGTCCCGGAGGGACATCCCCTTTACAAGCATGCATGCTACCAGTGCCGTTACTTGGGACATTGGTCCTGCCATAATGGACAGGGGTCACGTTGGACCCCCACTGCTGTTGATACCGCCGCCTCCCCACCGTCTCCATCGCCTCCGGTGCCCGTCACCTCTCATACCCACTCTCACCGTCCTCCCACGCTGTCCGCTTCCCGATCTCTCCGCTTGTCCTCAAGGGTCTGAGGACCTTAGAGGGGGGGTGGTGTTATGCCTCTGGCCCACGTGTTTCCTTTTTTGCCATCTGCCCCTAAGTCGCCAGGTCACATGTGTCACGTGCCTCGTCACATCGATTGTCCTCGCCGTGGTCGTCCTCTGTCTGTTGGCACGTAGAGCCTTCGGATCACCGGCAGTGGTGGTATTTCCAATACCAACTGATGCTGCGTATGCTGTCGTCACTCTGACTCGTAGCTGCGCCCGCAGCTGATGGACATGTATTTCATTTATGGTCACTTCCTGTTCCGCGTTCGCTTCTGACTCGTCCCCGTTGCTTGTATGTTGTTATCCTTATAGTCGGTGTTGTCGCCCCTCGCTGCGGACTACACCTGCAGCTGGTTTGGTTGTTCCCGCAGCACTTGACTCATTTCTATTTCCTCGTTTACTTGTTTATGACTAACTATGGATGTATGTACGGTACAAACCCTGTGGGGTATATAAGGCAGAGGTACCGTGTCATGTATCCTTAGTTTTTTGATTTCTTGCAATCTAGCTATCATCTTTAACTCGCCCTCTGTTCCCCCTCCGTTGCAATCCCAGAAGAACTTGCCAGTAGGACGAACCTCTTTACAGGCTCGTTAATAACAAGCTGGACCATAGGGGTTACGATAAGTTTGGCCCGTAGATCCACCTCGTGACATTCGTGCCTAGTCCATTTGACGAAGTCACTCATTGCAAGCATAACAGACGACAGGAATGATATCTGGCTGCTGCCGTAGGAGGGAGAGGAGGTCAAGGTAGATTGCCCATATTGTGTTGCGCTGAACAGATGGGGAGCCCAGTCGTATATAACACTCGTTGATGAAGGCATTGAGTGCATGTGGGACAAGATCGAATACTGGATGGTCAGCCTTAATGTAGAGTTGTTGGATGTCCTTGATTGTTTTCGGATCGACCATCACCTGTCAGAAACCATAGCATGTTAAATGTATATGATAAACAAATATATAGTACCTTGAAATCTAGCACGCCATAGTCCTCTGCACAGGTGTGGATTAACTCAGGAATTCCATGAGGTAGGACCTGAAAAACACTCGTTACATAGATCATGGAGGTCCAATCAGTGCATACCTTGTTTTTGTCCCAGTGCTTGCGACTATTATTGACTCGGTCTCGATACTGGTCCAGCTCCCTCTGGAGCCAGGGAATAAACAACCAACAAAAGACCATCCTGTTCAGATATATGGCTCAGTGGTGAACCGTAAACTGAAAGGGATATCTTACAGCTGCAGCGTATTGTCAGGATCATACCAGCCTTCATCAAGGCCTTCATCGAGCAGAGTCTCAAAGCCAGGAGTAAATCGTCGTTGAAGCTGGGACCATGTGATTTTCGGCATGATGTTCTCACATAGTGTAGTCACACTTAGTCACAACACATGGGCAGCCTGTGCGCCAAAACACCAACACTTATATAGACCCCGAGATGGGCCCACCTATAATAGATTAGCTGCTACACATGGACAGGCCCGAGGGACTAAAGTGAGAGCAACATATGTATGGGCCTGTAAGTGCATTACCACAACATATGGGAGGGCCTGTGGTGGGTAAGGATGCTGAAACATTTAGACGGGCCTGTGACCAATTAAGTATACTGAGCTGCTGTAAGACATGGACGGGCCCGTCCTGGTAGGTTACACCCCTGTCTCAACATTAAGGCGGGCCCACCTATCATAACATGGAGAGGGTCACAGCATAAGGACGGGCCTGTCTATAATTAGAATACAAAGTTGGCAACATATGGATGGGCCCAGGAGTAATATCATTTATGGTGTCACAACATCTAGACAGGCCCGTTCATAATAAGCCATACCTCTGTCGCAACATAAAGATGGGCCCGTCAGTAATGTCATTTCATAATGTCACAACATATGGACAGGCCTGTCGACAATAAGATGTACTGCTGTTGAAACATAAAGACGGGCCCGTCACAAGTATCTTTTAATAGAGTCACAACGTAAGGTCGGGCCTGTCAGTAGTATTATGCAACATATGGATGGGCCTGTCCACAGTAAGGTGTACCTCTGATGAAACATAAAGACGGGCCTGTCAGTAATCTCATGTATAGCATCACAACATATGGACGGGCCCATCAGTAGTATTATTTATATTGTCACAACTATGGGTGGGCCCAGCCCCAGTAAGATGTACCCTGTCAAAACATAAAGGCAGGCCCGTCACTAATATCATTTAATAGAGTCACAGCATATGGACAGGCCCTTCAGTAGTATTATTTATATTGTCACAACATATGGGCAGGCCTGGCCCCAGTAAGATGTACCCTGTCGAAACATAAAGGCAGGCCTGTCACTAATATCATTTAATAGAGTCACAACATATGGACGGGCCCTTCAATAGTATTATTTATATCGTCACAACATGTGGACAGGCCCTTCAGTAGTATTATTTATATTGTCACAGCATATGGACAGGCCCGTCCATAGTAAGATGTACTTTGGACGAAACATAAAGATGGGCCTGTCAGTAATCTCATGTACAGCATCACAACATATGGACGGGCCCTTCAGTAGTATTATTTATATCGTCACAACATATGGGCAGGCCCGGCCCCAGTAAGATGTACCCTGTCGAAACATAAAGGCAGGCCCATCACTAATATCATTTAATAGAGTCACAACATATGGACGGGCCCTTCAATAGTATTATTTATATCGTCACAACATGTGGACAGGCCCTTCAGTAGTATTATTTATATTGTCACAGCATATGGACAGGCCCATCCATAGTAAGATGTACTTTGGACGAAACATAAAGATGGGCCCATCAGTAATCTCATGTATAGCATCACAACATATGGATGGGCCCTTCAGTAGTATTATTTATATCATCACAACATATGGGCGGGCCCAGCCCCAGTAAGATGTACCCTGTCGAAACATAAAGACAGGCCCGTCACTAGTATCATTTAATAGAGTCACAACATATGGATGGGCCCTTCAGTAATACTATTTATATTGTCACAACATATGGACGGGCCCTTCAGTAGTATCATGTATATCATCACAACAAATGGATGGGCCCGGCCCCAGTAAGATGTACCCTGTCGAAACATAAAGATGGGCCCTTCAGTTGTATTATTTACATTGTCACAGCATATGGACAGGCCCATCCACAGTAAGATGTACCTCTGACAAAACATAAAGATGGGCCTTCAGTAGTATCATGTATATCATCACAACAAATGGATGGGCCCATCTAGCCAGATGCACCCCTGTCAAAACATAAGGACGGGTCCGTGTATGGTATTCTTAGGCAGCAGAAAGGGAGATCCAAGCTATCTACATAAGGACGGCCCATGTAAGGCATTCTCAGGCAGCAGAAAGGGAGATCAAAGGGATCTACATAAGGATGGGCTCATCCATGGTATTCTCAGGCAGCAGATAAGGGAAAACAAAAACCAGTGTTACAACATAAGTCAGGCCGATCTGTCCATCGCAGGATTACAAACCCTTGGCACCACATAAGGCGGGCCAATCCGTCGTATCATAGATAGCTCACTGCAAATGGACGGGCCTATCCATATTGGGTTATCCCCCTGTCACAATATAAGACAGGCCCAGGAAGACAAGAAATGAAGAAAGTGGAACCTCTCACACTATGAAGTATCTGAATTTCCCACTATAAATTGTGTTTCATGTTGGACGATTTGTCTATTCAGTTGGAATCTCAGGTGCTGGTCTATGTAGCCATGAGCCAGGACTCTGCCATTGGAGCAGACAGGAAACACACAAAACAAATGGCAATGCTATTCAGAACAACGCATAATATTTTTATCTGAGTCTCTGCTTCATATATGCATCCAGGATTATGGACTTGTACCAGTATTGCCGTCATGCCGTGGGAATCATTCATAGGCAGGATAAAAAGTGCAACATCCGCATATCTCATTGTCCATCTTTCACCTCTGACTCTTCCTCTCTCCAATCACCATCACCACTCTCACCATCGAATTACCTCATCATCTCATCATCAGAAACATGTCGTCGTCGTCATCTCACAAGCTCTTCAAGAAATTGCCTGAGCTTGATGCTGTGGCCAACCACATTCTTCAAATTTATTTCAAGGATATCGTGGAAAGCAGCAAGCTGGGAAAGGCAGACAAGATTGCGAAGTGGAGAGGTGCCATCAAGGCGATAAACGATGAACTAGTGCATCATAGCCTCATCACACTTTTTCACTAACTGATGTATTCAGGACTCTGTATGTGACCTCATCACTAGGACGGATGAGATTCCGATGACCCTCATCGGCGTCGACATGTTCTTAAAGTGGCATGAAGACCTCAGCTCGATTGACCACCTGTGGCCTGAGTGGAAGACCGCCCTAGCCCCTTCCAAAACTGATGTCGCCAACCACAAGTGGCTCGACATTGTCGAGCATTGATACAACTACCACTGGTTGGGCCTCCCTATGCCCTGTGTGGTGCCAACACCAACACCACCCACTCAAGAGACCGAAATGCCTACGAGCGACAAAGGAAAATGGAAAGCAACCGAGGTGGAGGTGGAGCAAATGATAGCGGAGGGCTTGCACAGGATGGAGGTGGATGATGAGAGTGAAGAGGAGGTGCCAGAGAAGGAGGACGAGGAGGAAGAACCAGTACGAGGCAGGCAGAAGCGCCAAGCTGCCACGAAAACGACGACCTGTCGATCCGGATGTCGATCCCATGCTATGAAGGCAACAGCGGAAACCGATGATGAAGACAATGTTTCCACTCAAGGCCAATCGAAACACAAGCCTTGTCCACCGTCAGATGGACTATATGGTCGCACTGCCTTAGCTTTCAGAAGGACGCCTTCCCCTGACCCCAAATCCTGCGAGTCATGCCGCAGACACAAGGTCCGATGCTACAGGAACCCCAGGAAGTCCTGCTTCCTGTGCGATGGTCGCAAGATTCGATGCAACCATGCCAAAGGCGGCACTACCACTCCAACTCGACAGAATCCATTGCGAGCCAGGGGGAAAAAGTGAGCTCGAAGTCTGTCCCCGACGATGGAGGCCCAAGAACCCCAAAGCCCAGTGGAACGTCCCCAAAAGCGACATGTTTCAATGGCTTCCAAAGCCATCGATACTGGGGTTGGGCCCTCCAACCAGGGAAAGACGATCCCTGAGGGATCTTCACTCAGTACATTTCCAATTTCATGTATTTACCGCTGACTCAAATTTTATTCAGAGATTCGTATTCCTGCATTCAAACATGGGGATTCCTGCCCAATCCCAGCCACTGTACAAGCAGATTCGATTGTCGATGTTGGCCCATCCATTGCGCAGGAGGTACAGGAATCTACAGTAGCAGGTATGTTTAACCACTCCACATCTATGCTAAGTATCGTCATTAACCCTTGTATTCAAAGCAGAAACCCACCCATCGACAATGGTGGCACCCATCCAACCCACAACTGCTGCAACTCCCAGTGCACCGTCACCCGTCTGTGCCCCAATTGCCGATGTTTCGCAAACGTCCAACACAATCAAACAGCGTATCGAAGATTTGGAATGTCGACTCTGCGATGCTGAGGCCCACTGCCAATACTATGAGGATCGAATGTACGATTTCCAAATACAATAGGATGAGACCACGCAGACACTGGACAGGATGGCATGCGAGCTGGAGGCTCTGTGTATTCGGGTGTATGGACGACCATTGGGTGACAACCTCATCGATCTCTTTGGGCCTCTGGCAGATGAGACAAGGGCAGATAGGACAGCAGGGTGAATGAGGCCGTCTATAATTTTACTCCTCCGCAGTATATACAATGTTTTTTTACATTTCACATTTTAATTGACCACTGTGGCTGCATCATATACTCAACATTTACTTAGAGTGAGAAAAAGACAATGGCTAGACAGCCAACAGAATTGCAAAGGATAATCTCATTCTACTAAAACAACTGCTGATGTATCCCAATAGGCGGAAGCTTAGCGAATGCATGGCTTTGTGATATAGCATAGTTAACATGAAGCTTAAAAAATGAGATAGTGGGATGGTCTCATTCTGCTAAAACTGGAGTCGATGGAGCCTGATAGACGGAACCCAAATGCACGGGCTATGCTATTTACAGTGTTCACTTGGGATTTACAAAACACGATAATGGCTAATAATAGGATAACAATGCAAAGAAAAATGTCAGCCTGTGAAAACAGCATTCCATGGATCCCGATAGACTCATCTGAGTCTGCTAATACAGCCACTGATGAATCCCAATAGACAGACACCTGGCGAATGAGCGGCTATGCTATTTACAGTGTTCACTTGGGAGTTACAAAACAAGATAACAGCTAATAATAGGATAACAATGCAAAGGAAGATGTCAGCCTGTGAAAACAGCATTCTGCAGATCCCGATAGATGGAACCCTTCCAAATGAGCAGCCTGCACAATATGCAAGGTTGATATGGACTGTCTCGACCTGCTAACATGGAATTCAATGGATCCTGATAGACGGAACCCTTCAAAGTGAGCGGACTGCATGAGATGCAAGGCTGAGAGCAATTGGTCATCGGATGCAAATGCAAAGCAATATTCTCATTGCACTAATGTAGGATCCAAGGTATGCCCACAGGTTGGACATGTGCAAATGAGCAGAGAGTGAGATTCACAAGGTTCAATTCAGGGAGAAAGTTGCATTCTGCTATTGTAGGAGCCAATGTATTTCAATAGGTGGAAGCTTGGCAAATGAGCAGATAAATACTTCTCAGCAGACGGAAATACCACCAAGGGCATTCAGCCAGTCACTAGTGCCCAATTCACCCTCTGCATTGAGCAATAAATATTCTGTTTCCCAACAATGGTTTGTTGCCGTTCATCTCAGCCCACAGATGCATGAGCCTTTCAAGACAGACAATATACATACGCATGTCATACCAGACATATCCACAATGGAAATAAAACATGCGAAAGGTAAATGAATGGGCTAGCTTGCCACTGGGCATCTCCTGCAAAGTACCCGCTGACCCGCCCATCAGCTACAGGGCGGAATGCAAGGGCAGGGGACGGAAACTGCAGGTTCACATTGAGCTAACATTTAACTACAAGTCTTTCTCCAGGACAAACTGAATATCAGTCGCATTCATGGCCTGCCATTTGTGTTCAGCATGCTTGGCCAACCTCAAATACATCATCCTCTGCCTCGCTGCATAACACTGCACCCCAGGAGCTCCAATAGCGCTGCTTCCCATCTGTATCTTATGCCATTCTTTTGCTCAAAATCTGAAGAAACTTATAGCCCATTGAAATTCTGATATTATGAGCTCTTCCTCTTCTTCCCAATGATCTTTGATGGATTTTGCTCACAGCCAATGAATGTGATAAACTAATTGAAGCAAATTCATCAACCTTAAAGCACTGTTGAACAGTAAGGTCAACATACATTCAGACATCCAACTCTTTGATTCTGTGTCCTGCAGGATGTCGATCGACCAAAACCATGGAAGATGGGTTCTGTGGTGCTCCTGTGCATTTTGGGAGAAGGCCACTGTCTGCACAGCCAGGTCTTCTTTATGAAGCTCTTGATAACATCCTAAGATATCTGCACCTGCGCCAAGTGCAACCATGGCATCTCTGCATCGATTATAAATTGTGGCCTGTTTTTTTACTGAGACATTGATAGCGTGGATCATATCCCAGGCCTGAGTTTTCATAGAATAGCTCTTAGCTGTGTGCACCACCCCCCAAAAGACAGCCGCCTTGTCTGCCAATGTAAGACGGAGGCCATGTAGCGCATCATTAGCTTGACCTGTGTGAAGCTTCAGCTCCATTTCTGCAAGATTTTGAAGCCCTCGAGCTCGACATGTGTCAATGCCAAGAGCAGATGGAAGCGGCAATTTGTCCTGCGGTCCTGCCAGGGTTCCATCTGAGGCAGGCAACTCATCCCCCACATCATCCAGCCAACCATCATCTGAAGCATAATCCTGCTCGGAATTTGTGTCAAGAAACACAGTCGGCTGTACGGATTCGCTGGCAGAAGTGTTGGAGCCCACTTCAAGGTGCAGCTTCAAGTAAATCGCAGCATCCGTTGTGAGTCAAAGTGTGGAAAGGCAGTATAAACCAACCAAACCAACACAAAAGACAAATAAGAGCGAGTGGTGGTTTGCCTCCGCGGAACCTGGAGTGCAGAGAAACCTAAATGTGTGGGGGGGACTTCAAGTAGAGGGCTCCTGGCGCAAGTCATTGACGAGTTATGCAGGAGAGGATGAATGAATGCTGATTGAGAAGGGGATGCTGAACAGAGCAGGGGTGTTCAGCCGAAAGGACTTGGGAGTAATGGATTTTGATAGGACGTGCTCCTGGCACAAGTCGATGACGAGTTATGCAGGAGTGGATGGATGACTAAACAAGAGGTTGCTGACTAAGCACTGATGATACTGCTGATGATGAATAGAGGTAGATAGACCCTTGATGGAGCCTCAACTACCAATGATATGAATGATGACAGATAGACTCTTCTGAATGAGCCTCAACTGTCGACAACGAGATAGGCACTGAACTGACTGCTGAGTGACTTCTGAATTGCTTCTTGGTAGCTAAGTACATGGGGGTTTATATACTGAGGAGGGAGCACAGCTTGTGACAAACAAGGCACAAACACTTGGTAAGTAATGAGTAAGGACTGAGTAATCATGATAAGTAAGCGAGAAATGAAAAGTAAGCAAGCAAAGAAGATTGGTAAGTATTGGCAATAAACGAGTCAAGGATAGTCAAAATATCACAAAATGAGTCAAACAGAATCAGAAACTGAGTAAGCGCACTGATATCACATTAGGGGGTGGCGATGCAAGTTAGATCTCAGCGGAGACATCTCTAGATCCAAAGATGGCATGACAGATGGATGGTGTTTCCAGATAGGGAAGTATTAATTCCAGAATTGAAGGGCATGAGTCAGGTGTCAAAGGGGGCTAGGGCGTTGGGGGTCTGTGGGGCAATGGAAGCATACACGATTGTGTCTCCCACCCTTCCATCCTCTCAGCGAAGTTAACAAAAACTTCATGAATGGGGTTCTGACGGAGGAGGTGGAGAAGGGGGAACGTCTTCTGCTGGATCTTGCAGTAAGAAGGCAAGATGCATGTCATACTCATCATGAATGCGATCAGGGAGGCTGGAGGACAGTAGATTATACTGCAGCTGTTGCAATGCGGGAAGAATGATGGACGAGACTGGAATAAAGATGGTGCAGGGAGCAGGGAGGAACGATCCATATGCTTCATCAACTGGGGAGACTGAAATGACCACATAAGACCTTTCTAACTGAGCGACAGACCTGAGGTGACCAAAGAACGTCCTTCTGGAAGTCATACTGACAAGGAGAACATGCTGACCAAGCTGCATGGGATGAGATGGGGCTGACAACGACGGGATGAACCAGGGGGCTTCAGGATGGAAGCTGGTGGGAACGCCTGGCAGATATACGTAGCCACTGTCTCTGGCAAATGAGACAAGTGAGATGATCGATGAAGAGGTGGCCATGATTGATGGACTTAGCGAAATGAGCATCTGATGGATGGAGTGCTGTAGAAACGCGCAGGGTGCGAGGATCCTCTCCAAATTTGGAAGGAAGAATCATGGGGCCGAGGACTTTAAGCGAGCATGGGAACGGAGTCGATATCTTTGGAAATGGTGGAGATACGATGAAAACCGGAATGCCGTACATGGGCGCTAAAAACCTTTAATGTGCGCTTAACTCACTTCCTCTTTTCTCTTTAGCACTGACGACTCATTCTTGTGTGAAGGATGACTGTTCATGTCCAACAGTCTTTCTACACATGAGGCCTTTAGTCTTCATCTGCATGCTTGGGCATTGTGTGCAACTCGTCAACGAGTTAGGCAGAGTCAGCTGTAACTATGTCCACAACACCTTTGGTGTGTGACACCACTACCACCCCCTCCGCAATCGACCTGTGGGTCGAGACCTTATGACCCAACTAGTGCGGTCGGTTCAACATGAGGTTTTGCACTTGCAGCATCACCCCCTTTTATTCCAAGACCTCGTCATTTTTGTTGCCCAGCTTCAGCGCAAGCTGCTTGACATTTACACTTTGCTCGAATACATTGAGATCCTCTACCCGCTTCTTTCGTCTCCCCGCTCAAAACCTGTATGCACAAACCCCACCTGGATGGGGTGCTTCACGAAGGATACTGCCACTTGCGAAGCACTGTATTTCGCTGGGGTGCCAGTCTGGCTCATGCATACCGAGGTGTACATCTCCCCTGATATGAATATCAAGGAGCCTGTGAGATTGATGTGCCCTGAAGACATAGTGAAAGCTATGTATTCCGAAAAGGGGGTAGCTAAGCCATTCCCATCGATCTACCGTGGTGCTGGCAGTCTCCTGCACCACATTCACACTTGCAGGGACTATGAGGGTACATTCGCAGAGCAACCAGAGCCCCTGCAAGAATCATTTGCCACATCCTTGTCGAACCCATCTTCAAGCACTGGGAAGCAATCAACGAAAACGCAGACCAGGGCTGCCAGGGAACAAGCAACTGCAGGCCCCTCCAGAGGTATGTACCCTAATTTTCTTTCTGCTCATTCCTGACCAACTTGTAGCTTCGCACCCCAAACAATCAGGTGGTGGGGACTCGGCAAGGTGGGAAGAGCCTGATCTCCCAGAAATTCCCAAGCCCCACAGTCTGTTTGCATTGGCTTGGAGGAAAGCTTCAAAGGATATGTCCAGAGTCAAGTCGGGCATTGTGGACCCTGGTCATCGCTTTCCGAAGCCCACACTGTTGGTCAATGTGACCACCCCTGAACGAAAGAAGATGTACATGTTGAATTGGCTCTCTGCTCGCCCGGCTTGGATGAATCGAGTTGACATTTGGTCTCCACAGAAGAGCCCTTCCCCTCAGATGTGGAGGGACTTCCTCAATGGTACTGACACAGAGCGCTTGCCCTCTGGCACCCAGAGTGCATCCACGAAGTTGGCGGTTCAGGTGATTTTGGGGGACATCATTCAAGCAGCTCATGATGATCCTGTTCGTACGTCAGAAGAGATTGGGTGGAGGGGAATGCAGGTTCGTATTTCATCCTATTTAGGTCTGTTCTTCATACTTATCTTGCGCAGGCGCAGGCTTCGAGCCTTTCAGACCCACCCCTTCATTTCACACGTTCCCTTCTATGGGAACTCTATGAACTCAACTTCCGCTATGAACTTCACACACTCGATCAGGCCCTTGTCCCGCAGCTTTGGCCCAATAGCCTAGATAAGTATACACACCAATCACTTCTTTGGCCTATCTTCCCTGGTGGATGTGGTCTTTCAAGTTGGTCGGTGCCTCTTCCTCGGGAGCCACATGATTTGGGGTTGACTGCTAGTGAGATGGAGGTGGCATTGCCATATCTGAACAAGTTCTGTCAGTTGCTATCTGCATGGCCAGGAGCACCCTTTCGTTTGAAGTCCCCAATCGAACTGGATGGCTCTGGCAACCAAGCAGCATATGAAGCCTTCATCTTGGCTTGTTAATTCTACATCCAAACTGCATTTGATTATCTTGGGTGTCAACCATCCCTCCCCCACATTTTTACCTTTGTCTGACATCCTCTGCTGCATATCCTTTTTTTTTCTGTCCAAATTTGTTTAGTACGAGTATGTACCATGTCGTAAAGCAGGCTGAATCAATTCGATGATTCGGAATGTTGCCTGTGACTGAACTTTAATCTCACGCTTTGTGCTCACTGCCTTTTTTTTTGTTGATAGCAACATGTTATTCACTGACACTCCCACTGCCAGGCAAGGAATGTTCCCATCCCCCTTCACTGCTATTGACGCTTTATCTGCATCAAGATCTGCACCATTTAATTCTTTGAGACTCGTTCTGCTTGGTATGTGTGACATCTTGATGATGGGGTTCCTGCTCACTGTGATGTTGATAGTGACTTTTGTTTTTAACTGCTCAAGACTTGTGCTCTGGTAAGTAGGATCCTACTTGGCTGTATGTAGTGATCTGACAAATTTTCTGCATAGTTTTTCCCTTCCAGAGGTTCGTCATCTGGTCTAAATCCCCTTGGACTGACACCCCCTGCTGACTTCGTGTCGCACTTTCCACCACCTGTTGACTTTGAGTCCCAGGCATACTGCCATTGGCTTTGCATCACGGTTTCCAGAATGATCTGAGATGGCTGTTCGCTGTCCAAAGCCTCAGAAGCATCGCAATGCTTCGCCTTCTATGAGTAATTCTAATATTGTGAATTTTCCCTGTCTTCAAGCCTCATGTTGTGCTCATCATTTCTCTACAGGCCTCCTCCACTTCATCTGTCCAAGCTGGTCTGGTACCCAGTGTACTCACTGACCATCCTTCATCTTTGTCTGGTAATGAGCCATCACTTTGTACTTCTGGCCCTTCAGTGTGTGCAATTTCATTATGGTATTCTTCATATCATCTTAGCTCCCCTACAGGTCCTATCGATGTTGTCTGCCTCAACCAACTGGCTGCCTGATGTAGCCACTCCATCATCAAACAACCAAGTGTCACTTGGTATACCTGCCCCTTCAGTATGTTCTGATCCTATGTCTAAGAGGTTATATGTGTTTACTTTTAGGTAGAATATGACACAGTCATTGTTTGTCCCTCCTCCCCTAGCTCGTCAATGCCGCCCTTTTGGTATGAAAGCACTGTACCTCCCTGCACCTCCACCTGTCTTTGTACTTCCAGGCCACCAATGCCATGCTCAAGATACTGCTGCAATGCCACATCACCCTCAGCACCAACCTGTTGATGTCTTCAATGCTGTGAATGAGCTCGAACTCAGTGAGGTTGGCTTGCCTTCATGTCCGAGTGGTTCACAGAAGTGTGAGAACCAATGGCGATGGTGGTCACAAGATATCATTCCAGCACTTCTCAAGCCCTACATGTGCTATCTCGAGGCATCCCAATCCCTCTGCATGGTGGTAGACCCCCCAGTCATCCATCGATGTTGCACTTGCACAGTGTATCAACTCACTGTTTGCTGTCTCTTCTTTGACCATATGTGACCCTTTTGTTGTTTGCTCTTATGATGCTTATGTATACCCAGGTTTGGAGGATGTTGGGATAAGCTACTGTGCATGCACCCCAGCTCCAATATGCCTCATGGGCCATGGGTTATTTGCATCATCTCCTGTGGTACCTACTCTGGCAGTTGACCTTCATGTACTGGAGTTTGTAAAGAAGCTCTTTGTCCAGCTAACCCCAAACACAACTGCATGGTGTGAAGCACTTGAAAGCTTCCTGGATGGTTGAGGGTATAGACTGCCGTTCAAGGTATGTACTTTTCCAAACACCATCACTGGATCTCTGCCTTCATCTTCACATCCACCCTGTATGCTACTTCTTGTATTGGTATATCATCATGGTTTGAATGTACATGTACCCACACAAATATCTCTGGTGTAATGATGGGTGCTTATTCAAATAATCAGGACAATCTCCAGCGGTGTTTCAGTAATGCTTATCATTGGTATACTGTATTGACAATATATGTGGAGGACCATATTTCTGCTATGGTCCAGTCCTTTCGCCCAAACTCCATGCCACAGCAAGATAGCCCCTGGCCAAGTGACTACCTATGTGCCCACTGTCCTCTTTGCTTTGGGGGAGGTGACTTACAGAGCTCTAACCCTCCTCAGGATGAGTGAGTCAATGACAAGCTCATTGTTGCTGACTAGATGACTGAGACCCAATAGCTTTGACTGCATTGTCTGCTTAGATGCATGTTTCACTCAGAAGAGAACCAACAAATCTGCCACTGATGACCCTCCCAATCCCACCAGCACTGTATTCATCCCTGAGTCAGAGGTGAAGGCCATGGAGGTTTTCATTGAGAAACAGAGATCCCTCCCAACCAGTCAACATCATTCTCAGACTCAAAACCAGCAGGACAGGTTGGAGGATGGAATGAGGGTGCCTGCCTCTGTGTTGGATGGGTGTGGAGATTCTTTCCATGCAGCAGATGAGAAGAGGCAAAAGGCCAGCACACAATTTTTTGCAGATACAGGGCTTATGGCTTTGTTGTGTTGTCATGATCATGTCCTCTGGTTGGTTAATATGACATCAGCAGGTGAAAAGCAGCACTATGCCCTAGCACTGGTGAAACATCTCTTTGACCATCTCCCTGCCAAGATGACTGTTGGCCTCTTATATGACATTGGTTGTCAATTGGAGCGTAGCTATCGAAAGTGGAAACTCCTTGATGATGGGATACTCTCCAGGTTGAAGTTTGGTATTTCTGTCTTCCATGCTTATGGTCATCAATGGCCATGCCAATTGGTATATCACCCACGTAAATGTGTAGGCTTTGGCTTGTCAGATGGTGAGGGGTGTGAGCGACTATGGAGTGCCCTAAAAATGCTTATTCCAATTCTTCGAGTTTCTGGGGTAAGCATTGACTCTTCTTCAAATATAATTCCAGTGCTCATTTTACCCTTAGTATCATCAGAGATTATTTGTCCTTGACAATCAAATTCGACACTTGGACAAGAAGTCTTTTGATGCATTTGGCCAGTGGCTGAGCAGGAAATGGTCCCTCTGCAAAAGTAGGAAATTGGTGGCTTTGGAGGCTCTTCATGCTCTGCATGTTGACATGCAGACTCTACAGCATGAGTGGGCTGCACAAGTACATGCACAAACTCAACTTCTACCTCATTAGTCTGTTCCCTTTGTGTGTGTGTGATCATATGACTCACCAACCTGTAGGTCAGTCAAAGAACAAGGGTTCTGAACAGTTGGCACATGTTCTTGCCCTGGAGAAAACAGTTGAGGACTATCAGTGCCATGTGGATCAGTTAGAGAAGGATCTTGTTGATGATTGTGTCAATGACATTGTTGACTACAATCTACAACTTGCTGCAGCAAAAGGGTCACTGTCAAAGGCAGCCCAGGCCCTCAAGAAGAAAAAGGCTTCATTGGGACTTTCTGCCCAAACTGACCTTCATCTGCTGAGGAACAACAAGTGGCTCCAAACACAAACAAATCCACAAGCACTTAAGGTTCGGATAAGGGAACGACTTCATCAGCGCAAGTTTGAGTTCCAGTGACTACAATGGTCATATGGGACCTCTTCCAGTAGTGAGCAATTTTTTATTTCTGGCTGCTATGTTCAATAACATCATGTAGAAAACCATTTACAGTCACATGTGGAGTCATCCATGAAACAATGAGAGCCTACCATCCTGAAACTTGTCACCACATACAATAATCTCTGTGGTGAACTGCAGAGTATGATACGACTGTGTAAGGCACCACCTGGTGCCATCCCTCCCAATCCCATACCTTCTAAAGGTATCTTTCAGCTGGATGTTGATAGTGATATTTGGCAGGATGGTCTTGAGGAGCTTAGTGCTAGCACCCCACGTTGGCTTGCTGATGAGAGTGTGTGCAAGGGAATCAGGCTGATGTTGGAAGTTGATCACTGTAATGAAGAAGAAAGAAGGTTGTCAAGAGAGCGGTCTATCATGCAGGAATGGTTTTCCATGGAGTGGCTGAGTGTAAAGTCTGCTCTGGAAAATGTGGCAGGTGAGTGCAAATACCATGTTTATGTCCCATCTCATAGGGAGTTAGATGAATATTACAAGTATCACCTGCATGCCTACAGGGATTCCATTGTTGCAGTATATGTCAAATGGGAGGCCAAGGTTCGACATATGCCATATGCATGGGCTGCATCTAGGCCATGGGGACCTACAGCAGAAGACATCAGGGATTGCCTTGCTGCCACACATAATGCTGGTGGAACCCATGCTTCAGAGGATCTAACAGCACCAGTATTAGAAGAGAACAACTCTGATGAAGGGGATGTAATGTCAGAAGGAGATGATGAGCTGTTGATGGCCATTGAAGAGATGGAACTGGAAGAGGAATGTCCCACTGAGCAAGCAAATGAAGGGGAATTTACAGAGGATGAGGATTGGTTGGAGGACATTGGAACTGGTTATTTGCCCTCATCACCATTGCAGGTGCCATCAAAAAGGCATAGATACTAGATGCATACCTAAGCTTCATCAATAAATAGTTTGTGCCCAGAGAAAAGATATGTATGAGTGATCTACATTCAATGTTACCCTAAGGAACTCTGTTTTATGGTGACCTGCAATGCCTTTGACCTCCTGCTGGGTCAAGCATTATGATTGATTAAACTAACAAGAGAATGCACATAGTGCATTGGAAAATCCTCAGCATTGCTGGGAAAATCCCCAGAGTGGGTGGGAGAATCCCCAGCATTGCCTGGAGATTCCCCAGGTCAGAACTTGGAGAATCCCCAGTATAGCTTGGAGAATCCTCAGAGTGGGTGGGAGAATGCCCAGAGCAGGTTGGAGAATCCCCAAGACAGAACTTGGATAATCCCCAGTATACCATGGAGACTCCCCAGAGTGGGTGGGAGAGTCCCCAGAGCAGGTTGAAGAATCCCAAGCATTGCCTGGAGAATCCCCAGCAGTGCTTGGGGAATCCCCAGGTCATAGCTTGGAGAATCCCCAGAGTCAGTTGGAGAATCCCCAGCATTGCCTGGAGAATCCCCAGAGTGGGTTGGAGAATCCCCAGCATTGCCTGGAGAATCCACAGAGTGGGTGGGAGAATCCCCAGCATTGCCTGGAGAATCCCCAGCAGTGCTTGGAGAATCCCCAGAGTGGGTTGCAGAATCCCCAGCAGTGCTTGGGGAATCCCCAGGACATAGCTTGGAGAATCCCCAGAGTTGGTGGGAAAATCCCCAGCATTGCTAGGAGAGCCCCTAGAGACAGGAGTTGGCTGGGAAATTCCAAGCATTGCCTGGAGGATCTGCTGCATACCCTGTGGATCCCCAGAGTGGGTGGGAAAATTCCAATGACACCTGGACAATCTTTGACTTGTATGCAATGGCCAGGACTGGAGATCACTGAAGGCTTGGGAAGCATGGTGAAAGTATATGTCTGCTGTGCCTGGGCAATCACCATCACCAAGTATATTCTACTC
Organism: Pisolithus tinctorius; assembly: GCA_024663395.1. Lineage (NCBI taxonomy): Eukaryota > Fungi > Basidiomycota > Agaricomycetes > Boletales > Pisolithaceae > Pisolithus > Pisolithus tinctorius. Next base: position 6,299,613 of record JANFAH010000002.1, read on the forward strand.
CCTCCATCAGATGTCACCAGTCTTTCCTCAGTGGTCTATGGCCATACTTTTTCACATATTCATATTGTATATAGTGCTCAAATCAGATTCCATGGAAATAGGTACTTGGCATGATACACACTCCTGTCAGCAACATGGAGACTCCAAATCATTTTGATTGATCCTTCATGCTGTGATGGTGGTCTATTTGAACTGGAGGTTCCCATGATCATCTTGGAATAGGTCTGTTTGGGCTGGATGCCCTGGGAACAGGTCCATTCAGGCTGGGGAAACTCCCAGGATGCACTGGGAACAGGTCTATTTAGGCTGGAGAATCCCCCAGGATGCCCAGGGAACAGGTCCATTTAGGCTGGAGAATCCCCCAGGATGCCCAGAGAACAGGTCCATTTAGGCTGGGGAATCCCCCATGATGTCCAGGGAACAGGTCCATTTAGGCTGGGGAATCCCCCAGGATGCACTGGGAACAGGTCTATTTAGGCTGGAGATTCCCCCAGGATGCACTGGGAACAGGTCTATTTAGGCTGGAGATTCCCCCAGGATGCCCAGGGAACAGGTCCATTTAGGCTGGAGATTCCCCCAGGATGCCCAGAGAACAGGTCTATTTAGGCTGGGGAATCACCCAGGATGTCCAGGGAACAGGTCCATTTAGGCTGGAGAATCCCCCAGGATGCACTGGGAACAGGTCCATTTAGGCTGGGGAATCCCTCAGGATGCACTGGGAACAGGTCCATTTAGGCTGGAGAATCCCCCAGGATACCCAGGAAATAGGTCTATTAACTCACTGGGGAAAGCCCCATTTGGACCCCAGGCACTCTGTTATAGATGTAATAATCCTGGAGAAAGTCCATGTCTGACACCTTGCTCTGGAGAATCTCCAGGGCCTGGCGAATCTCCAGCAGTCACTGGGAATACCCAGGTGGTCAACACCTATTAGGTGGATACATCTATAAGAATATATGAACCTAATAGGTCCCCTGGGGGGGGTGACTGAAGTGTCATGGATGCGATCAGGGAGAGTGGAGAACAGTAGATTATACTGTAGCTGTTGCAATTTTGGGAGAATGATGGATGAGACTGGTATGAAGACGTTGCAGGGAGCAGGGAGGAAGGATCCATATGCTTCTTGGACTGGAGAGACTGAAACGACCACATAAGACCTTTCCAAACGAATGACAGACCTGAGGCAACCAAAGAATGTCCTCCTAGAGGTCATACTGACAAGAAGAACACACTGTCCAAGCTGGATGGGCTGGGAGGGGGCAGATGAGGATGGGATGTACCAGGATGCTTCAGGACAGAAGCTGGTAGGAACTCCTGGTAGATATACATAGCCATGGTCCCTAGCAAAGGGGACAAGCAAAATGACTGACATGGAGGTGGCCATATCAGAAGAATTAGTGAAATGAGCATCTTTTTGAGGGAGTGCTGTAGAAATGTGTGGGGTGCGCAGATCCTTTCCAATTTTGGAAGGTAGGATCGCATGGCTGAGCACTACAAGCGAGTGTGGGAATGGTTTTGGTATCTGCAGAAATGGTGGAGATATGTCGAAAACCAGAATGCCATACATGGGCGCTTAAGATTTTTCACCAGTGCTTAACTCGCTTTCTCCTTTTCTTTTCTTTGGCATTGATGACTTGTTCTTGTGCAAGGGATGACTGCTGGCATTTCTGGCTGTCCTTCCTCACATGAGGGCTATGGTCTTCATCTCCATTCATCAGCTATGTCCATGTCCACCTCACCAAACACCTTTGGTGTGTGACAATGCAAAGATGAAACACTTAAACCATCATGTCAGAGCATGAAATTAATCAATTGCAGCAGAGCTGTCAAAAATGTTCACACTTTTTCTGGTGTGGCTGCAGGGGTGAGGTGACCTCGCACTGATGTTTGCCTCAGTTCAAAATTGTGACTAGTTCAATGCAGATTTGAAGTCAGACAGCTTGAACTCTTTTTGAACTGACCATCTATGGGCACATAATGTACCTACATTGTACCATATGACAGGGCCAGCAGAGGCTGACAATTGGCTATGTCCCACAGGCCAGTGGAGGTCAAGCCCTACATTGAGTCATCCCCCTGCTGTATGGACTGGCCCAGCTTCTATTATCAAATAACACATGAGTAGGCCACAATCAAATTGTCCCTGTAGTACCTGGAGTAGCCTAGTGTGAGATGTCACCTATCCAGTGGCATGCTGCAGCATATGTAGGTCAGCACTGGAAGTTGGCACAAGACCTTGGCATGCATCGGGATAACTCAGCAGTGTAGTGTTGTATGATTTTGGAGCACTCCAGGGCATACCATGGCCCTCTGGGGTGAGCTGTGGCATATCTTCCTAAGTGAGCTGTGGAAAGCCAGCCACTCTGGAGCAAATGGTGGAGCATGCCATTGTCCTCCAGGGTAAGCTGTGGCATGCCAGCCACTCCAGAGCAAATTCCAGAGCTGTCATAGTCATGCCTCGACCCTGGCTGGACTTGGCCTTGCACTCACTCAGTCTGGCCTTGGCCTCGCCTGTCCTGTATCTCCAGTTGGTCTAGCGCAGTGGACACTGCTTTGCAGTGTCTGTCATTCGGTTAAGTCCTGCCCAGTCTTGTCCCCGGTCCACCCTGTCCCGGTCTCCATCATCTTAGTCATATCTTACTAATACCTGTCTTACCAATCACCTTAGCAATCCTTGCAAGACTGGCATTACCGGTCTCCATACTATAGTTAATTCTGGTATATAAACTCGTAGATGCTCGGCCTGTACCCCTCAGTCTGAAATCAACTAAGTTACCCCTGATAACCCCGTCTCGGCCTCTGACTCGGACTGGGACCCACGCAAGGGAATAGCGCTGTACTCTCAGTTGCTAAGTCCAACCAGTCCAATTCTTCTGTACTCTCGTCTCTCCTCTTGATCCCGACCCTTTGGCCTCACGCCCTCTTTGGTCTCTGGTCCAGACTCAACCTGGACATCCCGTACTTGACAAGAGCACACTGCAGCACATGTGGCAGAGTATACCATAGCATGTGCCACAGCATGCCAGCCACTCCAGAGAAAATTCCAGAGTAAACTGTGGCACATGTGCCAGAGCATACCATAGCTTTTCAGAGCACTCTGGAGCATGCAATGGCCCTCTGGGGTAAGCTTTTGGCATATGTTCTGAAGCAAACTGCGGCATGCCAGCCACCCTGGAGCAAGGAGCAAATATTACCAGCATACCCAGCATGCCTACCCCCTGCAGATACTACCAGAATTGGCATAGCTTAAAAGGTCAGTATTCAGTATCACAAACTGGGATGCAGCACCATGTATTCAGAAGCAGTAGCAGCTGGCAGATATGGCATTCCACATTATGGCACACTGCAGCATGCAGCATAATTCATGGGGAAGTTGTGGCAACATGTACTGTGGCACATGGTGGCACCTGCTCCATAAGTCTCTGGAGGGTCACAGCAGCCAGCAGGGATTGCTCGGCACACACTGGCAATGTGGCCAAGTTGGCTAGACTTGACAGGGATGCATGGCAGCTGGCAGCATGGGCACAGCATACAGCAGCAAACACTTGATTGGCTTATGATCTATGTCAAAGCTTCATATGTGGCATGGATGGTTCTGCATATGGCAGCACACAGTTAGATGCAGAGGAATAAACTGGCAGTTCTTGGCAGCCAGTGGCATTGGCCCAACATATGGCAGCACACTTTGGGATTGAGTAGGATTCATGTCAGTGCTTGGCAACCAGCATGGATAGTTCTGTATACAGCAGCACACAGCTAGGGTACTATAGGTATGGACATGAAGCATAGCATGAATTGTTGGTATACTGCATATCTTACCACTGGTATAAGATCATAACCTATACTTCATATGATCACAGAAGGGTGGCTAGTAATGTTGTATTTATGTCATAGATTTCATTCAAACTGGGATTGTGCCAATCAATACTGGACACCCTGGGCATTAAATAATGACCAATACAATACAGTACAAGATGCCATGGGTGATTTACATGCCAGTGAGAGCCTGCCACACCAATGGAATGTGCATCCAATCACTTTGATGGACTCCAAGCCAGTTGTGAATATTGTCCCACATGTAGAATGCCAGTGAGCAGTGGTGTGAGTCAAAGTGTGGAAAGCTGGTGAAAACCAACCAAAACCAACACCAAAGACAAATATGAGTGAGTGGTGGTTTACCTCCACAGAACCTGGAGGGCAGAGAAACCTAAAGTGGGGGAAACTTTGATGGCAGGTGCTCCTAGCACAAGTTGTTGACGAGTTATGCAGGAGTAGACAAGTGAGTGATGACTGGATGGGGGATGCTGAACAGAGTGAAGGTGTTCTGCCAAAAGGACTTCTAGAATGATGGACTTCAATAAAATGTGCTCCTCGTGCAAGTTGTTGACAAGTTACACAGGAGTGGAGGAATGACTAAGCAAGGACTGCTGACTAAGCATGGGGTGGACTGCAGATGATGAAGGATGGCAGATAGACTCTTCTGAATGAGCCTCAACTACCAAGTATATGAATGATGACAGATAGACTCTTCCAAATGAGCCTCAACTGTTGACAACAAGATAGGCACTGAACTGACTTTGTCAAAGGGGGCTAGGGCATTGGGGGTCTGTGGGGCAATGGAAGCATACACGATTGCATCTCCCACCCTTCCATCCTCTCAGCGAAGTTAACAAAAACTTCATGAATGGGGTTCTGACGGAGGAGGTGGAGAAGGGGGAACGTCTTCTGCTGGATCTTGCAGTAAGAAGGCAAGATGCACATCATACTCATCATGGATGCAATCAGGGAGGCTGGAGAACAGTAGATTATACTGCAGCTGTCACAATGTGGGAAGAATGATGGATGAGATTGGAATAAAAATGGTGCAGGGAGCAGGGAGGAACAATCCATATGCTTCATCAAGAGGGGAGACCAAAATGACCACATAAGACCTTTCTAACCAAGTGACAGACCTGAGGCAACCAAAGAACATCCTTCTGGAAGTCATACTGACAAGGAGAACATGCTGACCAAGCTGCATGGGATGAGATGGGGCTGATGACAACTGCATGAACCAGGGGGCTTCAGGACAGAAGCTGGTGGGAACACCTGGCAGATATACATAGCCATTGTCTCTGGCAAATGAGACAAGTGAGATGATCGACGAAGAGGTGGCCATGATTGATGGACTTAGCAAAATGAGCATCTGATGGATGGAGTGCTGTAGAAATGCATAGGGTGTGAGGATCCTCTCCAAATTTGGAAGGAAGAATTGTGGGGCTGAGCACTTTAAGTGAGTGTGAGAACAGAGTCAATATCTTTGGAAATGGTGGAGATACAATGAAAACCAGAATGCCATACACAGGCACTAAAAACTTTTAATGCATGCTTAACTTGCTTCCTCTTTTCTCTTTAGCACTGACAACTCATTCTTGTGTGAAGGATGACTGCTTATGTCCAGCAGTCTTTCTACACATGAGGCCTTTAGTCTTCATCTGCATGCATGGGCATTGTGCACAACTCGTTGATGAGTTAGGCAGAGTCAGCTGTAACCATGTCCACAACACCTTTGGTGTGTGACAACAGTTGCCACTCACATCATTCACACCATGCCACAAAAGCTGGCCAGAAAAGGCTACAACAGTGCCAGGCTGGTAATCAAATTGAATACCAAGAGAGGGAATGTCAAGAATGCATTTGGAATAATTGCTGACACTAATGAGCATGTTGTACCAGTCAGCACAGGATTGTGGGTTGCAATGGAGGGGAGCCAACCAGTTAGCAATCATGGAGATGTTGGTATAAACCACTGGCCAGTGTTGGAGCACTGCCAACATTTCGGGATCATTCATGGCAGACCACTCAGACAGCTGCCACATGGCTTGGTGACTGGCATTGTACAAGGGAGGGTGCATAATTGAGAGTGAAGCAGAGAGAATTGCCAATGGTGTTCAGACAGCATGGATCCATTGCTGAGTGGCTGGAGCTGCAAGGTCAGCAGATATGGAAGGCTGGTGTGCCCAAGTCTACAATGTTAGCAATAGTATTTTGAGATAAAGCACTAGGATGATGCACACAGCATGACCAAGTTGATGCCAGGCTGGCAAAAGCTCTAAGCAGCCCAATGGCAAATGGTGATCCACCAGAAAGTAATCAGGTGATGTTTGCCAGGAACCATCAGATATGCTTCAAGTCAACATAGTGGAAAGTAGGGGAATAGCTCCCACCATCTGGTCCTTGGTAGGGTTGTGAACTGAGGACAGCAGGATGCATCACAATGCCTACCTGCATTGATTGGGACATTGCACTGGGTAGATACCACAAAGCAATTGCATCCCCTTCACCCAGAATGATTGCAGGAACATCCAAATAACCACTCAGATATGGTGGGTGAGCAGAAAGGATATGGGCCTCCTGGTTCAAATTGAAACCTGTTTCTCAAGGTGATAGGCTTTCTGACAGCCTGATTAATTCAATGCTGGAGGGAACTGCAATAATTGTTAGCAGGACACATGGCACTGCTATTAAAACAGCATACAGGGATTGTGATAGGCCTGGGCCAGTGTTGCCGCCATTTGATTGAGCACAATACATGTCTGGACCTTGAGTTCGAGAGGTTGTGGCAGGACAGTGGCAGTGCAAGGATGCATCTCATGGAGAACTTGGTGGTGCAAGACTGTTGTGGGGAGAGCAATCTCCCTACACTAGGAGTGTGTGTGTGGTGTCAATAGGAGGTCCACCAAGTGTCTATAGGCTTTGCAACAAAAGCAATGCAAATGTGACCCCTCTCAAGCATCTTTGACACCCTCTGCACTCCAGGTTGCCCAACACTCCATCCTTTTCATTCAAATCACTTCCCCTGCCATCACATAACCTCTAGACACTCCCCTTGGCCATTGTGATGAAGGTCCAACACTTATGACAGCTTTCTGGTCACCTGTGCTTGCTCACTTCTGCTCTTCAGGTTCGCACTGTCAGTTGTGTAAGCACTTTCTTGTCACTTCCATTGTCTTCTTGTTCACTCTCATTGTCTTCTTGTTCACTTCCCTTCAGACCACTTGCACTTCCCTTACCTTAGTCACTCTTTTGATTGCCAATACTATACCAGCCTCATGGCCATTATTATGTCAATCATTATGTCAATCTCAACTAATTACCATCCTTTCTTGTCACTCTTTTGACTTTTGATGCTCCTTACTTCATAGTTACATACTCCACATGTAGCACCTCATATATCTGTCATCATTGACAGGAAAAATAACAACTTTGAAGCCTCCAAGTTAGAGACAGAGAGAGAGAGCAGAAGTAACAATGTCAACACAACCCCTTCCCTTTCCCTTGCCTAGCACTGAGTAGCAGGCATATTTGCAACACTTTCAAGGCCAGCTCAAGGCTAGTCTCCCCCTTAATCAATCACACTCTTCATTTACAGGTCGATCAACTTGCATGACTCTGTTGCATTCACTCCCCACCATCCTCCTACAGCTAGAGCAACTCCCCTTGGGTCAAACTCACCCCCTCAGACCACCTATCCCTAGGCTGGAGCCCACACCCTTATACTGGGTAGTTGATACCTGCTCCCCACACCATGATAAAGGAGAAATTGAGCTCTCACAGGAAAGATATGTCAAGTCTATACTCTGGTACTTTGGGTTGCAGGATATGTGTACTGTTGGTACACCTATTGAACCCAGTCTCAAACTTGAAAAACTTGAACAGGCCAAGTCAGATGTTGCATGCTATCAGAGTGCTCTCAGAGCCTTGATGTACACTATGTTGGCTACTTGCCCTGACCTTGCCTATGCAGTGGGCATCCTTAGCAGGCATGCAGCAACTCCAGGTGAGCACCACTGGGTGGCCCTCAAAAGAGTCTATTGCTATCTCTGAGGGACCACTACCTTGCATCTCCACTACTCTGCAGCAACAGGACCCACTCTGGCTAGGTATGTGGATGCAGATTGGGTGTCCAATGTTAATGATCAACATTCTATCACTGGCTATGCATTCATCTTATGTGGTGGTGCAGTGAGCTGTTCATCAAAAAAGCAAACCTCTGTTGCACTTTTGAGCACTGAGGCTGAGTATATGGCTGTTTGGGCAGCCACAAAAGAAGCTATTTGGATCTGCACACTGCTTGGTGAAATAGACATGGCTGCATGAGCTGACCCCACCCCTCTCTATGTTGACAATCAATCAGCAATCTCATGGGTGAGAAATGCAATGTTTCATGATTGTATGAAACACATCTCCATTCATCATCACTTCATTCAAGAGAAGATCAAGTCAGGGGATGTCTCTGTGATGTACATGTCTACAAATGAGCAGCTGGCAGACATCTTGACCAAGAGACTTTCTAGAGATATGTAAGCACATTTGTTTTTCTATTGGCTTAGGTGTTACTTATTGAGATATTCACCATTGAGTGGGCATGTTGATGCACATTAATTATATTTCCTACACCAGTAATATCTTACATAAGCACAGTCATTTTGGCACATTATTTTTCCTTTGTGCACCTCAGTCTTCTCTCAATAGAAGCCTGATGTGAGGACCTCTTATTATGAGTTACAGCTACCTTACTGAAGCTATTTAGTATCTTCCCTTTTGTTAGGTTAGTTGTACCTCAGTCTTCTCTCAATAGAAGCCTGAGTATCTTCCCTTTTGTTAGTCTGTCCCTACTTGGAAGCAACCCCACAAAACATGTTGTCATGGTTAAAGCTGGTCAACTATGTAGAAGGTGCAAAATTGACAACCTAGTGTTATGCAATGAAACAGGCAGATGCTAGCAGAGGGAGCCCCAGGCTTGGGTCTACCTGACAGACAGGAGTTCCCAGTTTGCATATTTATTTATTTATTTGATTTCCACACTGATGGCAATGGCCAACAAAGTTTCCCACCAGTGATTGCAATGCTGTGATGTTGGCAAAATTCATCAACAATCTGTGTAGGGCCTTTGCACTTGGCCTGAAAAAGGAACTAGAAAGCAATTATCACATGAGAAGCAGTAAGGAACAGGAAGACCTACCAAGTCTATGCTCAAGCACAAAGGCCAGATAATCATTGGTATGAGCTTGATCAGCAGAAAGAGGGAACACAGATTTGATGTTGGAATATAGACTGTTAAACCTGCAGCATGATTGTTGTAAAGCTTCACAAAGGGAGACAGCTGAAGATAGAAAGAGGATAGAAGCAGATTCCAAAATCAGTGTGGAAACTATAAATCAATGAGACTCAACAGAATAAATAAATGAGACATGTATACCAATCAAAACATGATGTAGTTTGTGAGGATCATTCAGGTCCAAATCAATCTAACACATATGTGAAGCCAAGGTCACAATGAACAACATTTAAAATACCTGGACAAAGAATGGCCTGAGGATGTTAAAAATGGACAGCTATTAAACATGATTAAAAAGTGCATGAGGGATGGCAGAACAGCACCAGGCAGGCTGTGATCACATGAGACACTTACAATCTGAAGAACAATGGCAGAGCAACCATGAGTCATCCACACACTGTCATCACAAGAGAGCACTTACAGCCTGAAGAGCAGCAATGGCAAGGCAACCATGAGAATCCAGCACACTGCCATCACATGAGATCACTTACAGCCTGAAGAGCAGCAATGGCAAGGCAACCATGAGAGCCCAGCACACTGCCATCACATGAGATCACTTACATCCTGAAGAGCAGCAATGGCAAGGCAACCATGAGACTCCAGCACACTGCCATCACATGATATCACTTACTTGCTGAAGAGCAGCAATGGCAAGGCAACCTTGAGACTCCAGCACACTGCCATCACATGAGATCACTTACAGCCTGAAGAGCAGCAATGGCAAGGCAACCATGAGACTCCAGCACACTGCCATCACATGAGATTACTTACATGCTGAAGAGCAGCAATGGCAAGGCAACCATGAGACTCCAGCACACTGCCATCACATGAGATCACTTACATCCTGAAGAGCAGCAATGGCAAGGCAACCATGAGACTCCAGCACACTGCCATCACATGATATCACTTACTTGCTGAAGAGCAGCAATGGCAAGGCAACCTTGAGACTCCAGCACACTGCCATCACATGAGATCACTTACAGCCTGAAGAGCAGCAATGGCAAGGCAACCATGAGACTCCAGCACACTGCCATCACATGAGATTACTTACATGCTGAAGAGCAGCAATGGCAAGGCAACCATGAGACTCCAGCACACTGCCATCACATGAGATCACTTACATCCTGAAGAGCAGCAATGGCAAGGCAACCATGAGACTCCAGCACACTGCCATCACATGATATCACTTACTTGCTGAAGAGCAGCAATGGCAAGGCAACCTTGAGACTCCAGCACACTGCCATCACATGAGATCACTTACAGCCTGAAGAGCAGCAATGGCAAGGCAACCATGAGACTCCAGCACACTGCCATCACATGAGATTACTTACATGCTGAAGAGCAGCAATGGCAAGGCAACCATGAGACTCCAGCACACTGCCATCACATGAGATCACTTACATCCTGAAGAGCAGCAATGGCAAGGCAACCATGAGACTCCAGCACACTGCCATCACATGAGATCACTTACAGCCTGAAGAGCAGCAATGGCAAGGCAACCATGAGACTCCAGCACACTGCCATCACATGATATCACTTACCTGCTGAAGAGCAGCAATGGCAAGGCAACTATGAGACTCCAGCACACTGCCATCATATGAGATCACTTACAGTCTGAAGAGCAGCAATGGCAAGGCAACCATGAGACTCCAGCACACTGCCATCACATGAGATTTACCTGCTGAAGAGCAGCAATGGCAAGGCAACCTTGAGACTCCAGCACACTGCCATCACATGAGATCACTTACAATCTGAAGAGCAGAAATGGCAAGGCAATGATGAAACTCCAGCACACTGCCATCACATGAGATCACTTACTTGCTGAAGAGCAGCAATGGCAAGGCAAAGATGAGACTCAGCACACTGCCATCACATGAGATCACTTACACCCTGAAGGGCAGCAATGACAAGGCAACCATGAGACTCCAGCACACTGCCATCACATGAGGTCACTTACATCCTGAAGGGCAGCAATGGCAAGGCAACCATGAGACTCCAGCACACTGCCATCACATGAGATCACTTACAAGCTGAAGAGCAGCAATGGCAAGGCAACCATGAGACTCCAGCACACTGCCATCACATGAGATCACTTACAGCCTGAAGAGCAGCAATGGCAAGGCAACCATGAGACTCCAGCACACTGCCATCACATGAGATCACTTACAGCCTGGAGGGCAGTGATGACAAGGCAACCATGAGAATCCAGCACACTGCCATCACATGAGGTCACTTACAGCCTGAAGGGCAGCAATGGCAAGGCAACCATGAGACTCCAGCACACTGCCATCACATGAGATCACTTACAAACTGAAGAGCAGCAATGGCAAGGCAACCATGAGACTCCAGCACACTGCCATCACATGAAATCACTTACAAACTGAGGAGCAGCAATGGCAAGGCAACCATGAGACTCCAGCACACTGCCATCACATGAGATCACTTACATCCTGAAGAGCATCAATGGCAAGGCAACCATGAGAGCCCAGCACACCACCATCACATGAGATCACTTACATCCTGAAGAGCATCAATGGCAAGGCAACCATGAGACTCCAGCACACTGCCATCACATGAGATCACTTACATCCTGAAGAGCAGCAATGGCAAGGCAACCATGAGACTCCAGCACACTGCCATCACATGAGATCACTTACAAACTGAAGAGTAGCAATGGCAAGGCAACCATGAGACTCCAGCACACTGCCATCACATGATATCACTTACTTGCTGAAGAGCAGCAATGGCAAGGCAATGATGAGACTCCAGCACACTTCCATCACATGAGATCACTTACATCCTGAAGAGCAGCAATGGCAAGGCAACCATGAGAATCCAGCACACTGCCATCACATGAGATCACTTACATCCTGAAGAGTAGCAATGGCAAGGCAACCATGAGACTCCAGCACACTGCCATCACATGAGATCACTTACATCCTGAAGAGCAGCAATGGCAAGGCAACCATGAGACTCCAGCACACTGCCATCACATGAGATCACTTACCCACTGAAGAGCAACAATGGCAAGGCAACCATGAGACTCCAGCACACTGCCATCACATGAGATCACTTACATCCTGAAGAGCAGCAATGGCAAGGCAACCATGAGACTCCAGCACACTGCCATCACATGAGATCACTTACAAGCTGAAGAGCAGCAATGGCAAGGCAACCATGAGACTCCAGCACACTGCCATCACATGAGATCACTTACAAGCTGAAGAGCAGCAATGGCAAGGCAACCATGAGACTCCAGCACACTGCCATCACATGAGATCACTTACCTGCTGAAGAGCAGCAATGGCAAGGCAACCATGAGACTCCAGCACACTGCCATCACATGAGATCACTTACAAGCTGAAGAGCAGCAATGGCAAGGCAACCATGAGACTCCAGCACACTGCCATCACATGAGATCACTTACATCCTGAAGAGTAGCAATGGCAAGGCAACCATGAGACTCCAGCACACTGCCATCACATGAGATCACTTACCTGCTGAAGAGCAACAATGGCAAGGCAACCATGAGACTCCTGCACACTGCCATCACATGAGATCACTTACCCACTGAAGAGCAGCAATGGCAAGGCAACCATGAACTCCAGCACACTGCCATCACATAAGATCACTTACATCCTGAAGAGCAGCAATGGCAGGGAAACCATTAGACTTCACTGCAGTATCATCCCATGAAATCACTTACAAGCTGAAAAGCAGCAATGGCAGCCAAACCATGAGACTTCAACAGGTGGTAATCACATGAGATCACTTACATACTGAAGGGCAGCAATGACAAGGCAACCATGAGACTCCAGCACACTGCCATCACATGAGATCACTTACCCGCTGAAGAGCAGCAATGGCAAGGCAACCATGAGACTCCAGCACACCACCATCACATGAGATCACTTACAGTCTGAAGAGCAGCAATGGCAAGGCAACCATAAGTCTTCAGCACACCATTGTCCTATGAGGTCACTTACAGGCTGAAAAGCAACAGTGGCATAACAACCATGTGACTCCAGCACATTGTAATCAAACAAGATCACTTACCACCTGTAGAGCAGCAGTGGCAGACCTGCCATGAGGCATCAGCCACACAACACAAACTTTGTGTACATACCCATAGATGTGGAAAGTAGCTGATGCATGATTCAACAATGCTTCTTCCATCCCTCCCAAGCCTTGTCCTGCAGCATGTGAGGTAATGTTCCATTTCATTACCTGACACTTACCTCTTCACTGCCATTTCCACACTAATCATTAGATTTTCCCTTTGTACAGCCACTAGCATATGTCTTAGTACATCCTCGTGCAATGCATTTGCTGTTTCTATTATCAAGGCACTGCAGCTTGCACCAGGTTCATGCATATCTGACCCAACCAATCAACCAAATTTAATGCAAGCATGGATGAACCTTACTTTCCAACCTGACATATTTTGGTGAACTCCCCTTTATTACATTCCAGTACTCATCCCGAAAAATTTTCTCTGCCTCTTCATTGATATCCTCCAAGGTTGGAGTAGCATTTCCTTCAGATCTGTCTTCCAAATCCATCTGAACATCTAGTTTGAACTGGTCATACTTTGTGAAAACTGCAATCACAGGCACTGTGTATCACACATGTATCAGAATTAACGTGTGACCTCGCAATTCAGACATACCATTTTTATCTGAACAAACAGCGTCAAAGAATCTCATGTCCAAGGCCGGACGAGCACTTTCCATTGGAATGCAGTACCTAGAAATGGCTCGTGAGCCCGCCAATCCCATGAGTTAGCAATAACACTTGTAACACACCAGATAGCATGTAGCCTGTCCCGCAATCGACGCTCAGTCACCTTTCTGTGCACAAAATCTTGGACTGCTCGTAGCTCGTCTTCATTGCCGGCCTCAAAACCACAAGAGTCATGGAAAATATAACCCTCGTGATTCGTGAATATGAGTTCGTCGTCGATATCGTGATTGCCACGCTAATCGTGTCATAGTCAAAAAATGCCTATCACCGACAAGGACTGTTGACTGACCTCAATAGCAGGGTCGAGGTGAACCTGATCAAATAATAAGGTCTGGAGCGTTCAAAACTAGGCAAGACACTACCTCTTCACAGCCATCTCCGCTAACCCTGTATATCTGCGGGCTCTCCGTCGTTTCGCAGACTCTTTGTAAGATGGATGTCTTCCCTGCATTTGCCCTACCGATGATGAGGACTCGAAACTTGAGGCTCCGGACAGCAGCACGCAGTGGCTTGTCACTCATGATTTCTGATGGCAGATGGTCAACGTCAATGCAAAAGCGAGTGGATTGAGGGTAGGACTAAAGGAAGGGCGACAAACAGCTGATTGCAGCGTCAATTTTGTTCCCCGATCGGATCGATACGGCAGAAATGGCTGTCTTCTACCTTGAGGGCCGGGACTAGATCGTTCTAGAAGAATATATATATTGACTGATATGGGTGATGGGGTGTCTGCGCCAGCCTCGAGGCTTGTGTGCGTGTGGACAGACATCCACTGTTGAATCAGGGCATGTCGTTTTCAGACACATGGAGGGAAGGCATGAACGTCGCTGAATTTGACACCCGTTTCTTCACTACTTTGATTGTGGCTCGAGACGCGGTACAATGCGGCAAGGTAAAATCAAATCACATATATTTGTGTATGCGTCGGCCGTATAGGAATTTCACGACAAAGAGGAAGCGGCTAGGAGAGACGAGCGTGCGTGACACTGGCGAAGATGCTGACAATGTAGGTTTCGAACGAAAATCAAGAGCAGCAAAAAGAATGATTATATCAAGTTGTCCCTGTCCAAAGAGCGGTAGTGTGGATCGTGCAAATGTACTACATAATATACGCTGGCCCTGTGGGCAACCCAGACGTGGAATGGCACCTGCACGGGTTGATTGATACACAGCCCTCCCGGTGCCCCTGGACACCACAGGAGGAAGCGCCCATAGATATTGTATTTCTAAGGGGGCTGTTATCAAATGCCTATTCAGTGAGCAACATACGAGCGGTCTTCAATGATGTGGAGGATGGGCTGGACGCATAATGAAGTTGAGCCGCAGACCTGCCCTCCGAACGTCCATACGGCGTCGACGATACCCAAACGATAAAATGTGGCAGTGGGGGCTGTGCCACGATGAAGAACCAATTCGAAGTCGAGAGATAGCCAACCCCGATCATTCAGAGATCGGATTTTGGTCCTGCAAGCGAAGTGCGGGTGGTTAGTTTCTTCGCAGGAGATGAAGCGAAAGCCGCGCGCGCCTGAACGTTGGTGGGAGAGAATGTGCGTTGACGTAGGCTTGCGGTATTGATCATAGAACGGTGATGCAGGGTGAGGCTAGGGTACACGCAAAACGCATGCCACTGTCCATGACACGTTGCACAGTACGCCTCAAATATGCCTGCAAGCAGTTCGTACGACGTTCCGAAACTCTGCACGTGACCGGAGTTAACGGTCCGGTATGATCGTGAATACAACGAAGTTACGTAAATAATTCCCAGGTTAGCAAAAGAAGGGACAGCTCCTGGATGATCGCAGGGACGCCGAAACCACCATAGATTGGACCCACCCAATGGCAGAAACCCATCAGCATCCTCTGCACAAGTCCCAAATCCACCAGGATCCATTCCTCTGAGATATGCATTCATCCGACTTCGAAGGAACGATTGTCTTCCGTCGAATCTTTGGTTTGCTTAGAGGAGACTATGTTCGACTCCCCCTTCTGGGCTTTACGCGTCAGTGTATCCACCACTATTTCACGACCCCAAACACCGCTTGTGATCGACTCGCTTCCGAGATCATAGCATTCTCAACTTCCCCACTCCTGACTCACCTCGCCCTGTGCGGAATTCCCCAATGTGGGCTTCACTGCCAAGAACGTGAATGTGAACGACGATTTGTACCAGCAGTCCCCCTTTAGCAGGTGACTGCGTATGTTCTCGTTACATAGTAACCCAGACATCAAACAGGGTCATCACCCACTCGTCCTCCCGGTCACATGCGAAGAGTCTTTCTCCTGTCAAGATCCGGATGACCGCATCCGTAAGTGTACTCCAGAGACAGGGTATCTATATCTCACGCTGAAGCTCTCCTCCTTGTACTTCTCAATGATCGCGAGGCTTGTCGACAATGTCGAGGTCAGTCAGCCAGATATCGACAGGTTGCTCCGCGCATGTGAAGCCAGAAACCATGCAAGGAATCTGCGTGCTCAGATGAGTCCCGTCTCGTAACTACCCGATATCATCACGACCACTGTCTGCCCTTCCCCGACGAATGGACCACTGCCAACGTGGGTCCTGTACTGGTCAGATTCAAGGATTCCCGTGGGTCCTTCATCGATTCCCTCCGAGAATGGACGATGCCGAATCTCGTTTCCGGCCTATTATTCTTATCAGTGATCGCTATATGTCTCACCCATTTTCTCCTGCCACGAAGTGAGCACAAGAGGACCAGAACACCATAGCATATTTATGTGTGGGACGTCTGGGTAATGTTGGTATGCCTAGAGTGTGGTTGACTTGGTCCTCATTCCACATACATGCAGGTCCATGGTCTTTTTTGTCGTTTATGTCCTTGCCTTGGTACGACGCTCCGGATCTACAGCCAATCCATCCACTCTTTCCCCACTCAGCTCCAACGCAACGATCGGCCTTCTTTTCTTGGGCCTTCTTTGCTTTGGCGTAATCGTGATTGCAGAGCTGTTGCAAGGGTACAGGAGGGCGAACGAATGACAGGGGGCACGGGAATGGCGAAGGAAACGAGAGATGCTATCAGGGAGGTGAGGGCGAGGGATGTATAGAAGGGAGAGAACACGAAAGACCGCCTGGGCGAGGCAGAGTAAATGAGCGCGAACAGACTTGAAACCCACCCCATGTGAGGACAACGGGCACAAAAGCGAACTGGGGCCGGCTTCTCTTCGGATTACGACCACGACTGCTATCGTGATAAACGGCGTTATCTTCGTTGGAGGTCCTGCCGGGTATTGGGTTGCGTGGGTTAGATGGAATGGCGAGTCCCTGCAGGAGCGGGGGTGTGCAGGAGATGTGGTCCATGATGTCGTGTGTGAAGAACGCCTGGAGACTGGCGGAAAGGACAGAGCATCTTGATGGCGCTGCAACCGTGTAGCTCGCAGGGGTTATACCATACGTTATCAAACACGTTTATTCACCAGCTCGTGAGTACTTTTATTGTCCCGTCAGAGCACAGCATGTCATTGTATTGTTATCCAGGGGACGGCTGTCGAGATACTCCATGTATTGTTTTTCTTTAAACAGGATTTTATTGACTCGGGAACCGGCCATGTGCAGTAGCAGGGACATTTGCGTAAGTAACAGACGCATACAGCATGATGCTTACTGCTTGTTTACAAGGGTGCTGTGCTTGGTTGAACACGAGGGTTGTGTGTCTTATTCATGTGTATAGGACGGGGAGCCCCTTGCCTATGGCATGCCTGTCAAGGAGGCGATTGCCATCCACGATGGCCCTGTCTTCTGTTATGTATTAACATTGCAAATTCGAGGTAGGGTAACCCTGTTCGTTTTAGATCTAGACTACCGGCAAACACTGGCGTTGTCAGCCTTGCTTGGTGACTCGATGTAGACTCAGGTAGCCAACAGCATGTGGCGTACGAATTTGAAACGTGCTGCTGACCGGAACCGATAAGACATGTGAAAACTACAATACCAATCGCGGTCGTCATCGACGGGGGGAAGGGAGGAAATGGTAGGTATATACCAATAAAAAAGAATCAAAAAAATCCTAGTCTACATCTACAGACACCGATATGCTATACACACTAAGTTACCATGCCGAGGCTCGAGACTGATCAATTGTGTGGACTATCGAAACACTCCACGTACTTTCCCGAATACAGTTTGCTACCGTTGTTGCAACTCCGTTTGTATATCGGCGTCGACCCAAGAAAATATATGAAATATCGACTGATAACAAGGTTGCTGTCATCCTTTCTTGCGGTTAAAAAAGAAGCGACACTACAAAGACTGCACAGCACCCTGTCAAAAAAAAGCGCCCTATTATTGTGAATCCTAGAGATAATTTTTTTATCCACAAAAAAGCCCTCGCGCCCATCTGTCCACAGCAAAAATTGCAGCAGCAGCTCACTCCCTATGCACCACTGGAACTTCAGTTTTGGTTTACTCTCCGCCCATGACCCAAATGGACCTCGCGTATGTGTCGCACGAAATTGTGCCGCTGTACCCAACATCCACAGTTTGGCCAGCGACAAGTGATCTTGACATCACGCGCCATGTTCCTGATAGCATGGAAATCCCTGAAATGTTCGGGCACTGAACCACAGGTGATGAACTCCAAACACTCGTTTCCATCATCTCGAAGGTAGAGGCACAGCTGGAGTGCACAATTACTATACCGGTTCTTTCGTAGATGTCAACATTCACCAATTATACACGGCTCCGAAGACACATACGGTTGAGTTGTTTGTCATTTGAAGCGGCTCTATGACGTTGGCTAAAGCATAGGAGACACTGCTACGCGTCAGCCAGAGCAAGTACCTGACCATGTGGTCAACGCACCTGGTTTTTGTGTCACCGCCGTGTTCGTGAGTTCCATCATCTAGGAAGGACATGTCCGTCAGGTTAGCAGGGGGGGGGACAGTGGTGGACTTCGATATCCAGGAAATAGACATGCCATGTTTCTCTTATAGCTACCACACGATGCATGGAGTAGATTGGGAGCAGGTCAGGGATAGGCGAGTCGGCACGATGAAGGTTGAACGGGATTGCCCACCTAAACCAGGTTATCATTGGCATCGCCGGCGGGCTACACATAATAATGTCACAAATATATCCAACATTGCGTCATGTTCCGAGAGCGGGCTTAGCGCGAGAACGCAAAACCCCTCCAGCTGGATCAGTGGAGGCACCTTGATGTTATGCAACCGGTTGTTGGACGAGGCAAAACATCACCTCCATATCTTCTGGTTGGTGAACGGGTTGCACTGGTAGCACTAGTACACAGCCCAGTGAGACAGATTCATCGTGGTTGAGGTATGAACCAAACAAACAAACCTTCGAATTATTGGAAATGAATCAGAACAGCGGCGAAATGACAGGTATTCCCCGGCAAGTGGCGTTCAGGGAAGACATTAGAGGCCGTCCCCCCTGTGGCCACTAAAAAAAGGCAATCGAATTAACAGGCTCGGTGCCAAGTTACATTCGGAGGCCGCCGATGATTTGTATCACCGATCATCGATCACCTCTCCCACCATGGACGACTATATAATAACAGAAAAGGACATACTCATAACAAACATGGAAGGTCTATCACTCCTTCCATCCGAAGCGACACTACCCGGTCTCCCTGAGTCTGCAGGGCCGCAGAAATCGGAATCATCATGCCTGGCGTCATGGACGCCACACACTTAAGAGGGTGCAGTCACTGGTGATCTGGCACATAAACTTTTCAATAGAATGGCTGAAAAGGTCACGAAGCTCACCCTAACTTACCTCCTTACCCGGAAAAAAAACAAACAACGACGGCACGGAACGATTTCTGAGAACGGGGAGGGGTCTGGCTACTGGATTCTTCGGTTGCGACTTGCGACACAGATGATAGCCGGGGATACCCGAGCAGGCCACCGTTGCATCAGGCACTTCACATCTAGGGTCAGCAATGCTTGGAACAGTGTAATAGGGAACAGTATTGTGGTAAGTCCAACGAAATAAATAAGTACCGAGGTGATACATCAAATATCTTCCTCGGCAGTGCAGCATGAAAAGTTACACTTACCAGTGTTTCCGTGAGGTGATTTGAGCTAAACCGAGCCAGAACAATGGACCAATTGAGCCCGACTTTGATAGGTTGAAGCATAATGAAGTGAGTCGGGAAGAGTCCAGCGTCCATCGATGTAAACTCCTATGGTCCCGCCCAATCAGAGCACAGCCCCGACGAAGTATATCATCTGTGGCAGAGTGGAATGGAAGATTGTCACGATAAGACGTTTGATACCTTCCTTGCACTTCTTGGCTATTATCTCGGGGTTATTCTGTGTGCGCTGAAGTCAGTTAACCCGATAATAATGACGTTGCCAGATGGGGCGTAGTCGGCCTAGTGCCTGCTGTGCTCTCCTTTCTCATCCTGTATAACACAGATCCATGATCTTCTTTGTCGCTTCCACCCTTGCCTTGAGCTCCGGGTCCATCCGACCCATCCCCACTCTCCTGGGTGTTGATATTAAGGACCAAGACAGACCGTGGAACGACGAAACAAAAAACCGGCCCTAGAAAGTAGGCAAGAGGGCAGTTACAAAAGCGAACCAGAGCGTCGTACAAGCAACGACAACGAGGACAGGCTTTCTGTATTAGACATTGTGACGACAGGGTCAACGACCACTCATCGGTCACGTCGCGTGCGAATAATCCCTCCTTTTGACTTCCGATCCTGAAGACCACATTCATGAACACACTCAGTGCTAGGGATTTTCTCACAGACACGCTTCCAAGACAGGTATATCCATACCCCATGCTGACCCTTCCTTGCATTTCTCAGGGTCGCCAGGTTCTTTGAAGATGCCAAGGTTAATCAACCAGATATCGACGGCGAGCATGGCCCCCATCCCATCCCATCCCACAGACGCCCAATGTACATCATCACGATCACTGTCTACCTTTTACCACAGCGAACGTAGATGCTGTGCTCGTCAGATTCCAGAAATCCTGGCAGCCATTCGTCAATTCTCTTTGAGGCCGGGAACATTTTCAACATCGTCTTCACACTGCTACTCTCGTACGTGGCCTTTATATGTATATCACGCCCGGGATGTCATGTATGGTGAAGGTGGTCTGGAGAATGGTGGGGGGAAAAATCATCGTGATGGTACTGCGAGCGTGTAGTCGCAGGCACCGATATTGTCGGTAAAAGGGGGAGGAGCTTAGAATCTTACATTACTAAGCAAGTTCATTTCCCGTACTTTTATTATACTGGCATATGGTGTTTGTATGAGGTATCCAGTGGACGGTTGTCGACATACCTCGTACAGTATTGTTTGTTATCCGGACAACATTTTGTTCGCCCAAGGCACTTGAATACAAATAACACCCGAGGCCAAGTAATATTTAGATCTATAGACAAAGCCGAACTGGGTTGAAACTGAGCGTAAATAATCTCCGCGACTTGGTAGAGAGCAATCCGCCGATCGAACTACCATACCTACTGACCGTAGTCAGGTGACCAGATTGCTGCGCTGCCTCAAAGATTATTGGCGTGGACCCATCCTCAGACGCCTGCAAGTAAATGGTTCGAGTATGCGAAGTGAAAGAGTCCAGTGAACAGACGAAGATAAGTCACACTGGCAGGACTACTCCTGGATAACATCCTCGGCACCGAGTGACTTCGGTGTCGGTACCCTTAACCCTATTCATCTAGGTGGGTGCCAACCCCATCTACGTTCTCCGACGCACACCTCATTCCCAAATCTTCTGAGACACACATTCATTGGTTCATTCAGGTGGTCTCTCTTGCACCGCTCCTATTCCTCCTGTCCGCCCCCAATATGGCTGCTCTGAACAACGACCATGACAATATGCAAGGGGTTCTCTCACAGATACGATCCCGATACAGGTACATGTACATTTATACATCATGCCGAGACTATGTCCTTGCAGGGGGTGTGGTTGGCTTGGTCTGTGTCGTTTTCTCTCCGATCTCATCATACACCCAGGACCACGAGTTTTTTAAATTTCCTCTATCCTGACCTTCATATGGCAATCCGCAGTCGGTCAATTCACTGAACTGCAATGTAACGACTAGCCGCAGGGTGTTCTTTTCGGCCCTTTTCTTTTTGACATTGTTTATTTCGGCGCAATCGTGCAGACGCTGCAGGGAAACAGGAGGGTCAATAGGGTAGCAGGAGATACAAAGTCAGCAGCAAGGAAAACAGGGGATGGAAGGAAGGGACGAGAGGGGGAGAGAACGCAAAGGATGGACCTGACGAGGCAGAGCGATTGACTGCGAAAAAGACAAGAAATGCACTCGTGAATTCGACGACGGACATGAAAACGAACCGGATCTTGCTCTTTGGACATACGACCACTGCCACGATCGTGACAACCATGATGTATCTTCGTTGGACTTTGCGTGAGATGGAGTAGTGAGTGCCTACCTGTCGAATGAGCTGGGACAGGAGCAGTAGTGCACTCGGGATGTGGCTCGTAATGTCATGTATGAAGAAGGTAGCCTGGAGAGCGGCGGGGGGAGAGGTCATCATGATGGCACTGTGGGCATGTATGTCTCAGGGGCTACGCTATGCATTGCCAAGCACCCTTATTCACCACCTCGTGAATACTTTTTTTATACCATCAGAGCATAGCATGGCATGGCATTGTATACTCAGGGAACGGTTGTTGAGATACCTTGTATAGTAAAACATTTATTGTTTTTCTTATTCAAGGGGGATTTTATTGACTCGGGAAATAGCCGAGTGCGGCGGCATGCATGTCTATAGGACAGAGCCCCCTGCACGTGGTACGTCTGTCAACGAGGTGGCCGCCCGCCTGCGATGTCACCGGCGTCTAGTATGAGAGAGGTTTAGATCCAGACTGCTGGCGAACACTAGGACATTTGTTAACCTTGTTTCGTGACTCGAGATCGGCCGCCGAGTCGATGGCGTACCGATGCTGATGGGGACTAATGTGGCGCGTGAATACCTACCAACTATAGCCATCGTGGAAGGGGGGGAGGTGGACGGGTGGGGGGGACGTTAGGCACATCCGAATAAAAAAAAGAGGGGAATCATAGTTTATTTCTTCAGTCACTGATATTCTATACACACTAACACCATTCCGGGGCTCAAGCGCTCAAGATTGGTCAATTTTGCTGTCTATCGGAAACCATGTCCACTAAGTCCACCCATTTTCCCAGCCGCAGTCAGTAACCCCCGTTGCAACTGCGCTCCAATCGTGAATTGATGGATCTATCTATCCAAGAAAATATATACTGTAGTCAATCGATAACAAGGCCGCTTCGATCCGTCCTTTTTAGTCACGTGGAGTAACGGTTCGGCATTCATCGATTAACACAACACTGCACAGCACCCTTGTCAAAAAAAAAAAAAAAAAGACCTGCATGTATTCTTCTATTCTCTCAGACTCTATTGTATCTATTAAAATATGCATTTTTGTTTGCACCATGGCCCTCGCCTGCATCCGTCTATATAGGCATTACCATGTAGTCCGAGTGCGCAGGGAACTTCTGCAGCAGCGGCTCGCTCCCAAGAGTTACCGGAACTTCAGTTTTGGTTTGCTCTCCGCCCATGGCCCAAGTGGATCTCGCGGACGTGGCGCATGAAGTTGTGCCGCTTCACCAAAGACCCACAATCTTGCCAACCGCAAGTGATCTCAACGTTACGCGCCATGCCCTTGACACCACGGACAGCGCTGAAATGTCCGGGCGCGGTCCCGCATGTGATGAGATCCAAGCATTCATTTCCATCACCCAGATCGTACAAGCAAAGCTGAGGTGGGCAATCGTTATACTGGTTCGTTCAAAAAATGTCAACATTCACCCGATATACACAGCTCCAACGACACGTACGATTGGATTGTGATTATTTGCCGAAGTTTGGGGGGGACCGAGGGCACCGACCCAAGGGTAGGACACACTACATCACCACGTCAGCTAGAACAAGTACTGCACCGTGCAGACAACGCACCTGGTTTCTGGACCATCATGTTTTCCGTCGTCCAGGGAGGACATGGCCCGCACGTTGACTGGAAGACAGGACGGCGGACTTCAACGACCAGGAATTAAGCGAGCTATCTTCTCTTATAGCCACTACGCCACTAAAATTTTCAGGCATTGGAGGGCGGGGTGATAGGGAGTTTGGTGCGCGAGGGTTGAATAAGATTTCCAATCCTAGCCACACTATTACTAGTGACTAATATGTCTATCGTGTCGCGACTTATCGTGAAAGTGCAAGGCCCTCAGGTTGATCGGCGCGGTGCCATGATGTTATACAACCAGCAGGCAGGCAAGATCGATCTCATCGAGCTACGGGCTAAAAAAAGAGGTTTGAGTTCGAAATGAATGCAAACACTAGACGTTGGCGACGACATCCTCCGTCATGTAGCCGTGTTCAAAGTAGCCTAATGACAAGCCTGCCACGAGACACCAAAAAAAGAACCTCGAATCAACAGGTTAGTCACCAGGCTACATTCCGAGGCCGCCGACCCAGCCGAGCATCCCTCCTGCCATGGAAGGTGGCTGCATGACAATAACTGAGGGCAAACTTACAATAGACATGGAACGTCTATTGCTCATTCCATCTGAATCCTGACCCTGGGATTCCCTGCGACTGCACAGCTGCAGAAAATGGAGCCATCATGCCTGATTTCACCAGATGCCGTCCGCTTATAAGGCCCAGCCACTGGTGGTGAGTCGCATAAGTTCCTTAACAGAACGATTGAGCAAATCGCGAAGTTTACCCTAGCCTACCTTCTATATTCGACATCATCCGGGAACAAGATGAACGACGTCGGCATCAAATCTCGAATGATCCATCACGGGGAACTGGGAGTGGTCTGAGTACCAGATTCCTCGGTTGCGACGCAGATATGATGACAAGAGAAGCGGGAGCGGGCCACTGACGTATCGGGAGTTCGACATCTATTAGGGTCGGCAGGTCGTGGAAGCTGTCACAAGGAGCACAGCCGTTAAGAACAGAATCATTGCCTGACAACGCAGCAGGATTTTTGTTCTCGGCCTCGGCTTCTGACAGGTCGCTCACAGCAAGCTGCAGTCTTAGACTCCTCATATATTGTCATTGATCCAATCGTGTGCGGAGAATTTCTTCTGGCCATCCTTGCTCCTCGACCGTTGCAGGGTGATTGAAGGATCCAGATGTCAGTTAGACGGGTATCGACATAATGGGTCCTGCAGGTGTAAGATGAATACGCAAGAGTTGTTCATCGATCCCCCCTACGAAGGGGCAGTACTTGACATTACTACACTTGCTGTATCTCCTCGCTACTATCAGTGACAAGAAATACATGGGCCTACGTTCCATGAAGATATTGATTGTCCCTTGAGAGTATGAGTCTCGAAGAATCCACTCGGAGAACTGAAGTATGACCTGTTTGATGCGAAGCGCGTTGCCCTGCACCCTGCCATGCACATGTTTGGCTCTTCGGAGGGCTCGAGTATCGTAAAACACAGCGTCCCCACAGATCAGTGCTGGAAATCGGATCAAATATGATAAAATTTAGGGAGGCCTATCACGCACGTGTACGACCCTGTTACCACAGGAAGGCTCGACAGTAATAATAAAAAAGCGAGAAACAACGGATCCGGAATAGTGGTCACGCCACATGGCGGAAAAGAAACTTCCTGAATGATCTAGATCTCGGGGAGTTTGTATGCAGGCAATCGCGGCAACCTCCAACGCATGACATGATCAGGCAATTTTCTGAGTCCTTCAGTCTGTTTATCCTCTTATGCATCACCGGTCAATGTCAATATGCGAGCATCCGAGAGCAAAGCTGGACTACAGACCTGGATATTTCCGCAGGAAGACGCTCACTGCGAGGGTTGTTGCTAATCGCATATTTCCGCTCAGGTTCAATGCCTGTTTGAGTACCAAGCGACATACATTCAGGTTGATAAGTGCTGTGAGCGGAACAAGTTTCTGACCTATTTACGCAGAAGGAGCGCGACGAGATGCACTGGGAAGACATGGTCCTTGACGGTGTGACCCGGACATCTCGCGGCAATCTGATTCCTTCTCACCAGAGAACTTTGCGTCGTCGTACATACCGCCCATCCTAAGTGTATCGCGACAATGTAACAAGAGACCCGTACCACTGGAGTGCGGTTGAACTGGCAACGCTGGCCACTCAGAGGTGCCAGCGGTACGACGAAGCGCCTTCGGGCGAATAGGGTGTGATGCCTGGTGCTTATATCAATGTCGTACTTGCGCCTACACGGATGTGGATGTGATAAACGACCAACCGATTATAACTTCCTACCCTTGGGACTTCCAAGTAACCTTCCGCTTTACAGACCATCACTGTCCACAAGATTGTTGATGATTAGCTTCAGACGGAGTACCTGAGCCATTTCGGAGCTGAGCAAAAAGTTGAAATGCAGACGCCGTCGTGTAAACTGCCGTTCGTCGAGCCATTCCATTCAACGTGTTTTCCGAGGTCAAGCCCCTCGGGCAGAGGCAGCCCCACAAACCGCTGACATAGTCTGGATGCCAGCCTGTCTATGGAGTTACTTTGCCTCATTAGACGGATCTGGTATCCAGACTACCGGGGCGTTGGTGTATAGGTATACTAGTTGTAGACGGCAGTTGCGTATACCGCTGTAGGGCATTTTATTAGGTAAACATTTCGCAGGGGCACGTGACTCGACGCGGGCAGTTCGTTACTCGGCGAGCTAAACGGGTGTACAGACAACGAGAATGCCAAGGAAGCGCTGGCAGGACAGCTACGGTTGCTGGGAGACCCAGTGACCTATTCATCCACAAGAGCGAACCCACTCAATGAAAGACACCCCATCGGCACCCCAAGCGCACGTCGTAATCCCAAATCCACCCATTCCTCTGAGACCCACGTTTACCTGATCCCGTCCATCCCCCCTCCTCAGTTCTATGCATCAATGCATCCACTACTATCTCGTCGTGCGACGTGATCGTCTCGTCGAGATCAAGCACTTTCAATCCCGCTCTCGACCCATCTCGTCCATGCGCGGGATGCTCCAGGGGGAACTTCACCGCCAAGCACATGAACACAACACACCATTGGTACCAGTAGACCTCTTGAGCAGGTAACTGCGCAGGATAATGACCCAGGCATTGAACACGGCCTCCCACTCAGACCCAACGACTGTATTAACAGTACCTTATCGGACTCGCTATACGACATAAGTGAGTGTACGCGCCCTCAGGGGGTTACTGTACTGACCTCGGCGTCGTAGACACAATGACTGAGGTATAAGTACATTCGTGTCAAGAACGTGACCATTGACTATGAAAACTGCATGCATACGCGCACCACAAACCATCATTGTGAACAAGGAGACCAGCATGACGGCCTTGTCCTGCAACTGGATGATGGTCTTCATGATGTATACAACACGTACATGTCAGACTCGGAAGAACGCCGCTGCGAAGAAGATGCTGCCGGTATGTCAAGTGACATGTCGGGGGGCTGTTACGCAACGGAACTCCGACTAAGAACTTCGGAGGGAGGAGGCCGCCATTGCATACCCCCGGAGTACCACTAGAGCAAAGGGGATCACCGGAATACCATCGATACCACTCAAGACCTGCAAGAATACCCAGCAAGAATGGCCTCGTTGACCCCCTTTCCATCCACAGGCTCAGACTCGCCCAACAGATACCCCACCAACACCCGCACACCCCACTCTCAACTCCACCACCCACTCCTCAGAGACACGCGTTCATCCGACCCCAGTCGTCCCTCCCCATCCTCCTCATCTCCTCTACGCGTCAATGTCAATGCCCCAAATACCGCGTCACCACGCAAACCACCCAGCCTGATCGACTCGCCGCCAAGGTCTGCAGCACGCTCACGACCCACCTCGCCCATCCGCGGGATACTCCAATGGGGACTTCACCGCCAAGAATGTGAACGCGAAACACCTTTCGTACCAGTAGACCCCTTCAGGCGGTTTCGCAGATTTTCGTTATATAACAGTCCAGACGTCGAACAGGGCCATCGCCCATTCGTCGACCCCGTCGTGTGCGAAGAATCCCTCTGTTTCTGTTGCTTCCCCTGTCCAAATCCTAAAGACCGCATCCGTGAACACGGTCAGCGCGCGAAGGATTTCGTCGTAGACACTCCCAAGACAAGTATACCTACACCTAATGCTACGACTCCCTTCCTTGTATTTCTCGCGCATCGCGAGGCTCTTCGAAGAAGCCGAAGTTAGTCAACCAGATATCGACAGGTTACTCCGCGCATGTGAAGCCAGCAACCGCACCTGGGATCGACGTGCAAGGATGAGCCCCATTCCACAGACGCCCAATGTATACCATCAAGATCATGGTCTACCTTTTTCAGACGATTGGACTACGGCGAACGTAGGTCCCTCACTGGTCAGATTCAAGAGTTCCTGGGAGTCCTTCATCGATTCCCTCCTCCGAGAATGGAAGACGCTCAACATCGTCTCCGCACTACTACTCTCGTAAGTGACCATCTATGCGTCTCACACCCATCTCATCACACCTTTTCTTAGAGCCATCCTGTCCATGTTCCAAAACCTAGAAATGTCCTACGACCCCCTCGTACGCACGACAGCACTCCTATCGCTCACGTGCGCACTCATGTCCCTCTTGTACGGATGCGTATACATCATCCGATTCGCGACCATGAAAAGCATGTACAAGGCCACGAGATGGCCGCAGGAGACACAGAGAACGACAACATTCATTTTGTGGAACGTCTGGGTAA
This sequence comes from Pisolithus tinctorius, assembly GCA_024663395.1. Lineage (NCBI taxonomy): Eukaryota > Fungi > Basidiomycota > Agaricomycetes > Boletales > Pisolithaceae > Pisolithus > Pisolithus tinctorius. The sequence continues at coordinate 6,328,169 of JANFAH010000002.1, forward strand.
TGCTGGCATTACCCGGGATATGGCTGGCTTGGTGCGTCACCTCTCTCTCTCTTCCCCTCCTCCCTTTCTCATCACGCATATATGCAGGTCCATGATATTTTTTATCGCCTCTATCCTCGCTTTCGTATGGCACTCCGGTTCCACAACCGATCCAGTCACACCTTCCCCACTCAGCCCCAACGCGGCGATCGGCCCCCGGGTGCTCGTCTCAGCCTTTTTCTTCTTGGGCCTCGTTTATTTTTGCGCGATCGTGAAGACGTTACAGGGGTACGGCAGGGTGAGCGGCACGACAAGGGACACTGAAACGGCGAGGGAAACGAGAGATGCCATCAGGGAAGGGAGGGATGGAGAGAGGGAGATGGAGAGAAGAAGCGAGAGGGGGAGAGGACGCGAAAGACGGCCTGGGCGAGGCAGAGCAAACGACCGCGAAAAAGACTGGAAACGCACCCCTCGTGAAGACGATGGACCCGAAAGCGAACCAGAGCCAATTTCTCGGACGTATAACCACGGTGGCGGTAATGACGATCGCGGTTCATCCGCTTTGGACGTCCTTCCGGGTCTCGGGTTGCGCGGACTAGAGAGTTCGCATGCCTCGGATGAGCAGGGACGCGAGCAGGAGCGTACTCGAGATGTGGCTCGTGATGTCGTGTATGAAGAAGCCAGCCTAGAGAGTGGTGAGGGGAGAGAGCATCGTGATGGAACTGCGAGTGTGTAAGTCGCAGGCGCCCCGTTTTGGGAGAAGAGGGGAAGGGGGCATAATAGCATACGTTACCAAGCACCCATTCGTGGGTACTTTCATTGCACCATCAGAGCACAGCATGGCGTTGTATCGTTGATCAGGAGACGGTAGTACTCTGCGTGTTTTTCTTATTCCAGCAGTATTTATTCGCTCGAGACACGAGTCGTGCGGCGCACCGCGGATAACAGACAAGGCCAAGCAATGTGTAGGTGTGTAAGCCAGACAGAACTGGACGTAAATTATCTCCGCGACTCGGCAGCGACATACATATTCATAATCCGATCGGTCCACTGGTCGCACGACCATAGCTACCCCTGTTGCAACATGGATCTCGAAAATGTACATTTTGTGTGGCCTCTTGGCACACATCATGCATCATCTATCAATATGGCATGCAGATTTGCATCAAGCCCAAGTGTTTGCACGTGTAGGCATGATTGCAAACTTTCCATCAACTACCCCACTCTACAATGCAACTGGTGATGCATTGGTCCTGGCTTCAGAGGGCTTGGACCTGTGATAGTAAATTATAGAAAAATGCAGATTTCATCATCTACAGAATTTGTACACTATGCTTCTACATCTGAGTCATCTGAGAGTTCCAATATCCAACTTAGATCTTCTGCATCTGAACTGACAGTTGTAGAACCTTTCTCCTCTTCAGATGCAAGTTCCAGAGCTGAAGAGAGACCAAGTTCACATAACATGAGGTTGCAATTGTGGGTGTCAGTAAATCCCTGATTCTAGCACAGTATTCACAGAGTGGTACTGGTCACCCACAGTGTAATGGTCCCATGGCTAGCATGGCCCACACTGTCCCACACCATCCCACAGACTCACAGTGCAACATCACCACAGCATCACAGCAGTACAGTCCCCCACAGGCACCCACATGTAGCTTGCTGAGCTTGGTAGTTATAGTTGGTAGTCTGTACAGTTGGTATTTTCACTTGTTACTTGTTACCAGGTAGTGCTAGGTGGTAGTGAGTTGGTAGTGATTTACTAGTAGAACTTCTTTAGCCTGTACCTCACCCACTTTTGTGAATTGTGATGAAGCAAGCACACCACTGTGATCATCCTGTCAGGGGCTATAACTTTACTTATGATGTCATCACAATCTAATGACATAATATGTTGAAAGACTTGTGATTTTCCAAGTATTTTGCATTTCTCTCATAGATTTTTGCACTTCATGATAAGGTAAGCAGAGTTTCATGGTCTCATGATCAGGCACTACAACTTCTGTTATGACATCACCATTCTGTGACTACTTCCTGTGGTTCTACATTTTTCACTACCAAAAATGTAGTGGTTGGTTGGGTAGTGTCTGCATTTTTGATTACCTGATTAGTGTTGTGCTATATAGTGTCTGCATTTTTGACTACCAAAAAAGTGTAGTGTAGTTTAATGTTTGTTGTGTAGTGTTCACATTTTTGACTGCCAAATAAATGTAGTGTAGTATTGTGTACATATTTGACTACCAAAAGTGTAGTGATGATTAAGAAATTATGTAGTGTGGCATAGCCACTAAGCATTGAAAAAAATTTCAAGTCCACCAAATGCACAAAAATGTGCAATTATGGACACCAATACTCACCTTTCATGCAACAGTGCAAAGCCACCCAAAACCAAACAACTTTGTTTTCCTGTTATAGGGTGATGTTGTCTACCACATACCTATTTGATTACCACAAATAGGTAGTCTTGTGAAGCCCAAGTGTATGCTTTTTTAATTATTAAAGAAGTGTAGTTGATTAGGGTTGTTGGCTAATGGGCTAGTAGACTACTACCAATTCAATTCTCACAAGTTAGTAGTTGTATGGAATAGCCCTAGAGTGCACTTTTTTGATTACCAAGAAAGTGAAATTGATTAGGGTTGTTGGTCAGTGGGCTAGTAAATACTACCAATCTGATTACCACAAGTCAGTAGCAGTACAGGATAGCTCTAGAGTCAGCATTTTTGATTACCAACAAAGTGTAATTGATGGTCATTAGCTAATGGGCTAGTAAACTACTACCAATTTAATCACCACAAGTTGGTAGTAGTATGGGATAGCCCTATAGTGCATGTTTTGTAGTGTAGTGATTACTGAAAAAGTGTAATACTACTAGTAGTCTAGTAGATGATTACAACTTGTGAATGAATAACTTACAGTCCAAATCAGAAGCAGTGAAGACAAAGATGAGAGTAGGTGAAGCCAATGAAAGGACATGAGGTCTCTGCAAGAGAAAGAGACTTAGACATGAAGTCCTAGCATAGAATGAGACATTAGATTTTGCAAGTTTGTGGATAGCTCTGGTCAAGGCAAGGACTGGGTCTTCAGGGACATCCCCATCACCATTGCCCCGACCATCAGGCCTGTCATCAGGATTATTGTCTGGAGGCTCATTGTCAGGGTCTCCACCATGACCAGGTCCTTGTGGGGTAATGAAAATATATCTCTGGTGGTCAGTGTGACCAGACTGAGATGTGCTGTGAGTCAAAGTGTCAAAGTCACACAACACCCCTGACTTCCTCTTAGGGTGGAGTAGGAGTGGGTTGGGCTGTGGAGTACAGTGGTCAAAGTCCAAAGTGAATCCAACCACTGGGGGGTGAGATATTCAACAAACAGTGAGCAGAGGGGTATGGAGGAAAGTTTTGGACGCAGAGTTTGGAGTCAGAGGTTGGAGGTCAGATGAGAGGGCATTGGGTTCAGCTAGTGTGCTGCCCCCTTGCATGAGCTCAGCCCTTGTATTTCAGAGGCAGAGTGGACTCAGAGGGAGTTGGAAGTGGGGGCTTTATTGTCAATATTCATACTGATTACATTGAAGTACTATGTGGCCTTATATATGATGTAGGTCAAGGGTGGGGCAGTGTAGAATGCAAGCCAATAAACATATAACAGGTTAGCAGTAACTCTGACACAAGGGATAGAGGATAGGGATGATGGGGACCTTAACTGAGACAAGGGAACTACTACAATGAGGGAGAGAGGGTAAATACTGAAGGAGCAGAAGAATGGAGAAAAACTGACACTAGGGCAGAACCCTATCTGGGATGCAGGGCTGCAAGTCTGATATCCTGACAAGCTGACCAAGGTCTTGGAGGAGGCACAGGTGAAGGTCTGGCCTTCATGTGACTGGCCTGAGAGTGGAGGTGGGTGGAGTTGGTTGGAATACAGACAGGGGACATCAGAGAGGTGTGGAGATGTGATGGAAGGGTTGGAGGAGTGCAGGAATGCATCAGAAGAGGGTAGAGAAAGGTTCCCAGGGTGTGGAAGAGGGTGGAGTAGATGTTAGGGGCTTATGCCAATGTCATGGTCATGACACAAAGTGTGGAAAGGTGGTGAAAACCAACCAAAGACAACACCAAAGACAACAAAAAAGTGAGTGGTGGTTTACCTCTGCAGAACCTGGAGGGCAGAAAAATCTAATGTGGGGGGGAACTTCAAGTGGAGTGCTCCTGGCACAAGTCATCAACAAGTTACACAGGAGAAGATGAATGAATGATGAGAGGGTGAGGGATGCTGAGTGGAGTAATTGTCAAGTCCAGGTCTACTCTGACCAACTCCAATGCTAGACAAATTCTGGGGAGAGGTATGGAAGCAAGTCTGACACAGAAGAAATGAACTCTAACTGGTGGAGTGTTGGCAGGAATGAAGTCTGCCAAGGTAAAGGCAGAGTGGAGTGAGGGCACCGGGTTTAGCTTGTGTGCTACCCCCTTGCATGATCTCAGCCCTCATATTTCAGAGGTAGAGACCAGACAGAAAGTTGGAGGTAACTCTGACAGACATAAGATGGAGACAGAGGGAGTAGGAACTAAGTTTATATTCATACTGAAGAACAGTGGAATACAGTACATACTTTTTATACCACTACAGTGATACAGTAACTGGAACTGGAACTGACATACAGAGACTCATAAATCTTCAAGTAAAAACTTCCTAGACAATGAATGAAGGGAAGACAGAAAACATATGATGGGTAACATAGGACAACCCAAAAAGGAAACAGTCTAGGTGCTGGACCATGTGGTGTGCATGCTGTGGAGTACCTGGCTGCACCCTGTCAAGGAGAAGTCTGAAAGGAGGTCACATGACCCCTCAGAGAATGGTCTGCATGGTCCAACAGCAGACCAGCACAAGTCTGACAGCAGTCAGAGTGGAGAAGGGTCATAACTGACAGAGGGTGCATGGAGTTGGTGCAGAGTGAGTGAATGACTGGTGGAGAAGGGTGTGGAGTGAGTGGGGACTTAGGACAAATGTATGGTCATGACAGTGCCCCCCCCTAGGGCCTGAACCCCTGAAGGCTGCATGTTTGGAACAAGATCAACACAAGTTGATCATTTTGACATTGTTTGATGCCTTGAGGATAATGGCTTTAGCTGTGGTGGAGCTCCATTGGAGTTCAAATAACTGCTTAAAAACATGTGTTAGGGCACCAACCCTTCATACCTCTCCCCCCCATCATCATGTCTTTCCAGCATGAGAACACAACCCCCCAACCAACCCCAGGCCACTCCTGTGACTATTCCCAAGTTGTGGATGATGCATTGGTCATCCTCACTGATGACTCAACTGACACTGAGTGGGAGAAGACCATGGAGAAGGCATGCTGATGAGAGGAGGCCAAATGGAGGGAGAGAGAGCACAAGGCCAAGAGGTGGAAGGTTGAGGAGGAGTGACTGGAGGGGGAGCAGAAACAGAGGGAGGAGGAGGAGGAGGCCTGAAGGAAGAAGGCAGCAGAGGAAGAAGAGGTGCAAAAGAAACAGGTGGCAGAGGAGGCAGAGAGACAGTGGCAGAGGGTGTCAGAGGAGAGGGCCCAGGCCAGGCAGGATGAGGCTGCCCAGAGGTGTGTGGTGGAGCCCTATGAGCCAGGTGGAGCTGACTCATAGGTTACCTTTACCATTATCTTTTCAGGTTGTGTGGCATGGTGTATGACATCAACACTGCCCAGAGGGTCCCTGGGACCTCTGTGGTGGTCACCATGACCAGGAGGGCCCTGTGCACCTGCTGCATAGTGGGGAAGATGGTGGGCCAGTGCTTGCAGGGGTCAGGGAAGACAAGGGCCTGTGTGCCCTGCCAAAATAAAAAGAAGGTGTGTAGTTGGATGAAGGAGGACTTGATGGCAGGGCCATTGTGAAAAAGAGTGGGGACAGGGAGCTCCTGAGGGGAGAAGAAGAAGAAACCATGAGGGAAGGGGAGGGAAAAGGCGATGGAGCTGGAGGAGGCAGATGATGAGTGGGAGGCAGGTGAAGAGGATGAGGAGGAGCCAGTGACACTGCATGAGGGTGGTGAAGAACAAGTGATGGAAGAGTAGAGTAGATTTTTTTTTTGTCGTTGTTTTTAGTTTGGGTCTTTGTACTACTACAAATTAGACTTGTGACTTTTACTTTTACTCTGAGAAGTGAGGTGGACAAGTGGAGAAAATTCTAAGGTACTTAAGGTAGTTCAGTAAGGGGTGGAGTTGGCCCACAGAGGAAGGTTACATGGGCAGAGTACTATGGCAGAGGTTGATATGGGCCAGATTTGTGTGGATAGCATTCATGGAAGGTGGAGACTATGTCAGAAGCATGATCTGATGAAAATGCAACCAGAGCTGGGATTGAACCAGTGACCTCCTGTTAACCAGGTGCTCTAACCACTGAGCTATATGGTCTGGGGTACCAGTGTCAGTAGTTTGGGGGGTTAGACCACTACTGTGGGAACAAATCTCCACGAAGAGTAATGCACAGAATGCACCATCTCCAACATGATCCAGCTCAGTTGCAAGCAACCAAGAGGTTTCTTCATCAGTGTTCTCATAACCAGCCCAGTGGACCAGGTATAAGAGTTGGCAGTGGTGGTGATGGCGGTGTGAGGAAATAGAACAGTGAGGATTTGAGGATAGGGTAGAATCTGAGAGGGAGTGAGTAAGACCAAAGGGGCTCCTATAGCCTGAGCAAAGGAAAGATGGGGTGGGAGACTGTCTGGGGCAGTCTGGGACAGCTTAAACTTGTTCTCATCTTTGGGGGTAATTAACACTGCATGCATTTCACAATTTTTCATGACCAAACATGTTGAAAAAAATTGAAAGAAGAGATACAATGTTATAATGGATGTTTTCAAACAAAAAATCCAAAAGTAATATTTTATTTTCTTTGCATGTCCCACCTATAAATATTAATTGATGGTAATGACAATTAGCTTCTAGTCTAATGACAACTACTGTCAATTCATGTTTGCTGGTGGAGAAGGCAAAGGAAATGAAATATTATTTTTGTATTTTGTCAATGAAAACATCCATTATAACATGGTATCTCTTCCTTCAATTTTTTTCAACATGTTTGGTCATGAAAAATTGTGAAATGCTTGCAGTGTAACTTGTCTATTTGTAAAAACTTACAGTATGAGCAAACTGTAAGTAAGTGCTGACTAAGCACACAAAAAGCGAACTCACAGCAGGCAAGGATGCTGTGGACTGACTGCTAAATTGAGTGCCAAACTGCTTGTGGATGGAAAATTGTGCTGTGCACCCAAATAGTGGTGCTGGGGTCTATGATATTTGTAAATTTGTTGCAGATGTTTCCTGTATTCACACATTAACAAGACATGATGTCCAAGATACACTGAATTTAGCCTAGCACTACTTTGAAATCTCTCAGCTAAAACTTGCAGGTGAGCCCAGATGAGTGGCTTTTCTTTGTGACATGGCCTGCATACCATAACAGGCAGTAAATTCCTCATTGTATGCATGAAGTCTGAGGCTTGCAACATGCATCGCACTTCACAGCATCCTCTCATTGAGTAGACCAGTTCAATACAATTAGATTTCAAGAGTGTAGTCATAATTCCTATGTACATTTGATTGATAACACTTGAAGTTGATCAGACTTGTTTTATCCTTAGGTTATTACAGACCTACTTGACATCTTATGTTCAGTTTCATTGTCCTGTAAACCCTTACAAAATGTTGAGTTGTTTTCACCTCACATGAGCAAAATTTCGTGCAGTTGTCTTGAAGTCCACACTTTGTGCCTGGGTGACAAACTCAGTGTGCTAATGTCTCACAGTCTGTGTGTATTGTTTATGCTGTCTCTCCCTTTTTTTGCAGAAGCCACTTGCCACTGACATGACTGCACTGCCAGTGCAATGCAGTGCCATGCTGATCTGCATTCCATGAGCTGGCAACATAATTTGTATAAAATGTAGATATGCATGCAGAAAATTATTGAACATAGACAGTCCCCACACACAAGATGGCAAGTAGTGTGATGAGAAAACATAACATTCTAATGTGAAGGTAAATGCTTCTATTACTCTTGTCCCTCACCTTAGTGGACCATATCTGAAGTAATGGTGTATCAGCACTGTTGGCAGGGTCAGATGATCCACTAACAATATAATGACTCCCAGCCTGTGATGAGTAATACTGAGAGTTCCTTGGTCAATTGGTCAGATGTCTGTCTATCAATAGACTCAATGACGTACATTGACAACTTGGACTGCATGAAGCTCTGTGGGCGATCATACATATACATACAAGAGGCTGCCAATGAACTCACCTTTGCTGTGTTGTAGCCTCTGTGTCAGCTTGCCTGAGTGAATATCCCATAGCATTACTTGGCCATTGTCACTGCCAGTGATAGCTACCAGGCCATCCAAACTAAGGTGGACTTGACAAATATGATTACATTGGATAGTCACCTGTAAATGACAAACATGATGCAAATGACTGTTGGTTTATGTCAAGTTTGGGAAGTCTGGGTTGAGGCCAGACCAGAGGCTGAAGCAGGTGCAAGACTGAGGGGTCAGGGTCAGGGGTAAAGATGAAGGTACAGGAGGGTGGACTGTTTGGACTTAGCGACTGAGGCTACAGTGCTATTCCCTTGCATGGGTCTCAGTCCGAGTCCGAGGCCGAGGCGGGGTTATCAGAGTAAACTTAGTTGATTTCAGACTGAGAGGTACAGGCCGAGTATCTACAAGTTTATATACTAGAGTCAACTATAGTATGGAAACCAGTAATGCCAGTCTCACAAAAATTGCTAAGGTGATTGGTAAGACAAGTATTAGTAAGGTATGACTAAGACGACAGAGACTGGGGACAGGACCAGGCAGGACTTAACCGAAATGACACGCACTGCAAAGCAGTGCTTACCACACTAGACCAACTGGGGGTAGGTGGTTGATGAGGCTGAGTCCAGCCAGGGTCGAGGCATGACTGTGACAGTTTATCACTGAGACAATAGATGTCAATGCCATCAGTGAGGTTCCAAATGAGAAATGTTCTTGTTTCTTCATGATATGCAGTAGCTCCTCTAGATTAGTACATAAGGTTTGAAGCAAAGGAACTCACAAGGTGAAAACTTACATGCAAGTCTGGATTTTATGGCTCCAGATCTGGTTCCATGGGTCAATGTTCCAAGCCACCCTAAAATCAACAGTAAGGTTACATGCAAGCAATAAGTGAAAAAAGGTGGTACAGCTCTCGAGAGTCCAGATAAGCCACGATTAATGAATGCCTGTGGTTGAAGAATTGGGCAGAAATTGGCAAAACAGGTGAGTGTGGACAATCGAAAGCAGGTTTGGCTTGCAGGTGAGACAGTGATACTAGAACCATTAGTATATGAATAAAATGTGGCTTCAGGAAACTCACTTCCTCTGTCTGTTGAGATGTGGTAAAGGGTGATTTGGCCAAGCACAGTCACAATTAGAACATTGTGCATGTTGTCCAGCTCAGTGTACTCCACTGCACAGTTGAATACAGTTTCCATTGACACCCATTTGAATAGGAACTGAGTAGTATTCAACAGTATGTTGCAGAGAATGAAAGAACTAACCTACTGATGCCTTGTTGAACCTCCACACAACCAGTGTGCCATTTGCACTGGCTGAGATGATGTAAGTCATTTCATGACAGATGTTGTCCACAACCACTTGACTACCACCATGGCCCTTGCTTTGGTCTCAGTTTGTGAATAGCAGTCCCATTGCATATATCCCATACAGTGACCCGACCATCATCAGCTGTAAGTTGGATCAGGTGAGGATTGATTTCCTTCGATTGTTAATGAAACCCTCACCACCACTAACCAGGTAGTTCCCATCCTCTGAGAAAGAAGCAGAATTGATAGGACCCTTGTGCCCTTCCAGTGAGCACTGTAAAGTGTACCACATCTGCATGGTTTCGCTAGTTTGTCCCTGGTCCATTGGTGAGGTAAAGTCTGGATTCAGGCTGAAAGTACCACATTGCTTTTCCCACACAACCTTATGCTTTGTGCTTCTTGCCTTTGATCTTTGAGTTACAGTTATAAGCAATGGACCTAAGTAAGATTCATTCATTTGTCTCCCATCACCTTCTCTTCTCCTAACATTCTCATATCCTTCACAACTGTCATGAGGGTGCCTCATTACATATGGATTCATGGAAGTAGCAACATGCCTTACTGCCCATACAGATGAGTGGAAGTAGATGTGAGTACTGCCACAAATCACTCACAAGTAGGGTCTAACTGGTGCATAGGTCATGCCGGTGTCACACACCAAAGGTGTTGTGGACATGGTTACAGCTGACTCTGCCTAACTTGTCGATGAGTTGTGCACAATGCCCATGCATGCAGATGAAGACTAAAGGCCTCATGCATAGAAAGACTGCTGGACGTTAACAGTCATCCTTTGCACAAGAATGAGTCATCAGTGCTAAAGAGAAAAGAGGAAGCAAGTTAAGCATGCATTAAAAGGTTTTTAGCACCCATGTATGGCATTCTGGTTTTCGTCGTATCTCCACCATTTCCAAAGATATCAACTCGGTTCTCACACTCGCTTAAAGTGCACAGCCCCATGATTCTTCCTTCCAAATTTGGAGAGGATCCTCACACCCTACACATTTCTACAGCACTCCATCCATCAGACACTCATTTCGCTAAGTCCATCAATCATGGTCACCTCTTTGTCAATCATCTCGCTTGTCTCATTTGCCAGAGACAATGGCTACATATATCTGCCAGGCATTCCCACCAGCTTCTGTCCTGAAGCCCCCTGGTTTATCCCATCGTTGTCAGCCCTGTCTCATCCCATGCAGCTTGGTCCATGTGTTCTCCTTGTCAGTATGACTTCCAGAAGGACATTCTTTGGTCGCCTCAGGTCTGTCACTCAGTTAGAAAGGTCTTATGTGGTTGTTTCAGTCTCCCCAGTTGATGAAGCATATGGATCATTCCTCCCTGCTCCCTGCACTGTCTTTATTCCAGTCTTGTCTGTCATTCTTCCCACATTGCGACAGCTGCAGCATAGTCTACTGTTCTCCAGCATCCCTGATTGCATTCATGATGAGTATGACATGCATCTTGCCTTCTTACTGCAAGATCCAGCAGAAGATGTCCCCCCTTCTCCTCCTCCTCCTTCAGAGCCCCGTTCATGAAGTTTTTGTTAACTTTGCTGAGAGGATGAAAGGGTGGGAGACACAATCGTGTATGCTCCCATTGCCCCACAGACCCCCAATGCCCTAGCCCCTTTGACACCTGACTCATGCCCTTCAATTCTGGAGTTAATACTTCCTTGTCTGGAAACACTGCCCATCTGTCATGCCATCTTTGGGTCTAGAGATGTCTCTGTTGAGGTCTAACTTGCATCGCCACCCCCTAATGTGACATCAGTGTGCTTACTCAGTTTCTGATTCTATTTGACTCGTTCTGTGATACTTTGACTATCCTTGACTCGTTCATTGCCAATACTTACCAATCTTCTTTGCTTGCTTACCTTTCATTTCTTGCTTACTCATCATGATTACTCAGTCCTTACTCATTACTTACCAAGTGTTTGTGCCTTGTTTGTCACAAGCTGTGCCCCCCCCCCACAGTATATAAACCCCCATGTACTTAGCTACCCCCAAAGCAATCAAGAAGTGAATCAGAAGTAACTCAGAAGTCAGCTCAGCTCAGCATATCTCATCGTTGACAGTTGAGGCTCATTCGGAAGAGTCTATCTGTCTTCATTTGAATCATTGGTAGTTGAGGCTCCATCAAGGGTCTATCTACCTCTATTCATCATCAGCAGTATCATCAGTGCTTAGTCAGCAAGTTTGCTTAGTCACCCATCCACTCCTGTGTAACTCATCAATGACTTGTGCCAGGAGCATATTCTATCAAAGTCCATTACTCCCAAGTCCTTTCGGCTGAACATCCCTGCTCTGTTCAGCATCCCCTTCTCAATCAGCATTCATTCATCCTCTCCTGCATAACTCGATGACGACTTGTGCCAGGAGCACCTCCACTTGAAGTCTCCCCCACTTTAGGTTTCTCTGCCCTCCAGGTTCTGCAGAGGTAAACCACCACTCACTCATATTTGTCTTTGGTGTTGGTTTTGGTTGGTTTTCACCACCTTTCCACACTTTGACTCACACTGGTTCATCAGCAATCATTTCCTTTATATCTGCCCTTACTGGTTAATTTAATCATCACTGTTGATGAATATTTGGATGAGGATGTCAGTCATTTCTGATTACTTTGTGAGGTGGCCACTGATGCAGATGTTTCATTGCACAGGAGGTTCCCATCCACCAACAAAATTTTCCTCTTCATGATGGCAACTCAATGCCCAGTATTGCGAAGGCTACTATGATGCTGACCAACAATCCTGTGATTGATGCTACTGAAAGTTCACAGACTGTGGCGACAAAATCCTTGTCAGATGCCTCTGGGAGTCAGAGAATTGAAAGGTATATTTCTGTCCCTACTAGATGTTAATGCTAACTAACTACTGTGATTTTAGATATGCCTCACTCTCTGAAATTGGTATCCCACCTTGCCAAGAACAGAAGCTCTGTGGTATGCATGTCATGGTGGGCCATTATATATCAACTCACCAATACCCTTTGGAGTACCCCCCACAGTGTCCAAATGTGGAGAGTGGAGACCTACATGTTCATCACCACAGGGATGTCGGAGTTCAAGTATGGTTGCGAGAGAAAAACATGTGGATAAGTATAGCAGATGGCCATTGCCACCCTAGTCTGGTAGACTATCATCTCTTTGTTGGTGATAGGGAACCCACTTGGGTAATGAGGAAGACTAGGTCAACATACAAAGGCAGGATGTGTGCTCGAGGCCAGAAGGAAGGAGCTGGGGATGCTGTAGCTACTCTGGCATAATACCTCATCCACAGAATGTCTACAATAGTTTGTCTCTTAGTTGTATTAGAACCTCCCCCCCTGCCCAAAACTGAGACTCATGACATGAGAACTTATATTATCACTGCAATTTTTCATCAGTGAGGAATTCTGAGCTTGATTAGAAGGGACTCCACTGGGCCTTTGCCTGCTGTGTGTGATTTTGCATGGATTACCAACCATATTATTCTCCAATCACTCTCCAGAGAACATTCAACTGCAATCACAGTCCCAGCCCATGCAATTCCACAGTAACCGCACATCAAATCTTTGACTTTGATGCAGCTTTGCATAGCCAACCAAGGAAAGAGCAGGTGGCCTCTGGAAACCCAGCCCAAGGCATGGGAGTAACTACTTGAGGGGGTGAATGTACTGTACTGATTGCCCCCCCCATGGAAGCCCTTGGATGGGATGGTGAAACATACAAGAGAGTTCAGGTCAGTTAAGAATGTGCTACAAGGCAGGTGTCTATCTAACTTCACCATAAAGGAAGGATTGCATGCTGTGTGCAGGCAATACTTAGACATTCATCAACTGTTCCATGAGCAGAACTCTGAGTCAGTGGAGGTAATTATTGCAGCAGTAATTCTTCCCCCTGAAATATTGGGGCAATCCTTTGAAGACATCTTACATAGGTGAAGGAAAAGTTCGTAATTCTCAGTAACTATCAGGATGCATAGCCTGCAAGAGACTTTGCTACAATGTACTTGAAAAATAAGGTTGGAGAGCGGTGGGCAAGGGAAAAGGGAAACAAATGACATTTATTCTCACTACACATCTATAATGGAACTGTAACTATGCAGTGTAACCTGTGCCAGACATTTCAGTGTCAAAATCCAGCAGTGCTGTAGGCTGAATATCACCTGTATGTGATGTGCTCGACATGCCAGGGGTGGGTGTGGGTGTGGTAGTGCTAGCAGACTGGGGCTGAGCTCTGGGATCTGATGCAGAGGTGGGACCAGAGCAGAAGGCATAGGTACTCTCTTAGATTCTGAGGCATTTTAGTGTACGAGATGGAAGACTGGCAAGCCATTTTACATCATCGCAATTGCAGGGAAGCCCAGGAGGTGCAGCGGCATTGTTATTGAACTTGTTGCTGTGAGGACGATTGTGCAGTTGGGTGCCAGATTTCTTCTGTTTGCCAATGGGAATCTTCGCATTCTCCTCAATGACTTCATCTGCCTGCCACATAATCATGGCCAATGTCAGGCTTCTCCACTGAGGACATACATGTGGGTAATCAATTGTCCTTGTGTGCTCATCCTCAGATGCATCAGAACTGACACCCTGTGTACCAAGGTACTCAACCAGGCAGATGTGCTTCTGTAATGTAGGGTGATCCACCACTGCTTTGAGATGTGATTTCAGAAGCTAACATAGGAAAGTAGTGATAAGTCTGCAGCTTACATCAATGAACCAGACTTACACAACCTTTCCTTGATAGGCATGCCAACTTTTGTAACTTCAGGTTCTGCCCCACCTTAGCCTTCATCGGGTCCCTTTGCTGTGCAACAACAACTTCCCTGTAGTGAGTCTTGATGTATGTGAAGTGAGTTTTGAAGGCATCTGAGACCACCCCAAAGGTAAGGTAGCATTGTGGGATTTGTGAGGATGTGTACCAGCCATGAGTCATAACCTTGTCAATGAAGTCATCAGTAAATACTGAAATTGCCTCACAGTTGAAGGAGTCCCTGTCACCCATGCAATCCCACATGAATTTCATAGCAGTGACCTCAGGAGCACCAGGAAGGTTCCACTTTGTCTTTCAAGAGGGCACATTTAATGTTGGCCAGATATTTATAATCAGCAACACCAAGCAACCTGAGGGCATGGATATGAATACAGGTCTAAAATTGCACAAACCAATGTTCAGCACAGGGTGTGATGACTAGATGAGCACTCACCAAGAATTCTCTATGCTCCTGAATGTCCTTCACAGTAGCAGGGGCCCTGGGTTTGGATGGAATGAAATTGCACCAGGCTTTTACTGACTTGGGCTTTCATGGGGGGAACGAAGCACAAGCTTCTTTGGTATCTGCACCATTGTCAGATGACAGAGATGATGTAGTAGTATTAGACATGGTAGTACCCGATTGCATCTGATTCTGGAGGGAGTGGATCTCCTTCATCAAAGTAGCTTGGGTCATAGCTTGTGAACATTCCAATGACGCTTGGAGGGTTTCCATACCACCAGAGAAGTACAATAGCAGTTGTGCAAGGTCGATGTTTGTTGCATCACCAGTTTCAGGTCTGCTGGGATGTGTGGTGTTTGGAGTTGTATATTGAGCTGGCGGACCACCTGAGGATGTTGCCATAGCTAGCTGTGTCGGTTGTATAGGGAGAGTTGCTGCCCCATTGATCACTCTGTGGACAGTAAGAAAGGTTAAAATAGGATTCTGATCAGTTCACATTCTCTCACCATAGAGAAGCCAGGAGGGTGCAGAACATCCTTCACTGGACCATGTAAGAGAGCCTGCTCATGGGTATCAATGAGGGGTCACACATAAGCATAAGGGCATGGACCTGGAAGCTGGTAGGTTGAGGGGTAGGTTCACAAGAGGAAGATTCACTGTGTGCTGGAACAGATGAGGTGCAAAATGGTGTGATTTCCCTGGACACTGGTGGAGTACATTCCTGTGCTGAAGATGGGGTCCCCTCCCATGACAAAAGACCATCTTGTGCAGTTTGAGCATCAAATGAAGATGAAGATTCCTGTAAAATTTTTTCCAGGATCAATTGAAAGATTCTGCTGCCAATATATTCATGAACACACTGACATCTGATCAGCATGGATTGCCTGGTTAATCACAGTAAGTAAGTTGAGCTGCGAAGCTCTAGCTTCATTTGCTTCTGCACTCCAATGTGCAGAATCACTGGTTCTTGACAGCTTTGGCAGGAGCCATCCCTGCAACCAGTACATATCAGAGCCACACTTCATGGAAATCAATGAGACCATGCACCAGAATGTCATCAGGAGTCCCCACCATAATAAGGAGAATCACCCCAGTGTCTGTTCTTTGAAGAAACATCCATCGCCTCTTTGTGTACTGTCCTGCCATATGCATGTTTTTGTGGTAGAGACAAAGGTCAGATTTGGCCCAAAATGGAAGGAATTGGACTCATCCATGCATTAATAGGTTGGCATTGGGCTAGAATCAGACTCATACAAGCCATACCTCATGAAGTTCTGTGGCCAGCCCTTGTCCAATTTGTTATGTTTCACCCCTGTTTTCTCTCTTTTCACTGTATGATTACCTTGTGTCTGATCTGTTGGACTATCTTTCCTTTTAAAGCCATCTTCCCTTTGATCCAACAGCTCACTAATTCCACCATTGGCATTATTAGCTTGTTACATGCCTAGGACATGTGTTGCTGTTGTTCAACCAATAGTGTAGTTGCCTCATGGTCCATTTCCTTGTAGTATTTAGTCTGCCAGCTCAAGTCCTGGAACCCCAGACTTGAGCTGCTCAATCATATGCAGTGTTTTCAGAACTTTTCCCTCAGCGTCCCTTACCAGGACCACTCTTACAGGCATTGACCAAATCCTTTGTTGTTTACAAAGGTTACTGCAGCTGTTGCTCAGTAGAAACCCTCAGTCTGCAGCTGAGCTCCCTCTGTGCCTTCAACTTCAGTCTTAGCATAACACAATTCAGATGTAGTAGCAAATGGTTTGTAAGTGTACAAACTGACCCATGGCACACTATGGTCTACCTTACACATCTGGGTACTGTCATGACCATGCATTCGTCATAGGTCTTTACTCACTCTGCAACCTTGTCCGCCGGTCATTCACTCACTCCGCACCAACTCTGCCCACCTTCTATTGTCTA
Source organism: Pisolithus tinctorius (assembly GCA_024663395.1). NCBI lineage: Eukaryota > Fungi > Basidiomycota > Agaricomycetes > Boletales > Pisolithaceae > Pisolithus > Pisolithus tinctorius. Next base: position 6,344,858 of record JANFAH010000002.1, read on the forward strand.
CGAACCATCTCTGCTCCGACTGTTGTTGGACTTGTGTTTCTCTCCTACTGGACCGAGCGGTCCGTTCTCTGAGGGGTCATGTGACTACCTTCGCAGTCAGGTACTCCGCAGCGCGCTCACTGCATGGTCCAGCACCTGGACTATTTCCTTTTCTGGATGTTCTGTGTTACCCATTCATATGTCTTCTGTCTACCCTTCATTCATCATCCAGGAAATTTTACTTGAAAATTTATGAGTCTCCGTATGTCAGTTCCGATTCCGATTACTGTACCTCCGTACTAGTATAAAAGCATGTACTGTACTCTGCTGTTCTTCAGTACGAATATCAACTTAGTTCCTACTCCCTCTGATTCCATCTTCTGCCTGTCGGAGTACCTCCAACACTCCGCCTGTACTCTCCCTCTGAAATACGAGGGCTGAGATTGTGCAAGGGGGTAGCACACGAGCTAAACCCGATGCCCTCACTCCGCTCCGCCTCTGTCTCAGCGGACTTTGTTCCTGCCACCACTCTGCTAGTCGGAGTTTCATTCTTCCCTGTCGGACTTGCTTCCGAACCACTCTCTAGACCTTGTATAGCATCGGAGTTGGTCAGAGTAGGCACGGACTTGACAGGTACTACAAGTGAGTCCAGTGAGTCCTGTGGTCAGTGTCTGTTATCTTCAAAGCTAACTCAAGACAAAGGTTAGATCAGGCCTAATCAGACTCATGCATGCTGGCGATGACACCAACAATCGAAAAGGATTGAAAACTCATGGCAGGGCAACATGAGATTCCGATTGCATGTACATCTATTGTTCTTTGTCTTGACTAAAACACTTGAAAGCACTTGCAAGTCATCAACGATTGGTGATTCAGCTCTGCTAGTCCATGCCCAGAATCAGACTCATACAAGCCATACCAGACCAGTGACCTGCAGTGTTCTACAGTCTATGGTCTACCTTACACATATGAGTATACAAGTAAGTCCTGCAGTTGGTGTCTGTTATCATGCTTTCGAAGCTAACTTGAGACAAAGATTGGGCCTAATCAGACTCATACATGCTGGTGATGATGCCAACAATTTTACTATGTGAGATGCTTGAAAGGAATTGAAAACTGATGGCAGGGCAACACAAGATTCCAATTGTGTGTATGTCTATCATTCTTTGTCTTGACCTAGATAAATGCCCAATGGTCCCCCCATTCCAAGAAATAAAAGCACCTGTTTCTCCCCTTCAAATGAATTGTCCACTTTCGCTGCTTGTCCTAGGACAGTTGTTCTACTTCTCTCCCCCATTATGCACATTTCTCCCAAGCATTGCTCTCCACATTCCTCTCTCAGGTGTGCCTCTCCATGTTCCTCTCCTGGTTCCAGTGCTGCAGAAGCCAGCTCCCCTGTTGGGGACATTTTTGTGCAACAGGTAACATGCATAACAGCACTCTTGGCAGATGATATGAAACAGTCGTGTTTGGTGAGTAACAGTTCATCCTGTACCAAGGTGCATTCATATGACCTATGTCACAGGAGATGATTAAGATGAAGGCTGCAGTATGCAGAGCCCAGAAAGCTCAAGCAGCCAAAGCACATTTATGGGAATCTCTTGAACAGGTACATTCACACAGTGGGCTATCATAGTATACTGACTTTCCACCCAGTTCAATGCTGTTAAGAGTGAGATTACCAAGTGTGGGATGTGCATGGACACTATGAATTGCCCTTTTGTGTGAGTGACAATGTTAATCTTACTGACTATGGCTGATGTGCAGACTATAGGTTGGTTGAATGCAGACATTCATACTGTTATGGATGCCTGAGGTTACACTTAGGTCAAGTGGTGTGACACTCCTGAGCACTTGAGGGAGCCATCAACTGCAGACCAACTGCACGAATTGATCGAGAATGAGCATATTTACTCACCACTCTACTACTGTCTGAGCTGCAAGGGGACTGTCCACTGCCAGCCAATTGAGGTCTATATATTCAAGGAGTTGATTGAAGCTGTTCACTCTGTTGCTGGGCTGCCAGATGACCTCATGGTGGAGGACCCACATATCAATGACTCTGATATTTGGGCTGATATGTTCTATATGAAATGAGCCTAACTCTTCAATATATATATAGATGAATAGATCCACCATTAGTAGGATGTACCCATCGAGTCAAACATCATTATGTAATGATACTAAGTAATATGGGTGAATTATCACCTTTTCCCAGTTATCTTGTGTTATCCTGTGTATGCTACTACAGTGAGGGACAAAAGCATTGCAATGTTTGTGAGGTGTGACTTGTTGCTGATGTAGCTTGGGCTATTCTGCACAGATAATCGTGATACCTATACCATTGGAATGGGGTGACTCTAAGCTTTCCAGGGCACTAAGGCTCAGTGCAAACAAAGCAATACATGCTGAGATACACCCTATTCTTTCTGAAAAGTGCATTGCAATGCTTTTGTCCCTGACTGGTGAAATCATGAAATGTGACCTTTTGATGGGATTGAGGGCATGGAGGATGGGAAAATATGATTACATAATAAACCACATGATCATCCAGATGATTTGTCAGCATGTAAATAATGACAAACATTGGACTTGTACCATTAACCCTCCCTCTTTTACCACAACTCATGAAATCATCTCTCTAGCTCACATGGTCATTTTCTCAAGGAATTCTTATCAAATACTGGTGGCCACTACAGTGTCATCAGTATAACATGCTCTCAGCACCATCAGTCCCTTAAAAAGCCTGCTGTCAGTCATTTCCTGGACTGTTTCCCCCCCATGCCTGATGTGTTCTGGGACTAATCAGTACTTGGAAGGCTGAAAATGTTATGGAGGTCAATCTGGCACTTCAGAACATGATGTACAAACCAGTCCCCTCTCAACCAATGCATTTATGGCACAGGATCACTGATATGGAAGTTGGGGTGAGACAAAACCTCCATGTGCTCTGAGCACCATAAGAGGGTTCACTAGATCTTGCTCTGATCTGAACTGTAGATGACTGGGGAAGGATTATTTGGTCATATGTGACCAAAGGCAATATTCATGGCCAGATGGAAGCACAGGATTCTGCTCCATGGCAGTTCAGTAGCATATCCTTCTGATGACACCCAGGGGTAAAGAGGATTTTGTCTTGCCCTAACTTCCATACCACTGTCCCGGTGCCATAAACACATTGGTTGAGAGGGGACTGGTTTGTACATCATGTTCTGAAGTGCCAGATTGACCTCCATAACATTTTCAGCCTTCCAAGTACTGATTAGTCCCAGAACACATCAGGCATGGGGGGGAAACAGTCCAGGAAATGACTGACAGCAGGCTTTTTAAGGGACTGATGGTGCTGAGAGCATGTTATACTGATGACACTGTAGTGGCCACCAGTATTTGATAAGAATTCCTTGAGAAAATGACCATGTGAGCTAGAGAGATGATTTCATGAGTTGTGGTAAAAGAGGGAGGGTTAATGGTACAAGTCCAATGTTTGTCATTATTTACATGCTGACAAATCATCTGGATGATCATGTGGTTTATTATGTAATCATATTTTCCCATCCTCCATGCCCTCAATCCCATCAAAAGGTCACATTTCATGATTTCACCAGTCAGGGACAAAAGCATTGCAATGCACTTTTCAGAAAGAATAGGGTGTATCTCAGCATGTATTGCTTTGTTTGCACTGAGCCTTAGTGCCCTGGAAAGCTTAGAGTCACCCCATTCCAATGGTATAGGTATCATGATTATCTGTGCAGAATAGCCCAAGCTACATCAGCAACAATTCACACCTCACAAACATTGCAACGCTTTTGTCCCTCACTGTATGTCTCCAGTGAAACACCATTGCCTCTGTGAGGTTTATGGATGTGCCAATTGCTCAGATTGTGATCTATTGACAAACCTCCCAAAGCATGGCTGCTTACTTGCTGCATTGTCTGTCTACCAGCACCATCGTGATGACAAAGTTTGGTGGTTCATGCAGCAACAACAGCATGCAGACCTCGAAATAATGATGGCTTCTACTGATGGTGAATCCACCAAAGATCCAGTGGTTTCTTCCAGAGCACCCCAAGGTGAAGCTGGAAACTCGTGCTGATTAGCTGCCCCAGCACCAGGTCAACAACTATTGGAAGGGAATGACCATTGACTCTGCATGGGAGGGGTTCTGTCAGAGAATGTTACAAGGGACAGTTTGGAAGGTGAATTTCTGCATGACTGATATTTTTTCATCTGACAAATTCTGTAGCACCTAATTCTAATGACAAAATGTTGTGACAATGCTGAGGAATGTTTCAATCATTGCTCTCTGCATTCTCTTGGGCTCCATCATCTAGACTTATGTTTGTCTCCTCATCCCCTGAGCTTCCTGTATTTATTTTTACTATCCTATGTTATTGTAAACTCATCACAAGAAGGTCAACTCTTTCATGTGCTCGATTCACTCACTGATTTTGCTCTGCCATTATTGATCACTGTATTAGCCATGGGTACACTCCACATCTTGGCTGGGCTCTCAAGAGAGCACAGCAACTTCCTACTGGTCGCTATGCTTGCCATCATTGTTGCCACTGTTCCCAGGATGTATACTAAGCCAGTAGAAGAACAAAAGACCAATGCTGCTCATGACAAAGTTTCTTGCCTCTTGACAAGTTGGCTGTCACACTGCTCTGCACCCACTCCACATTGACCCAGAGCTGTGGCAGTATGTCTGTTGCCAGATGTGTTTTAGTCTCTATGGCCCCCTTCCAGAGCCAGCAGCATATCAAGATATTCCAAGGGAATGTTCATATCAGTCTACACTATCCAGCTCTCCATGTCAGGCATCCCTTTTTCATCAAGAATTGAATGACCATAATTCTCAGCCATAACACTCCTTTTGGTATCAGCCACTTTCTTTGTGGATTGGATGTTTCCTCTCAAGACCAGACACTTCAGTCACCCCCCCCAAGGGACCTATTAGGTTCATATATTCTTATAGATGTATCCACCTAATAGGTGTTGTCCACCTGGGTATTCCCAGCAACTGCTGGAGATTCACCAGGCCCTGGAGATTCTCCAGAGCAAGGGGTCAGACATGGACTTTCCCCAGGATTATTATATCTATAACAGAGTGCCTGGGGTCCTAATGGGGCTTTCCCCAGTGGATTAACAGACCTATTTCCTGGGCAACTTGGGGAATTCCCCAGCCTAAATGGACCTGTTCCCTGGGCATGCTGGGGGATTCCCCAGGCTAAATGGTCCTATTCCCAAGGCATGCTGGGGGATTCCCCAGGCTAAATGGAGCTGTTCCCAGTGCATGCTGGGGGATTCTCCAGCCTAAATGGACCTGTTCCCACAGCATGCTGGGGGATTCCCCAGCCTAAATGGACCTGTTTCCTGGGCATCCTGGGGATTTCTCCAGTGCAAAATGGACCTGTTTCCTGGGCATCCTGGGGAATCTCCCACCCACTCTGGGGATTCTCCAAGAAATGCTGGGGATTCTGCAGGCCATGCTGTGGATTCTCCAACTCACTCTGGTGATTCTCCAGGCAATGCTGGGGATTCTCCCACCCACTCTGGGGATTCTCCAAGGAATGCTGGGGATTCTCCAGGTCATGCAGGGGATTCTCCAACTCATTCTGGGGATTCTCCAGGCATTGCTGGGGATTCTCCAACTCACTCTGGGGATTCTCCAGGCAATACTGGGGATTCTCCAACCCACCCTGGGGATTCTCCAGGCAATGCTGGGGATTCTCCCACCCACCCTGGGGATTCTCCAGGCCATGCTGGGGATTCTCCAACCCACCCTGGGGATTCTCCAGGCCATGCTGGGGATTCTCCCACCCACCCTGGGGATTCCCCAACTCACTCTGGGGATTCTCCAAGCCACACTGGGGATTCTCCAACCCACTCTGGGGAATCTCCAGGCCATGCTGGGGATTCTCCAACTCACTCTGGGGATTCTCCAGGCAATGCTGGAGATTCTCCCACCCACTCTGGGATTCTCCAAGGAATGCTGGGGATTCTCCAACCCACTCTGGGGATTCTCCAAGGACTGCTGGGGATTCTCCAGACAATGTTGGGGGATCTCCAACCCACTCCAGGGATTCCCCCACCCACTCTGTGGATTCTCCCAGCAATGTTGGGGAATCTCCAACCCACTGTGGGGATTCTGCAGGCCATGCTGGGGGTTCTCCAACCCACTGTGGGGATTCTCCAAGGAATGCTGGGGATTCTCCAGGCCATGCTGGGGATTCTCCAAGGAATGCTGGGGATTCTCCAGGCAATGTTGGTGAATCACCAACCCACTCTGGGGATTCTCCAGGCAATGTTGGTGAATCACCAACCCACTCTGGGGATTCTCCAGGCAATGTCATGGAATCTCCAACCCTCTCTGCACATTCTCCAGGCAATCCTGGGGATTCCCCAATCCACTATGGGCATTCTCCAAGGAATGCTGGTGATTCTCCAGTCAATGCTGGGGATTTCCCACCCACTCTGTTATGTCCTGGGGATAGACACTGATGTATCTTTGTGTTACTTGTACCACTGGTCAGATGCTGTAACTCCCTCTTTCTTCTAGATTGTTTGAGCTTGTGCTAACTTCCATTTCATTCCAAATGTGCAATATGGTGCCACCCTGGAGGATATTGCATACATCACTTCTTTGCATGTCAGTGGGCTGCAGAAAGTTGTGAAGAGGGGTGGGAGTGGTGGTGGTGTGCACAGCATCAGGACCACTAGAGTTCTCTGAGCCTGCTGCCACTGGTTGTGACTGCACCAAGAGGATGGGGTCAATATTTTCATCTAACACTGGCTGCATCCAAGTGACTCTGTGTCCACTATGGCTAACACCTGTGGTCAATGCAAGGGGGTTGATATTTGCATGAGTGGCCCAAATTCAATGACAGTTGGGAAAGCATTTCCACTGCTTTATATGACTCTCCAAAAAGTTCTATGTATTCTTCTGTGAAAAAAAAAAAGACAATCAACAAATAATCACTCACCAAAAACATTGCAGGCTAACTCAGGAGTATTCTCATCAGGGCCCTTGGCAGGGATGTAAAAATCCATGAAGACATCAGGGTTCTCCTCAGTGTCAGGATCTTCCCCATCTTTGACTTCACCACCAGTCTGCTTGAGCTTGGCAGCAAGCTTGACATAGCAGTCCTTCAACCTAGTGGAAATCGAGTCAGCAAGACACAGCCATTTGTGCAAATACTCACCACTTAATCTTCTTGATATGATCACCAGCAGTATGCCAGAAGACATTGGCAACCTCTGGTATAAACGCCTGTGCAATGGCCTGGTAGACACCAACCTTGTAGTCCCCTGTTTTTCTCTGCAGGTCAAGTTAGCTAGCCTCCGTCATATAAACAATGCAATTACATCATTGGAATTTTCCTTGATACCAAAGAGAACCTTTAGATTGGCTGGCTTCTCAATTTCAGAAACAAGTTGCCAAATTGTCCCTGTACTCCAAGATACAGTTGGAATTTGAGGGCCATCAGCTGTCTTTTGTCAAGGCATTTATAAAGAAGAACCAGCAAGGAGTGACTAGATTAGATATGTGGAATTAAATGAGTGGTTTTCATGCTCTAGAATAGTAGTACTATTGCTCTCTAACACAAAAAAAAAGATTTCACAGCATGACTTCCTAATTAGGAAGATGGGTGAAGGTATAGGCAGCAGTGGCATAGGCACCAACTTTGAGCAAACCTGTTTTTTCTGCAGCACCATGCCTGGGGACTCCAGGCTGGCCATTGATTTCTCCTGGGGAATCTCCAGGCAATGTTGGGGAATCTCCAACCCACTCTGGGGATTTTCCAGGCAATGCTGGGGATTCTCCAACCCTCCCTGGGGAATCTCCAGGCAATGTTGGGGATTCTCCAATGCACCCTGGGGAATCTCCAACCCACTCTGGGGAATCTCCAGGCCATGCTGGGGATTCTCCAACTCACTCTGGGGATTCTCCAGGCAAAACTGGAGATTCTCCCACCCACTCTGGGGATTCTCCAAGGAATGCTGGGGATTCTCCAGGCAATGCCATGGAATCTCCAACCCTCTCTGTACCATAGTGCTGATCACAAGTGTTTTGCATTTTTCTCACACAATTTTCCACTTTCTGATAAGATAGGCATACTGCCATGATTGCACAATCAGGGGCTACAACTTTCATTATGACGACATCACTCCATTATCACTCCCTGTAGTAGCAACACATACTAGTGTACCAGTGGTAGTAGTTTGTAGTGCTACATAGTGTAGGCTATGCTACACTTTGGTAGTGTGTACTTTTGACTACAGTTGACTACAAAAAGTGTAGGGTCAAGTCAGAGCACAGAAGTCACATGACATAGGATCATGTGATGAATAGGTCATGTGTAACTGACATGTGATCAATTACATAATGTCCTCCAAATGACTGTCGCTGAAGTCACATGACATGCACCTACCCCAGTCCTGTGATCTGGAGTCATGTGACAACTGGTCATGAAGTGGCCAGAGGGATCATCACATGCTGGATAGTCACATGACTGGCTGCCTCGGGTCACAACACTGGTCAGTCACATGATCCTAATGATCACATGTCAAGTCCAAACAGTGATCACATTGTAGGAAAGGTCCAAGTGGCTGTGTAATACGAGCTAGATGGCTTAGATAACAACAATAAAAAATGAAGGGAACAAATTGTTCATCCCAAGGGATTCTGGACTGTCAGGACTAGAAGGTGAGGCCAAGTGCTTTGTAGCAGTAGTGATTTGTGGCATGTGTGGCATGGTCCATGGAATTGTACTGGTGGTGTGAGCAGTATACATAGTTCATGCGCGGCAGTATGTGAGATGTGTGGTGTAGACAAAGTGGAAAAGAAACTCGTGGTGACCTTCCAGGTGCCAAAAGGTATCATTCTGTACCTAAGTACAGGGCTTTATAGTCCAGGCAAACCCAGAACCTAAGTAAGACAAGGTACAGTAAGGGAAAACCATGCAACAGTGCATACACACAAGACAGGATGGGCCAGAACAGAGGCCAAGGGTATACTACCAACAAAAAGGGAACAGTGACCATGTTAAAAGAAAGGGTCCGAAGGAAGGGGAAGCGGCTGAAGCATAGCAGCCATGGATATAGCCTTGCACGAGAGGGAGTGAGGGTGTGGGAAGGTAGCAAGGTGGGCAGGAAGATAGCACGTGAACGGCAGTGGATGTGAGAGGGGAGCAGATGTAATGGTAGTCACAGAATGGTTAATGATAGGGGCTTACATGCCCAAGGAATGTGGATTCCTTACAACGTGATGTCACATGACTCAACTCACAATTGTGGGCACATGATTGGTGTGCACGTGACCAGGTGCCTCGGGTGATCCAAAGGGTGGTCATGTGATCCCAGTAGTCACAGGTACCTGTGTCATGTGACATCATGTGACTGCACTCACTGCATGTTCAGCACTATGAACCTGGCATGTGACTAAGCCACCCCTGAATGCATGCTGTTCCATAGTGTGGCTGTGCTACAACATGAATCATGTTACCACTCATTCATTCCTCAATGTCATGGTCTGTATTTTGGTAGGTGGACCAGTCTAGATGGTATTTACCTTATGTCAAAATGTCAACCAATCAAATGCTCTGGTTGCTGGGCTATAACAGGAATGGCAACAGCCAAAAAGCATCACACCATGCACCCCTCACAGGGTCTATGCAATTTTTAATACCTTGGCTACATTTTCCATGTCTACCTCCACCTATGTACAAGGTTTCAGCACAGTCCATGTGGAATTGATTGAATGGGAAGCCAATTACACATTCCATATGTGTGGGAAAACCCCAAAAAGCGCAAATAAAATAATGGAGATTTCCAAAACATATCAAAAACATTTCATTGCTCACTCCCCAGTGGGGCAATGACTACCAGAATTGGGGTGTGGCATGGAGGAGCATGCCCAATGCTACTGGCACCATGTGCCTTGCAGTAGTACCCCCTCAAAGTGTCAGAAATGCGAAAGGGCCCAATGGTACACTTTGTAATGATCAGCAGAAACCTATAAATTACTAGTAGACTTGGTGATCAGGTATACCCATTCGCATTTCTGTCACTTTGAAGGGGTGCTACTGCAAGGCACATGGTGCCAGTAGCATTGGGCATGCTCCTCCATGCCACACCCCAATTCTGGTAGTCATTGTTCCCCAGTGTGGCCTGGAGAATCCCCAGGGTGGGTTGGAGATTCCCCAACATTGCCTGGAGATTCCCCAGCATGGCCTGGAGATTCCCCAGAGTGGGTTGGAGGTTCCCCAGGGTGCATTGGAGAATCCCCAACATTGCCTGGAGATTCCCCAGGGAGGGTTGGAGAATCCCCAGCATTGCCTGGAAAATCCCCAGAGTGGGTTGGAGATTCCCCAACATTGCCTGGAGATTCCCCAGCATGGCCTGGAGATTCCCCAGAGTGGGTTGGAGATTCCCCAACATTGCCTGGAGAATCCCCAGCATGCCTTGGAGAATCCCCAGAGTGGGTGGGAGAATCTCCAGCATTGCCTGGAGAATCCCCAGGGAGGGTTGGAGAATCCCCAACATTTCCTGGAGAATCCCCAGAGTGAGTTGGGGAATCCCCAGCATGGCCTGGAGAATCCCCAGGGTGGGTTGGAGAATCCCTAGCATGGCCTGGAGAATCCCCAGCATTCCTTGGAGAATCCCCAGAGTGAGTGGGAGAATCCCCAGGATGCCCAGGCAACAGGTCCATTTGGGCTGGGGACACCCCAGGATGCCCAGGAAACAGGTCCATTTTGCACTGGAGAAATCCCCAGGATGCCCAGGAAACAGGACCATTTAGGCTGGGGAATCCCCCAGGATGCACTGGGAACAGGTCCATTTAGCCAGGAGAATCCCCCAGGATGCACTGGGAACAGGTCCATTTGGCCTGGGGAATCACCCATGATGCTCAGGAAACAGGTCCATTTAACCTGGGGAATCCCCCAGGATGCTGTGGGAACAGGTCCATTTAGGCTGGAGAATCCCCCAGCATGCACTGGGAACAGCTCCATTTAGCCTGGGGAATCCCCCAGCATGCCCTGGGAACAGGTCCATTTAGGCCAGCGAATCCCCCAGCATGCCCTGGGACCAGGTCCATTTAGCCTGGGGAATCCCCCAGCATGCACTGGGAACAGGTCCATTTAGGCTGGAGAATCCCCCAGCATGCACTGGGAACAGGTCCATTTAGCCTGGGTAATCCTCCAGCATGCCCTGGGAATAGGACCATTTAGCCTGGGGAATCCCCCAGCATGCCCAGGGAACAGGTCCATTTAGGCTGGGGAATTCCCCAGGTTGCCCATGAAATAGGTCTATTAATCCATTGGGGAAAGCCCCATTAGGACCCCAGGCACTCTGTTATAGATATAATAATCCTGGGGAAAGTCCATGTCTGACCCCTTGCTCTGGAGAATCTCCAGGGCCTGGTGAATCTCCAGCAGTTGCTGGGAATACCCAGGTGGACAACACCTATTAGGTGGATACATCTATAAGAATATATGAACCTAATAGGTCCCCTGGGGGGGGTGACTGAAGTGGACCAGATGCCATGAAAGCACTTTGTACATCACCCCAAACTGCATCAGGCCTTATGCAGGACATCTGGGATGGGGAAGTTTTCAGGCAGTTTAGAGGTCCTGATGATAAACCATTCCTTGAAGCATATGATCTGAAGTCAGAGGTCTGTCTAATTTTCAGCCTTTTTGTTGATTGGTTCAATCCTCTTGGAAACAAACAAAGTGGGAAGCATGTCTCTTTCAGTGTTATCTACTTGGTGTGCAACAATCTCCCAGTTCACCTATGGTACCAAATGGAAAGCATTTACTTGGCTGGAATCATTCCTGTGCCTCAGGAGCCATTGTATGACCAGCTCAATCATGTGCTACATCTGCTTGTCAACAATTTGGTTCAAAGTTGGTCACCTGGCCTATGTCTCGCCCACATGGCTGTGAATACATTTGGGTGCCTTGTGCAGTGTGCAGTCATTCCTTTGGTCTGCAACCTGTTGGCCACTTGCAAAACTGCTGGGTTTTCAGGGTTGGGGACCAGTGGGGGAAAGTTCTGTTTGTTCTGCCTTCAAGATGGTACAGACATCAGGAACACCAATATCTCCTCTTCACAATGCCATACTTGGCAGGAGCATCTTACTATTGCAATGATGTGGAGGGATGCAGAAAGTGAGGGTGCTCACAACAAAATTTACACTCAATTTGGCATTTGTTGTTCTGAGCTGCTTCAACTGCCTTACTGGAATCCCATCCAATTCACTGTGGTCAACTGCATGCATAACTTTTTTGCTGGGGACCTTCAGCACCACTGTTGAAATGTTTTGGGGCTCAGTGTGGATGCTAGACCTGCCGCTGAGGCTCATGTTCAACCACATACACCAGAAGAGCAACAGTGTGAGCTTGACTTTGGCATCACTGCCATCAAGGCGGGATTGCTGACTGCCCTCACCCACCTTCAGAGAGGTTATATCATTGTGATTGCACACCACAACAACATCCTCCCTGACATGATAATAGACAGCAATCCTTTGGTACAGATTAGCAGAAGTGACCAGGTGGCCAGGAAAGCAGCATATGCACAAGCACTAATAAATTGGGTAAGTGGATTTTATTCCTTGCAAACTTTTTATGCTTGATGGGTACAGTATAGTATAGGGATTCTGGTGTGCCAGGAATTCAATGTCCAAAGACATTTCCTCGCCCTGTTGTTGATCTCTTTGCAGCTTGGGTGAATGTGCCAATGACTATCATGTTGGACTGATCTATCCCATCTGAAGTATGGGCTGACATGGCCTGGATGACATTGCCCACATGGATATCTCATGCACTGCACAACTTCAGTAGCCAAAGTCACAGAAAACTCAAGGCCAACCAATGGCGAACTGTTTGCCTCATTAACTTGGTTATCATGCTTTGTAGGATATGGGGAAATCCTAACACGAGCCCAAGAGATAAAGAACTGTTGGACAACTACTGATTTTTGGTCATTGCAGTATGGTGGGCAACTACTCATTCAACATCAGAACAGCACACAAGAATCATCAAAGAGTATCTGTCCTTATATGTTCAGAGCACTTTAAAGCTGTTTGGCTCTCATGCACTCATATTCAATAATCATGCATCCTTTCATGTTCCAGAGTGCTTGCATGCCTTCGGACCTGCCCATGGGTGGTGGACATTCCCCTTTGAATGATTCAACAGTATCCTGCAATGCTTTAATACAAACTCAAGAGTGGGTATGTTGAGATTGTCCTATACCAGGCTGTGCACTAATAGTTACCAGGTGAAATGGAGCTGACCATAATGAGGTCTTTCTGTCAAGGAAGCAATCTGAGGGCATTGCTGAAACAAGATAATGTTCCTGCTGTCTTTTGTGAGGTGCAGGCGATCTTTGCACACCAGTTCATGACCACATTCTCTAATAGTCTTCAGCCTGATATTGAGGGTGCTAGTGCAGGAGGTGGCACAACTTCTGGTATCACTGACATAGCAATAGACTTCAACGAACTGTTAATCCTTCCCACCCAGCTGTATCAGCTGATTTTGACCAAATGACCATGGTAATTACCACCATTCAAGTTACACAACCAATGGCAACTACCACTTCCCAATGCAGAAAATGCCCCTGAGCAACAACCTCCATCAGTGTTTGAAAAAAAATTCCAGATTGGGATGTTCCCACAGAATATATTTTGTTCCCCCACCAATTCTTGATTACATGATGTAGCACATGACTGAATGTGCCCATGACATTATTCAATTCCTGATCACATGGTGTGTCACATGACTGACACCTGATCATGGCTCATCACTTTCCAATCCAGTGAGAGAGTGGTATTCCTATATATTGCACCTTCCCCACTGCCTTCTTACCACTGTTCAAAACAATATGAATATCAGTGACCTCATGATGTCTGTATCCTTTTTTTTTCTGCTGCAATCCACTAATTATGGATCCAGCAACCATGTTGACACTGTACTTGACCCCATGCCTGACCTACATCCCACAACCCAGCCTACCAATGCTCATGGTGACCCTGATGCCTATGTCAAGAAACTGACACACCATTGGGTGAAAGGTCCACACCTGGGTTTTCTGTCCAGTCACATCACTGGTTATCAAACTGCATCTATGGCAGGTGCCTCCCATGCACAGCAGTACCTTGACTCAGTCATTAATGCATACTTCTCCAAATTTCCATGGAGGCTCAAGGTGTCTGAAAATCCCACTGCTCCAGCTTCTGAACAGCCAAACTCGATGGAGAACCTTTCAAAGGTGGAAATGAAGCAGAAACAATGCAAGGTTACTGTTATGCACAAGGTAATTGATTACACTCTGGAAGTCCATGTTCTCACTCCTTTTCCTGTCTAGGCGATCAAATCATGGCTTGAATACCACATCAGAGCCAATCAGAAGGTTGGAGGAAATGTCATGGTGTCAGAGAACAACATGTGGACCTGCCTTCTTGTACAGTTATCTGGCATAAGCAAGAAAAAGCTGAAGGCTTTGCAAGCCCACCAGCAGTGGTCCAAGGACCATTTTGACACCATCATCAGGCCCAATTTTCAGGAGAGATGCAACACTCAGGGCATAAAGGGGAAGGAAATGGTAACCTTCCAAGAACAAGTCACTCAAGAACATTTTCTAGCAACCAATGGCCAAACCCAAACCCATTATGCTCAACTTGCCAGAGATGAGGCTCAAACAGCCATCACAGAATGGACTGAAGCCCTCAGTAACCCACCTGCCACCGATCCCATATCACAACAGTCATGTGTCATTTATTTCTTGATTCTTGATCTCTTATGATAACTGAAATTTCTTTTACAGTGCAATTGATAGGCTACCATCATTTGCCAGTCCACTCCTTAGCAGAATGCATGCAATCCTTGGCATGCATGTCATGCTCATCATCGGTGGCCCAGAGCCTCAAAAGGACAGGAACATCACTGTTTTATCATAAGTTTTTTTATTACTGTCACTGTTACCTTCAGTCAACCTGTACAGAATGCATGAAGGAGGTGACAAAAGTTCAGTGCCCCGCAATTGGCAGGCTTACAACAAAGCTAAATATTGAGCCATCACTCATTTTTTCCATGAGTATCTGGATACTTGCTACAGTAAGTTGTACACATGTCACAGCCCAGAGTTGACTTTGTCAACCATCTCACTCTCTAGCACAAGAAGAACATGATGCAAGCAAACTTCCCACAGAATTTGATGGGTTGATTTCCCTACTCCCTGATGACAACCCTGAAGGTGCTGACAAAGTCAAAGATGCTCCCAAACAGCAACAAAGGCAACACCAATCAGCAGGTGCAAGTCTAGAGAGCACATGCCCAGATCCATGGATTCTTCTGACCATTCTTCAGACATTGGCAAAGGTGAAGACAATCCAAAAAAGGCAACACCAAATAAGAAGCCCCCCAATAGTTCTACAGAATCATCTGGTAACAACAACAGCAGTGGCAGTGGAGAAGATGATGACAGTATGGACCACAATGATGGCCACCACTGCTCACAATGTGCCCCTTTACCATTTTCCACCAAAAAGGTAGATTATGTGTTCATTGGCCTGAATTTGAGGTGCACAGTTCCACAAACCACTGCCATTCCCTGCTGGGTGAGGTCCTGAAGATCTGGCACTCCCACAGACCCCCAAGACAAAGGTAAAATAAAACTATTGTTCTACACACTCTGTATTCACTATCTTATGCAGCAGATGGACCTGACAGCATGCAACAATGTCAGCATACTTTATCCCCTGATGAACATAGACAGGAATGCCAACCAAGTCCCCTTGCTCATCATGATGAAGATGCTCCATCCACACCATGCCAGCAGCCCTCACCCCCAAACCCAGTCTCACCACCATGCAGCCCAGAACATTCCACTATCTCCACTGGCAATACCAGCATGCAAGTTGACAGTGCTGCTGATCCAGATGGGGATATCCAGAGTTCCAGAACACCCCAATGTTCTCTCATCGTATCAAACTCCATTGAGGAAGGGTCCAAGGCATTACCAAAAGAACATCACCTTGTTTCACCCCCCAATGACTGTGGACAGGAATGCCAACCCAAACCCCTCATCACTCCTCATGATGAAGATGCACAGGAGCATCTGTCTATGCCTCACCAGCACACTCACCAGCTTTCACCCCAAGATCTAATCCCCAGTGATGCCAATGCATGAGCTGACAGTGCTGCCAATGCTAATGAGCATACCCAGATTTCCAGAATGCCCCAGCATTCTTCTGAGGTGCTGAATTCTACCACCAATCAAGAAGAAGAGTCTGCAGCTTTGCTGATTCTATCCTTAGGTGAGCATGCCAAACCATCTATTTTTTAATCAACTTTAGTAACTACCTGCCCCCAGACTCTTGCCCCAAATGGTTCTGTATTTCGTTCAGCTACATTCAATTACCTGATCTTGGTGAAGAATTTCATAACCTCCTCAAAGTTTACTTCCATCTCAAAGAATCATCAAATTTTGCAAATAGGAAAGGAGTGGCACATACCTTAAGCAGCAAGTGTCACCCCAAAGCGATTAATTGGTGGATCTCATGTGCACATACTGGACATCCCCCAATCCCCAATATTGACAAATTTTCCAATGACTTCTGGACTTGGTGGTGCGAATTGCAACCCACCTGGAGGAAGGGATCAATGCTCAAGACTGCTGAGTTTGTTCCTGCACCATGTATGGTGGCTGGTGGGTGGACTGAACTGAACAAATCTGGCTTGAATGGTTTCCCCAGTGTTATCACTGCACTTCACTGGTGGGGATCCAAAATTGAAGCTAGGGCAGCACAGTATGGTTTATGGAATGCAGCTGTGGCAGACATTTGTTGGGTAATGGAGCAGCTCACCAAATCCTGGTCCATCAATGACAGCAACCCCCAGTAAGTATTCATTCTACTATACATGTGTAACCTACTTAGTTATCTTCAAAGGACTGGGACAAAGCGAGCACTGCCAGCAGCTACCTGAATGAATGGCTGCAATCCCAAAAGAGCTTGGAGTTGAGCAGTGTGATATCTCATAACAATCTGCAGTCGAGTATGCTAGATGGCAAATATGTATGGCATTTTGGAAGTGGTCTATACATTGCATCATGGCTATTGGTACTTCTGATATGTAAGTTCACCCAGGAAATGCGCTCCTGCCAAAGTCGAGGTCCCCTCCATTACCAAGCACAGAATATCCTCAAGGAGAATAGTTAGTTCCCTGATCCCACTGCACACCATTCTGGACAGACACCACACATCTTGTAGATGGCCACTTGGCCTTTGAGTGCCTTGCTGTGAATTTTCTCAACTGTAGCAAAGCGTCCTCTATGATGCTAAGGTCACCTGTTGATGACTTCATGGAAAGTTCATCATCTGAGTCATCTGGCATAGAATCAATATATTTCCCAAGAATGCCTTCAACAAATGACTGTGGTGCCAGTGCATACACAACCAGCTCATCCTTGGCATCTTTGACCATAGTGAGACTGGTACTTCATGTGAGAACTTCACTGTGTTGGTGCCAATGTGAATGGGAAACTAAGTATCGCCTCTAATAAATCACAACTTATGGATCACTGTCATTGACACTAGAAGTGGTGTCAGCAGACACCAACTTGGGTCCTACACTATGGTTTGCACAGATTCTCTCTCTATGTCTGGATACAGATCTGTCAACAAGAGTAGAACAGTGTTGTGGACTCAAGAGTCCTCACCTTGCATAGTACTGCCAGTGACTTTCTTGAGTGGCTTCCAGTCTGGCTTCCTTAGTGTGGTGAATACGAGGGCATGCCATGGAACAAGTAAGCACACAGAGGAGGGGGACAAAGATAAATTTGGAGTGAGTTCTTGGATTTTCAATCACTGTCCAAATCTCTAATAGTCATTTCCATACCTACTTTTGGTCAGGAAGCAGCTAGCATTACAGATTATGCTGATTATGGTCACAAGCTAATTCAGGGGATCAGAGCTGAGTGGCATATGGACATAAGAGCACGAGCACATACATTAGCATTGTGTGGTTCTTCAACATCATCCAGGTGGTGTGGGTCCCCCAGGAGCACTGGCAGACTGTGCACAATGTCCTTGCCATCACCATTACAGTGCTGGTCACCCCAATTGCTATTAGATCTCACCACAGCCATGGAAGCAGATACAGTGAACATCATCTCACAGCAAGCATTTTACAATTTTCTCTGTACAAACAAAGGGGAAAAAATCTTTGAAAAGATACTTTGTTTTATCTCATGTTCTCTGCTGAAACAACTAGCAATAATGTTGAATTTTGAATGGTTTTTCTGACAGAAAACATGACACAGTGGATTTCCAATGTTTTATTGGTGAAAAACAATTACCATGACCCACCACCAAAAACCAAAAACAATCATCAAAAAAATTATTAGTACTGTTTTCTACATGTTATGCAATACATTAATCAAATACTTTACCACAAAATAATTTAAACACACTGATCATTGAAGAACATGTAATATTACATAGAACATCACAAGTAAATGATAAATGATTTGTATGTGATAATAATAAAAACATTTGGCCAAGTCTTTTGATGTTCACCTGAAAAAAAAAACAGAACAGCAGTCCAATGTTTCCCCTAAAAACATGACATGCTAAACTACAATTTTTATGTACAAGAACATGGTACTGAGAGCATGCCAAATGTTCTAGGTCAAATTACAGTATCTTATCTCCCAGAAGACATGATAAATAAATAATGTATTAAGATATCCTGTTCTACCACAGAATAACTGTGAAGTAGGCATGTTATATGTAGAGGTGTTGTGAAGGTTCTGAGCTGTTTAGGTTCATTTGTGGGCATGACTGCCTTGTGCACAGATCCAAGTTTGGCTCTCTTTGACAGTGTTTCATAGGTGACAGGCTGACCACTTCCTTCTAGTGTGCTTGACTTGTTTTTCCAATCTTTCAGCATCTCTGCCCTAGCTGCATCATCAGGCCTATTGCTGTTCTGCTCTGCTGTGCACTTAGTCCCTCAATAGCTTGTCAGCATACTGAGGTCTATCTACAGATTCTACAATTATATCATAAAATAAAAGATGAAACACATAAAACAGTACAATGTATCACTGATAAAATGATTCATCCAGTTCTTCCAATGAGGACCATGGTGGGTCTGTCATGCACAAAATATCCTGTTTGACAGTTGTGGACAGACAAACATGACAATTTTACTCATTGAATTATTCCAATATAGCACAACATTCCAGGGGTGTTACAAATGTATACTAGGCATATTTAGGACATAACAATGCAATCTGCATGAGCCAATTTTTATTATACTAAGTTTTTGAAATTTTGACCCAAAAATGTGGCCAGCCCCCAAAAGAATTTGTAAAAATCCTGGAAAAAGCGGAATAAGTAGCATTAGCCTAGTACAGTATGATTGTAATGTCAGGGTACAGCTGTCACACTAGTGAGGAGCAGAAAAAATTGAGCAAGTCTGAGGTTTGTGGTCATGTGAATTGCTCTTAGACACAGGAATGCCCTTGAAAACCCACTGTAACATGCAACATGGCTGGTCTGCATAACCAGAGCTCAGCTGTTGTTGAAACAGGCAATGTATCATTCCCTGATACACCCAAATCTGACAAGGATCAGCACACAAGCAAATGCATGAGGACATGATCTCATGCTCCCAGCCCTGAGGCAGAAGATGAAGAACTGGAGTGGAAATGCACCAAAGAGGATGAGCTTGAACATGATGATGCCACATTCCAAGTCATGGGTGTTGGTGAGGCTGATCTCTGTGTTCAGTTGGTCAACCTTGCCATTAGTGCTGGTGATGACCCTCTTGGTGAGACTTGGTTACCTCTGAGAGAAGCAAAGTGTGCTGCCCAATGAAAGCAGTCACTTAGATGCCCCAAGGAATACAAGAAGGGTCTTGATGTCCATCAGCTCTCACAGAAAGCCATGATGTTCATTGAAGTGGTTCTTAATCCTACCTTATATAGGGTCAATAACATGTTACCACACCCTAAGTACCACATTCAATCTAACCAAAATTTTGGCCACCCTAAAAAGTCATGGGAAAAACTTTGGACAACTGTTTTTTGATGTATTTTCACCTGTAGCATCTGAATCAAGTGTTAGTTTTCCCCAAAAAAGTCATGGGAATCTGGAATCAAAATCATTGTGTTTGTCTGTCCACAACTGTACCACAGAACATGATAAATAAATAGTGTAATAAAATATCAATATCCTGTTCCACCATGGAGCATTATAAACTGTGAAGTAAGCATGTTATATGTAGAGGTGTTGTGAAGGTTCTGAGCTGTTCAGTTATTGTCAGACTGCTGCCTACTGCAAATACAGTGCTGAACTCCCCATTTCTTGCATGAACTGCCTTGTGCTCTTTCACTTTCAAAAGTGGACTGGGGACATTCATGAGTGGTGGGGGTGCTATCAGAGGCTACTCTTTCTCTAGTCAGTCAGGGAAACCATGGATTTTGGACTATCCTGTTCTACCACAGAACATTATAATGTGTGTCATCAATGTGTTGTTGCAAGAAAAAACAACAAAGGTCACAGAATACTCAACATATCATGACTGACTGAGGTTTATTCCATGAGATAAGATCATGTGACAGCATGTGATGGGGTGGTTGAGCAAGGACAAGCAGTGATAGCATTGATGGTTACGGATGCCACTTATCATGTTCTGTGGTACAACATGACACTTTAATACACTCTTTATTTATCATGTTCTCTGGGAGACAAAACAGTGTGATTTGATTGAAAATATTTAGCATGTTAATATGGAATCTCAGTAGCATGTTTCTGCACATAACAAATATTGTTTCAAATGTCATCTTTATGAAGTAAACATTGAGCCAATAATCTGATGTTTTGTGGGTCAACATTGAAAGACTTGGTTAAAGTTTATTAGTATTATCACATACAAAACATTTATCATTTACTTGTGATGTTCTATGTAACATCACCTGTTCTCCAATGACCAGTGTGTTTAAATTATTTCATGGTACAACATTTGATTAATCAATTACAGAACATGCAGAAAACAGTACTAATTTTTTTTTTTGATGATTGCTGTTGGTTTTTGGTGGTGGGTCATAGTAATTGTTTTTCACCAGAAAAATGTCAGAAAAGCCATTCAATACATAAGATTGTTTCTGCTTGTTTAAGCAGAGAGCATGTGATAAAAAAGAGTATCTTTTAAAAGAATTTTTTTTCCCATGTTTGTGCAAAGAAAATTGTAAAATGCTTGCTGTGTCTTGCATCACTGAGGGATCTGACAGAATCCAGGTACATAGTTGTCCAACAACATAGTATGTTTCATTCCTTTGTTTTTGCAGTACTGGCCACCCAGGTCACTAGTTGCGGCTGTGCCAAGTTGTCATCACCTCATCACTTCAGTCAACCCCCCTTGGAGACCTATTAGGTCTGGAGATTTTGATATAAGTATTAACCTAATAGGTGTCATTTTGTTGGGAATTCCCAACTTTTGGGGATTCTCCACCACCATTCCTGGAGATTCTCTGTTCCCTAGCTGGAGATTCTCCAGGGCAGCAATTTAATATGGTTGGAGAAAACACTTTCTCCATAATATATATATATTATACATCAAATGAAAGGATAGCTGGGGTCCAAATTGGACTTTCTCCAGGCTAAATAGACCCCCTTTCCAGGTTGATCCTGGGCTTTCCCCAGGCTAAATAGACTTGCTTTCCAGGTTGATCCTGGGATTTCCCCTGGCTAAATAGACCTGCTTTCCAGGTGAACCTGGGCTTTCCCCAGGCTAAATAGACCTGCTTTCCAGGTGAACCTGGGTTTTCCCCAGGCTAAATAGACCTGCTCTCCAGGGTGAACCTGGGCTTTCCCCAGACCTACATTCTAGGCTGACCTGGGTTTTCCCCAGGGTAAATAGACCTGCTTTCCAGGCAGAACATGGGCTTCCCATAGGCTAAATAGACCCCTTTCCAGGGTGAACCTGGGTTTTCCCCAGGCTAAATAGACCCACTTTCCCAGGCCATGTCCTGGTGGGGATTCTCCATGCATCAGGAAAACAGTGGTTGTTCTAACTGTTCTAATCACAGCTTATCTCAGAAAGGTAGATGTATAAGTGGAATGGATGCCAAGGAACATATAGAGCAAGTGAATTAAGCAAGGCACATATGGTTCTATAGAGTACTGTCAAGTCTGAGCCTACTCTGACCAACTCTGACACTTAACCAGGTCTGGAGAGAGGTGTGGAAGCAAGTCTGACACAGATGAATGGAACTCTGACTAGTGGAGGATTGGCAGGGACAAAGTCAGCTGAGGCAGAAATGGAGCAGAGTGAGGGTGTTGGGTTTAGCTTGTGCACTACCCCCTTGCACAATGTCAGCCCTCATATTTCAGAGGAAGAGACCAGACAGATGTTTGGAGATAACTCTGACAGACAGAAGATGGAGAGAGATGGAGTAGGAACTTTGGTGATATTCATACTGAAGAACAGTGGAGTACTGTACATGCTTTGATGCTGCTATGGAGGTACAGTAACTGGAATCAGGACTGACATATGGAGACTCATAAGTTTTCAAGTAACAACTTCCTGGATGATGAATGAAGGGAAGATGGAGAACATATGACAGGTAACACAGAACAAGCCAAAAAGGAAACAGTCCAGGTGCTGGACCATGTGGTGCACATGCTGCAGAGTACCTGACTGTGCACTGTCAACAAGAAGTCTGAAAGATGGTCACATGACCTCTTGGAGGATGGTCTGCATGGTCTGATGAGAGACCAGTACAAGTCCAACAGAAGGCACAGTGGAGGAGACTTGTAAATGGTAGAGTGCAGGCAGAGTTGGTGCAGAGAGTGTGAATGAGCAGAGGAGTAGGGACTTAGAGTAAATGCATGGTTGTGACAAGTACTATGAATCAAGAGTTACAGTAATATAGTGGCATGAAGATATCAATAAGTCACTTACAGACCACATTAGGACCACAGAAAAAAAAGTGTGTCAGTAAGACAGCATGAATTAGATGATGTTAGACAATGAGCACTAAAGTGCTGCAAATACCAAGACATCAATAGATGCAGTGTAGACTATTAGACCACTTAGAAAAAGTTTTGTTTTCCTAATGCAGCCCACTGGGGATTCTCCATGTCATGTTGGAGATTCTCCATGGCCCCTGGGGATTCTCCATGTCATGCCAGAGATTCTCCATGTCATGATGGAGATTCTCCATGGCTGGCTGTTGATTCTCCATGTCATGCTGGAGATTCTCCATGTCATGCTGGAGATTCTCCATGTCATGCCAGAGATTCTCCATGTCATGATGGAGATTCTCCATGTCATGATGGAGATTCTCCATGTCATGCTGGAGATTCTCCATGGCTGGCTGTTGATTCCCCATGTCATGTTGGAGATTCTCCATGGCCTGCTGGGGATTCTCCATGGCATGCTGGAGATTCTCCATGGCTCCTGGGGATTCTCCAATCCTAATTGACATTGAGGTCCAGTGACATTTTGTGTATACACTTGTGTTTTTCTTGGTATTCTGTGTTTTTCTCATGCAATTTTCCACTTTCTGATAAGATAAGCATACTGTCATGATTGCACAATCAGGAGCTACAACTTTCATTATGACCATATCACTCCATTGTCATTCCCTGTGGTATTAATGCAGTATGATTACAAGTAGCAGTCATCATTAGTGTTGTGTAGTGTAGACTATGCTACATTTTGGTAGTCCGCATTTTTGACTACTGTCACAACTGTGTGTTCATCATAGGTCTTTGCTCACTCCACAACCTTTTCCGCCAGTCATCTGCTCACTCCGCACCAACTCCGCCCAACTTCTGTTGGTTGCAAACCATCTCCACTCCGACTGCTGTCAGACTTGTGTTGCTCTCTTACCGGACCGAGTGGTCTGTCCTCTGAGGGGTCATGTGACTACCTTTGCAGTCAGGTACTCCGCAGCGCACTCACTGCATGGTCCAGTGCCTGGACCATTTCCTTTTCTGGATGTTCTGTGTTACCCATTCATATGTCCTCTGTCTACCCTTCATTTGTCGTCCAGGAAATTTTACTTGAAAATTTATGAGTCTCTGTATGTCAGTTCTGATTCCGATTACTGTACCTCCATAGCAGTATAAAAGGATGTACAGTACTCTGCTGTTCTTCAGTACAAATATCAACTTAGTTCCTACTCCCTCTGATTCTGTCTTCTGCCTGTTGGAGTTACCTCCGACACTCCATCTGTACTCTCCCTCTGAAATACAAGGGCTGAGATCATGCAAGGGGGTAGCGCACGAGCTAAACCCGATGCCCTCACTCCGCTCTGCCTTTGTCTCAGCGGACTTCATTCCTGCCACCACACCACTAGTCAGAGTTTTGTTCTTCCCTGTCAGACTTGCTTCTGAACCACTCTCTAGACCTTGTATAGTGTCGGAGTTGGTCGGAGTAGGCCCAGACTTGACAACTACCACTGACTACAAAAAGTGTAGTGTCGAGAGGCAGTGGTAAGGTCACATGACAACAGATCACATGATAGGGGGTCACATGTTTTGGTCACATGACTGATGACTTAATGGTCACATGACCTGAAGGTGACCCAGGTGTGACACCATCTTGGTCACATGATATAGTTGTCATGTGACCTCTGCACCACAATCCATGGTCATGTGATGTGGTACCTTAGGTCACAGTAAAGGTCTATCATGTGAAAAGACTCACATGATCCAGCACCCCAGGTCATGCCAAAAAGGTGTCATGTGACTTCAATCATGTGATCCGGAGCTTTGGCTCACCACAAAGGGTTGTCACATGACCTGAATCACATGATCCGGAGCCTTGGCTCACAACAAAGGTCTGTCACATGGTGACATGAATCTTGGGTCATGTGATATCACATGACTGTAGTCACTTTGTTTTCAACACAATAAACCTTGCACGTGACTAAGCTGCCCCTGAGTGCATGCTTCCCCACATGGTAGCTGTGCTGCAACATTACTCATGTCACCACACATTCAATTCTCCATATATTGGTCCGTACTTTGTTGGGTAGGCCAGTCTATAGGGTATCTACATCATGTCCGAAAATCAACCAATCAACCTTTCTAGTTAATGAGTGATAACAGGAATGAAAAATGCCAGAAAACATCTCACCATCTCTCCCTCACTGGGTGGATGCCATATTTAATACATTGGCTGCATTCCCCATGTTGGCCTCCACCTATGGACAGGGTTTCAGGGCGGTCCATTGGGAATTGAGTGAACAGGAAGCCAATTACACATCCCAGATGCATGGGAAAACCCCAAACAGCACAAATAAAATAGTGGAGATTTCAAAAACATATCAAAAGCATGTCATTGCTGACCGCCCAGTGGGGCTATGACTACTAAAATTGAGGTGTGGCATCAGGAGGCATGCCCCATCATACTGACATCATGTGCCTTGCTCAGAAATGCAAATGGGCACATCTGGTGAACAGGTCTACTAGTGATTTATAGCTTTGTGATGATTATCACAAAGTGTACCTTTGGACCATTTCGCATTTCTGACACTGTGAGGGGATGCTACAGCAAGGCACATGATGTCTCCAGCATGCCATGGAGAATCCCCAGCAGGCCATGGAGAATCTCCAACATGACATGGGGAATCAACAGCCAGCCATGGAGAATCTCCAGCATGACATGGAGAATCTCCATCATGACATGGAGAATCTCTGGCATGACATGGAGAATCTCCAGCATGACATGGAGAATCTCCAGCATGACATGGAGAATCAACAGCCAGCCATGGAGAATCTCCATCATGACATGGAGAATCTCTGGCATGACATGGAGAATCCCCAGGGGCCATGGAGAATCTCCAACATGACATGGAGAATCCCCAGTGGGCTGCATTAGGAAAACAAAACTTTTTCTAAGTGGTCTAATAGTCTACACTGCATCTATTGATGTCTTGGTATTTGCAGCACTTTAGTGCTCATTGTCTAACATCATCTAATTCATGCTGTCTTACTGACACACTTTTTTTTCTGTGGTCCTAATGTGGTCTGTAAGTGACTTATTGATATCTTCATGCCACTATATTACTGTAACTCTTGATTCATAGTACTTGTCACAACCATGCATTTACTCTAAGTCCCTACTCCTCTGCTCATTCACACTCTCTGCACCAACTCTGCCTGCACTCTACCATTTACAAGTCTCCTCCACTGTGCCTTCTGTTGGACTTGTACTGGTCTCTCATCAGACCATGCAGACCATCCTCCAAGAGGTCATGTGACCATCTTTCAGACTTCTTGTTGACAGTGCACAGTCAGGTACTCTGCAGCATGTGCACCACATGGTCCAGCACCTGGACTGTTTCCTTTTTGGCTTGTTCTGTGTTACCTGTCATATGTTCTCCATCTTCCCTTCATTCATCATCCAGGAAGTTGTTACTTGAAAACTTATGAGTCTCCATATGTCAGTCCTGATTCCAGTTACTGTACCTCCATAGCAGCATCAAAGCATGTACAGTACTCCACTGTTCTTCAGTATGAATATCACCAAAGTTCCTACTCCATCTCTCTCCATCTTCTGTCTGTCAGAGTTATCTCCAAACATCTGTCTGGTCTCTTCCTCTGAAATATGAGGGCTGACATTGTGCAAGGGGGTAGTGCACAAGCTAAACCCAACACCCTCACTCTGCTCCATTTCTGCCTCAGCTGACTTTGTCCCTGCCAATCCTCCACTAGTCAGAGTTCCATTCATCTGTGTCAGACTTGCTTCCACACCTCTCTCCAGACCTGGTTAAGTGTCAGAGTTGGTCAGAGTAGGCTCAGACTTGACAGTACTCTATAGAACCATATGTGCCTTGCTTAATTCACTTGCTCTATATGTTCCTTGGCATCCATTCCACTTATACATCTACCTTTCTGAGATAAGCTGTGATTAGAACAGTTAGAACAACCACTGTTTTCCTGATGCATGGAGAATCCCCACCAGGACATGGCCTGGGAAAGTGGGTCTATTTAGCCTGGGGAAAACCCAGGTTCACCCTGGAAAGGGGTCTATTTAGCCTATGGGAAGCCCATGTTCTGCCTGGAAAGCAGGTCTATTTACCCTGGGGAAAACCCAGGTCAGCCTAGAATGTAGGTCTGGGGAAAGCCCAGGTTCACCCTGGAGAGCAGGTCTATTTAGCCTGGGGAAAACCCAGGTTCACCTGGAAAGCAGGTCTATTTAGCCTGGGGAAAGCCCAGGTTCACCTGGAAAGCAGGTCTATTTAGCCAGGGGAAATCCCAGGATCAACCTGGAAAGCAAGTCTATTTAGCCTGGGGAAAGCCCAGGATCAACCTGGAAAGGGGGTCTATTTAGCCTGGAGAAAGTCCAATTTGGACCCCAGCTATCCTTTCATTTGATGTATAATATATATATATTATGGAGAAAGTGTTTTCTCCAACCATATTAAATTGCTGCCCTGGAGAATCTCCAGCTAGGGAACAGAGAATCTCCAGGAATGGTGGTGGAGAATCCCCAAAAGTTGGGAATTCCCAACAAAATGACACCTATTAGGTTAATACTTATATCAAAATCTCCAGACCTAATAGGTCTCCAAGGGGGGTTGACTCAAGCGGAGCCGCTCAAGTCTGGGGTTCCAGGACTTGAGCTAGCAGACTAAATACTACAAGGAAACAGACCATGAGGCATCTGCATGTAATGAGGCAACTACACTATTGGTTGAACAACAGCAACATATGTCCTAGGCATGTAACGAGCTAATAATGCCAATGGTGGAACTTGTGAGCCATTGGATCAAAGGGAAGATTGCTTTAAAAGGAAAGATAGTCCAACAGATCAGACACAAGGTAATTGTACAGTGAAAAGAGAGAAAACAGGGGTGAAATGTAACATCTTTGGCTTGTTTACTAGTATG
This sequence comes from Pisolithus tinctorius, assembly GCA_024663395.1. Taxonomy (NCBI): domain Eukaryota; kingdom Fungi; phylum Basidiomycota; class Agaricomycetes; order Boletales; family Pisolithaceae; genus Pisolithus; species Pisolithus tinctorius. The sequence continues at coordinate 6,372,758 of JANFAH010000002.1, forward strand.
TTTGCAGTCATTATCCTGCTGGAAGATGATCTCATCAGCAGTTTTACCCCACCACTCCAGGCTATTCTGCAATTCATCCTCCAAAATTCAAATGTAGAGGTCAGCATCCATCCTCCCCTCAATCTTGCATGCATATCCAGTGCAATTGCAGCTCATACACCCCCTCATCATCAAGTTCCCCCCCACACTTGACTGTACCCTGCACCAACCTCACACTAAACCCCTCCCCTGCCTTCTTCCAAGCCCACTTCTTCCCATCTGACCACAGGTGATTAATCTTAGTCTTATCTGACCCTATAACCTGCTTCCAGCCCTCCAGAGTCTAGTCTTTAGGGGCAATAGTAAAGTCCATCCTTGCCTTCTCATGCTGAGCCTTTGAACAATAGCAACACATGTCAAGCACAAGGCAAGAGTCAGAATTGCTACTGTGGAGATAAGGAGCCAGCATAACAGTGAGAAGATGCAGAGATAATGGTCCATTGAATCAACATGCAGTAAAAATGACAGAAGACAAGGCTGAAACCTAGCAGTTTTTGGTTAATTTCCTGCATTAGCAAAACAGCTTTTTTTCCAGTGTCACACAGCAGCACAGGGCACCCTAAAACATGCAATATCAATCAAAATAACATATATAGTGCAATGCTAATGATGCAGGCAGGCTATCTAACATATATAGATTCCAATTAAAATATACTTGTGCTTTGAAATGCAGTATTTTAGTGTGCTGTGGTCACTGGACAATGGGGGACCTTTATGTGGCACTGTGGTACCTGTAGGTGGCCATTCAGCACTGCACAGCAACTTTGGGTTTTACTGATGTGATGTTGTTCATCAGAAAGTTATTGTACACAACATTATGCAGACCATTCACTGCCTGACTCTTCACTGCCTAACCTACTCCTGTTCTACCTGTTGAGGGTAAAAGAAAACTAGACAAATAAAACTAGATACAGGGTGAACACAGTAAAAAGGATATATGCATTTGTGCCCCTAGCTCAGTTGTGCACAGCTAGCAACAACATCTGAGGTGATGGCTTTACAGTATGAAAGTAAACACCATATGTATAACAATGCTTGAAATTCTGGGTGTTGAACCCATTATACACTACAAAAGCAGTCTCATTTGTGAGATACAGGAGCCAAATCCAACAGAAGGATATGTGACCCCATGTAGTCCATTTAGTCACAACATATAGGTAGCCTGTGTGCCAAAATGCCAACACTTATATAGACCCCATGATGGGCCCATCTAAACAGATTAGCCCAGACACATGGACAGGCCTGAGGGCCTATAGTGAGAGCAACATATGTATGGGCCCATAAGCACAATTCCACAACATATGGGAGGGCCTGTGGAGGGTAAGGATGCTGCAACATATAGATGGGCCTGTGACCAAGCAAGTATGCTGAGCTACTGTAAGACATGGATGGGCCCATCCATGGTAGGGTGCACCCCAGTCACAATATCAGGACAGGCCCACCTATTGTATCATGAAGAAGGTCACAACATATGGACAGGCCTGCCTGTCATATGCTTTATAGGCTCACAACATAAAGAGGGGCCCCTCTATGATAGATTACAGAGTTGGCAACACATGGAAGGGCCTGTCTTTGGGATAATATACCCTTGTCACAACATATAGATGGCCCTGTCCATAGCAAGATGTATGCCTGTTGCAACATAAGGATGGGCCCATCTGTTACATTTCACCCCTATTTTTCCTCTTCACTGTACATTTTACTCATGTCTGATCCATTGGACATGTTTTCCTTTTAGAGCCATCTTCTCATTGATCCAACAGCTCTCTACTTCCACCACTAGCATTACATTCTCATAACATGCTTAGGACATGTGCCATCGTTGTTCAACCAATGGTGTAGTTAGCTCATTACATGTGGACACCTCATGGTCCATTCTCTTGTAGTATTTAGACTGCCAGCTCAAGTCTTGGAACCCCAGACTTGAGCTGCTCAGTCATATGCAGCATTCCTCAGAACTTCGCCCTCAGTGTCCCTAACCCGGACCACTCTTACCGGCATTGCCTTAAATCCTTCGTAGTTTACAAAGGTTACTGCAGCTGTTGCTCAGTGGAAACCTTAGACTGCGTTTGAGCTCTCCCTACATCTTGACTTCGGTCAAGTGTAACAAAAGCTCAAGTCTCCAGCCTTTGGCCAAATCAGTCACTGTTTAGTGCACCACCACAAACCCCTGAAACAACCGACATTGGGCACCATTGCGACCCACTCATGAAGAATCATCATCTGATGAAGAACAGGAGAGCACTGTCACAGACACCTCCTCCAATGAACCTGAACAACTGGATAGAGGCTTTACCTCTGATATCCTCTTGAACCTCTTCACCCAATCCCTTGCATCACTTGGTACTCCTGTCCCACCAGTACCTGCCACCACATTTCCTACACCCCTGACCCCACCTCAGAATACAATGTCCAGTTCATCGTCGAAGGGAGTGACTGCCACTACTGGAGTCAAACCCACGGAATTGAAGATCAGTGCTCCATCTGATTTTGATGGAGACCAGAAGAATGCCATGAGCTGGCTGTACTCCATACAGACCTACCTATTGGTAAACGAAGAATTATATGACACAGACACCAAAAAGGTAGTCTATGCACTGTCATACATGAAGAAGGGTGTCACCCGTTCCTGGGCTGCCACCTTCCAGAAGGTATCTCTGGAAAAGAACCCCCTGAGTTTTGGCACCTTCGCCAATTTTACCAAACACTTCAAAGAATCATTCACCTCTGCTGATACTGCAGGTACTGCAATCACCAAGCTGCATACCCTGAAACAAAAGGAATCAGTGGAACAATACATCACTGATTTCCGAACCGCTGCTGCCGACTCTACCATCATGGAAGACATTGCCTTGATCAAGTTCTTTTCACAAGGACTCAAACCTTTCATTGCAAACTGAATCCACATGATGGAAACCACCCCCACCAAGATCGAAGGGTGGTACACCCAGGCACAAAAGTTTGATGCCAAATGGAGGACAGTAAATGAAATCTTGGGAAGAAAAGAGAAGAAGACGTTCCACCCCAGGAACAGTTTTACTGAAGAAAAAGATCCAAATGCCATGGATGTGGATGGAGTGAGACTCTCCAAGGAAGAAAGAGACCGTCACATCAAAGAAGGAAGGTGTTTCAGTTGTGGAAACAAAGGACATCTCTCTCGAGAATGTCCAGACAAGGGGAAAACTCCCCAAAAGAAAGTGAAGAAGATCTGCAAAATTGTAGAAGTCAAAGAAAGCGATGATGAAGAAAAAGTCGCTGGTCCTTCCATCGCCTTCGTAAACATTGCTAGGGCTCTTGGAAAGGATTTTTGAACAGGAACTCTGCGTTGATGCCAGATGTTCCCCAAACTAAGGACAGTCTTGTTTCTGTTGCACCTGTACTTGTAATGTCTACACCGGAACATACTATGCAGATCCCCATTTCTCTTTTTACATCAGAAACAACTTCGAAAGTCATCAACACTACCGCTGTGAGTCAAAGTGAGGTTCAGTGGTGGAAACCAACCAAAACCAACACAAAAGACAATGAAAGCGAGTGGTGGTGTGCCTATGCGGTACCTAGATGGTGGAACCTGTTCTTTGGGAGGTTTTTTTGCGAACTACAACACTCAAAGATGAGTGCTGAGGGTTGGGGGTGCTCCTGACGAAGAAGGAGCAGGAATGCGAGAGGAAGCGACGGAGTAGACTGCTGTCAGCCTACAGAAGGGTGGATGACGACTTAATTCGATGCCCTGAGCTGCACTGAGCTCAGGGAGGACTTGGAGCGAAGTAGATTGATGATAGACGATAATAAGCGAAGTAGACGATAGTTAGACCCTTAATAAAGTCTCAACTATTGAAGCTGCTGAATGATTTACTGAATGATAATAAATTGCGAGCAAGAGGGGCTCTCTGATGTCTCTTTTCTTTTGCTACCTAAGTACAGTGATTTATATACAGCACAGGGGCGTTGCCTATGGAAAGCAAGGTGCAAACACTTGGTAAGTGATTGGTAACTGATGAGTAAGGAATGTAAGCGGTGGGTAATCGTCTTAGAAAGCATTGGTGAGCATTGGTAAGGATAAGTAAGCCAAAAAGCGAAGAATCAGTAAGCAAGGGCAAAAGATTGGTAAGTATTGGCAATAGGTGAGTCAAGGACAATCAGAATGTCAAAGTATGAGTCAAGTAATGTCAGAAACTGGGAAAGTGCACTGGAATCGCATTAGGGGGAGGCTGTGCATGTCACATCTTGAAGAGATCGCCTCTGGGCCAAAGTGGGATGACAGAGAGGCAGCGCTGATCTGATGCCGATATAGTACATCCAAAAGCGGACAGGGTGAGTCAGATGTCAACAGGGGTCAAGCTTTGGGGGTCTGTGGGGTGACAGGAGCATAGGGGATCGCAACTTTCCCCCCCTTACTGTCCTCTCGGTGAAGCAAATAAAAACTTCATGAATGAGGCTCTGTTGGAAGAGAGGATGAAGGGGGAGCGTCTTCTGCTGTATCTTGCAATAAGGAGGCAAGATGTGCATCATACTCGTCATGGATGCGATCAGGGAGAGTGGAGAACAGTAGATTATACTGTAGCTGTCGCAATTTTGGAAGAATGATAGATGAGACTGGTATGAAGACGTTGCAGGGAGCAGGGAGGAAGGATCCATATGCTTCTTGGACTGGAGAGACTGAAACGACCACATAAGACCTTTCCAAGCGAATGACAGACCTGAGGCGACCAAAGAATGTCCTCCTAGAGGTCATACTGACAAAAAGAACACGCTGTCCAAGCTGGATGGGCTGAGAGGGGGCAGACGAGGGTGGGATGTACCAGGATGCTTCAGGACGGAAGCTAGTAGGAACTCCTGGTAGATATATGTAGCCATGGTCCCTAGCAAAGGGGACAAGCGAAATGATTGATGTGGAGGCGGCCATATCAGAAGAATTAGCGAAATGAGCGTCTTTTGGAGGGAGTGCTGTAGAAACGTGTGGAGTGCGCAAATCCTTTCCAATTTTGGAAGGTAGGATCACGTGGCTGAGTACTACAAGCGAGTGTGGGAATGGTTTCGGTGTCTGCAGAATTGGCGGAGATATGTCGAAAACCGGAATGCCGTACACGGGCGCTTAAGAACTTTATTGGCGCTTAGCTCGCTTCCTCCTTTTTCTTTGGCATTGACAACTCGTTCTTGTGCGAGGGATGACTGCCGACATTTCTGGCTGTCCTTCTTCGCATGAGGGCTATGGTCTTCATCTCCATTCATCAGCTACATCCATGTCCACCTCACCAAACACCTTTGGTGTGTGACACCGCTCTAGTGGATTCTGGAGCAGAAATTTCTTGCATCAATTGGGGTTTTGTGCAAAAGCATCGAATCCCCACCCAACACCTCAATGAACCCATCCTCGCCAAAAATGCCAATGGAACCCAGAACTCCAAAGGGAAAATCTTGTTTTCTGCCACCCTTTACTTCAAAATTAAAGGACTTGTCCACCAGTCCTTTTTCCATGTCATCAATTGTGGAACAGAAAACGTCATTCTGGGTCTCCCCTGGCTACAAGAAAACAATCCTGTGGTTGACTGGAGGATGGGCACATTATCCATTGATGAAAAAACTGACAGGTCTAAAGAACTCAGACGCAACATCTCTTCTGTTGCAGTCAAAGGACCTACTGTGAACCTTGTTTCCCCTGTTGAAAAGAAAGGGATAAACAAGTTCATGGATTATGAAGAACCAGAAGACGAAACCATCCGAGCACACTTCGTGATGTCTGTTGGAAAACTTGTCAAAGAAGCCAAGAAGATTAATCCTAACAATAGTCTTCTTCGAAAGATCACCACAGCCACTGAGTTGGCCCAAGAAGAACATAAGAAGAAACCAAAGGCCATCCTCCCCGAAGATTACAAAGACTTTGCCTCGGTTTTTGAGAAACCCTCTGATGGAGTCTTACCTCCATCTCGACCCTACGACCATGCCATAAACCTTGTTGAGGACTTCATCCCCAAGGTGGCTAAAGCATATCCGCTCTCCCCCTCTGAACGGGAGTCTGCAGAAAAATTTATCAAAGAAAACCTTTGAGAAGGAAAGATTCGCCCCTCCAAATCTCCTCAGGCCACCCCCTTCTTCTTCATGGGAAAGAAAGATGGTTCCCTTCATCCTTGCCAGGACTACCAATATCTGAACAAGAATACAGTGAAGGATGCATACCCCCTTCCCCTTATCTCAGATCTCGTCAACAAACTCAAGGGAGCCTCTATCTTCACGAAGATGGACATCAGATCAGGCTACAATAATGTCTGCATCAAAGAAGGAGACCAGTGGAAGGCTGCATTCATCACACATAAAGGCCTTTTTGAACCCACCATCATGTTCTTCAGGTTGTGCAACTCCCCTGCCACCTTCCAACGATTCATGAACGATTCATTCCAAGACATGATCGCAGAAGGATGGTTGGTTGTCTACATGGATGACCTCCCCATCTTCTCCACTGACCCTGAAGAACACAAACAAAGAACCTGTCATGTTCTAGAACGAATGAGGGAACTCTCACTCCCCCTCAAATTAGAAAAATGTCATTTCGATCTTGCCAAAGTGGAATACCTCAGCATGATCATTAAAGAAAACACCATCACCATGGACCCCATTAAAGTCCAAGGCATCACAGAATGGCCCACCCCAAAGAAGGTCAAAGATGTACGATCCTTCCTTGGGTTTGCAAACTTTTATAGGAGATTTGTCCCCTATTACTCCGACATCACTCGACCACTCATTGACCTCACCAAGAAAATGGTCGATTGGAGTTGGACAAAGAAATGCCAGGACGCCTTTGATCTCCTCAAAAGGATCTTCATGGCACAACTGACACTCCAAATGCCCGATACCTCTCGGCCCTTCGCAATAACTACAGATGTGTCAAAGTACACAACCAGAGGAGTTCTCCTCCAGGAAGATTCAAATGGCCAGTGGCAACCTTGTGCCTTCATTTCACAGTTGTTTAATCCAGCAGAACGAAACTATAACATCTATGACAGAGAACTGCTTGGAGTTATTCAAGGATTGAAAACATGGAGACACTATCTCCATGGATCCCTATTCCCGATCAAGGTCTTCACAGACCATAAAAACCTGACATACTTCAAAGCCCCACAAAACCTGAATCGTCGCCAGGCCTGCTGGCTCCTTGACCTCGCAGATTTCGATCTACAACTTGAACATGTTCCAGGAAAAGACCTGGCCACACCTGATGCCCTCTCCTGCTGACCTGACCATGTCCCCGATAATGATGAAGATAACAAAGGAGTCACCCTCCTTCCACAAACCCTGTTTGTCAACCTCATCAATACCAACCTTACTCAGAAGGTTACCTCCTCCTCCATGAAGGACCCTGTCATCCAAATGGCACTTTGTGCCATCGAAAACGTTGACATGCCACTCCCATTCAAATCTCACCTCTCTGACTGGAAATTTGATAATGGAGTGTTACTTTATAAAGACCAGGTATATATCCCCGATGACCCTGCCCTCCAGCGGATTGTTGTGTCCAATCACCATGACCATCCCTCCGCAGGACACCCCAGTGTCTTGAAAACCCAACAACTTGTCTCCTCTGAGTTTTGGTGGCCTGGACTTGTGTCCTTTGTCTGCAAATATGTCGAAGGCTGTGCTGTTTGCCAGCAGAACAAGGTGAACACCCACCTGATGACACCACCTCTTACACCCATTCCCTCCACTTCAACCTGCCTGTTCCAACAGATCTCCTGCGATCTGGTCACCGATTTACCCCTTTCCAAAGGTTACGATTCCCTATTGGTTGTGGTAGACCATGGGCTTACAAAGGGGGTAATTTTATCACCCACGAAGAAGACCACCTCCACTGCTGATATTGCAGCATTATTTTTCAAGAACATCTACTCCCGTTTCGGGCTGTATGACAAAATCATATCCAATCGAGGTCCTCAATTTGCCTCTATGTTCGCAAAAGAACTCGCCTCCCTTCTGGGATACTCCCTCGCCCTGTCAACCACTTACCACCCCCAGACCGATGGAGAAACAGAATGCGTAAACCAAGAGGTGGAGACCTATCTCCACATCTTTTGTCAGAATGACCCCATGTCATGGGTAGACAATCTTCCTATGGCAGAATTTGCACACAACCATTGCCCCCATTCCATCACTCATCAATCACCATTCTACCTCATGTATGGCTATGAACCAAAACCCCTTCCGTCCCTTATCACAGAAACCCACCTTCCTGCTGCCGAGTCTAGACTCAAGGAACTCCAAAAAGCTAGAGAAGAAGCCCTTGTGGCCCATGATCTAGCCAGAAAAACAATGAAAGACCGCTCATCATGACCCTTCACCCTGTTCCAGAAGGTTTGGCTCGAAGCCTGCAATTTGAAATGTTCCTATGAAAATAGGAAACTCGCACCCAAACAAGAAGGACCCTTCTCCATCTCCGATGTCCTATCTCCAATCACGTATCACCTCATAATCCCCACATGATGGAAGATCCACAACATCTTCCATGCTTCTCTTTTATCGCCCTATCACAAAAATGACGTTCATGGACCAAACTTCCCAGCTCCACCACCCGACCTTGTCAATGAAGAGGAAGAATATGAGGTTGAGGCGATAGTCGGCCATAAAAGATCTGGCTGCGGACATGCCTTTTTAATCAAATGGAAAGGTTACCCTTCTTCCAAGAACTTGTGGCAAAAAGAAGCACACCTTGAACATGTGGATGATACACTCTCTGCCTATAAGAAACGTTTTCCTAGAGACTTCCCTCCCCGGAAACAACCCACTCAATGGTCCTCTCATACTATCAGAAACATCACTCTTGAAATGCCCCCTCACCATTACACCTACCCCTGTGAACCTTCCCATTGCCACACCCCATTCGCTCGACAACAGCAACAACCTGCCAGTGATCAAATGATCACCTCTTACCGACTCTTCGTCGCCGATCCTGCCATTGTCGGCACCATCTACCATGAGGTAGACGAGAACTCCCCTCTTGACCTTGTGTATCATGCAACCATCCAAGCCCTTTGGCTTGAGGAACTCTCTCACTATGTAAACTGAAAAAGTCCCCTTTTGTCCCCTGCTCAAACCATCTTGAATGAGATCACCGCCCAGCAGGTTCCCCTGCTTTTAAAACTTTTTGACGTTCTTGGAGGCACAGACCTCATCTATAATGTCCATCAGTACCCAACGTTGGTCGCACCCCCTCCTCCCAGGTCTCAAAGACCCTCGACTGCAACCTCTCCCCCGGTTTCCTCCATGTCATCTTCCCCTCCAGCATTGTCACCATCGTCATCCTCCCACTCTTCCCACTCTCTTCGAAGAGCTGATAGACCTCATGCCTGCTGCCTGTCAGGCCCTACTCCTCAACCCTGTGAGTCTCATGACTCCCCATCTGAAATAGACCCTGAGACCATGTTTGGCGTCTCCCGTGCAGAACTCGACTACATGTTAAACATCGTCGAGACACTGGCCCAGTTACCCCCATCACCCGTCCTAAACACCATGACTGAGTTTGATAGACCTCTTACTCCATCTGACCTGCACTGTTGTCAGACATGCTACATCTGCCGCCATCTTGGCCATATCCATGTCAATTGTGGACTCTATGAATGTCCCCTTTGCCATGCCACTCGCCCCGGACACACTCAAGCTCAGTGTCCTTCCTTGTGTCCTCGCCATCCATTACAGGACAGAATCACCACTCCCACATTAGTGGATGATTGTACCCTCATCAGGAGCAAGGATAATGATTTGTATGACAACAATTTTGATTTCAATGACTCTGCCGTCAGCAACATGACTGGAGAACCTTATGGAGAGTAGTTGAAGTCAGGGACTTCAACACTTAGAAGGGGGGTAATGTTACATTTCACCCCTATTTTTCCTCTTCACTGTACATTTTACTCGTGTTTGATCTGTTGGACATGTTTTCCTTTTAGAGCTGTCTTCTCGTGGATCTGACGGCTCTCTAGTTCCACCACTAGCGTTACATTCTCAGAACATGCTTAGGACATGTGCCATCATTGTTCAACCAATGGTGTAGTTAGCTCATTACATGTGGATGCCTCATGGTCCATTCTCTTGTAGTATTTAGACTGCCAGCTCAAGTCTTGGAACCCCAGACTTGAGCTGCTCAATCATACACAGTGTTCCTCAGAACTTCGCCCTCAGTGTCCCTAACCTGGACCACTCTTACCAGTGTTGCCTTAAATCCTTCATAGTTTACAAAGGTTACTGCAGCCATTGCTCAGTAGAAACCTTAGACTGCGTTTGAGCTCTCCCTACATCTTGACTTTGGTCAAGCATAACACCATCAGTAATATCATTGACAGTGTCACAACACATAGATGGGCCCATCTAGTAAGATGCATCCCTGCCACAACATAAAGACAGGCCCATCCATAGTAAGATGTACCTGTTGCAACATAAAGACAGGCCCTTCAATATATATCATTTACAGGGTCACAACACATAGACAGGCCCATCTAGTAAGATGCACCCCTGCTGCAACATAAAGACAGGCCGGTCAGTAATGTCATTTATAGCATCACAACATATGGACAGTGTAGGAAATTATAATAAAAGGCTGAGAGTGAGAGGTTGGGTGAAATCTGAGGGGAGAGAGTAAGCCAAAAGGGGCTTCTATAGCCTGGAACTGGATGGAGGGGACATCTGAGGACTTCTATGGCTGTCTGGGTGCAGGGAAACAACCTGCTCAATTTCATCTCTGGTCTGTGGTAACTCATCTATTGTTTAAAAAAAAAACTACTACACCAAGTACTGGGTAGGGCTGACTAAGCAACCTAAAAGCGAAATTCTAAGTACCACTAGCAGAAAAATACCTAGAATGAAAACTAAACAAAATGAACAAAATAAAACAAATCCCCTAGTAGGGAAATTACATTCCCTACATCCCAGGGGTACTTGAGATATTGACTGTCCCCAGTCAACTTGAAGGCAGCTCGACTATACAAGAATCCGAAGCCACAAGGGAGGGGGGCAAAGCAACGCCTCGTCGACGAAAAACGGTTGCTCGAGATGGCACAAAACAAGACATGATGGTAGAAGGGAATGCGACAAGCACAGCGCAAAATGAACAGAGAGAACCTGCAACCCCAATCCTGAGATATCCATAAATCTGCCCAAGGGTACCCTCATCCACCAAAAACCAAATGTAGCCATGAGTTCTGCAGCGACGATGACAGAAAAGGTACCATTCCGAAGCTGTTGAACAGTAGCATCAGGATCCCGAAAAGCGAGAGATCCGTTCGAGAAACGGGCGAGATACTCGCAGAGTCATCCTAAGGTGCTTGCAACAACAAAATGCCACACATCTCCACAATGGCAGTAGCGAGCATGATGTATGATATACCGTCGGAAAGCCCTCGATGAGTAGTACAAAGTCCCTGAAAAGCGAGAGGTCTGGCGGTGAAATGGGCAAGCTATCATGCATACAGCATTGTTGACTGAAGAGGGAACACTGCAGAGCAACGACGGACACTCGGGATGTGGCGAAACTGCCAGTAACGATGGAGGGGAACGTAGCGAACATGCTGAAAAGGAGATGGAGGGAATCTGTCTACACGGGCCTAAGATATTTGCAAAGTTGTCCGAAAGTGCCTCTAACCACGAAAACAAGTGTATCTCACTGATGTCTGCGCGGAATTTGACAAAAGAGGCGTCCCCGGAAAGGGCTGCACGAGGGGAACGGACTTCCAGAAAAGCAAGAGGAACGGTGCTCGAGTGCGCGAGATATGATGAGAGGACTTCGAGGGTGGGGAGAAGGGCTTGACTTGCACAACAACAGCTGGGACGATCAACACGAAGTTCTGGGAGGTGGTAGGGAACTTCTAGACGAACAGGGAGAATGAGGAAATACGCTGCTTGGACCAGCTGATCCCGAGTTATACGCGAAACTGGCTCGAAGCCCTCTGGATACGAAAGCACGGATATCTCAATAACGGTTGCGCGGAATTTTACAAAGTATGTGTCCCCAGGAAGGGTTCGGCGAGAGGGATGAACGACCCAAAAAGCGAAAGGAGCGACGCAGAACTGCGCGAGTGACTATGGCATGACCTTGAGCATGGGCCTTCACACAAAAATGCAAATATCTCCGGAGCTACTGGACCTATCCGAACAATCCTGATATCAACATGGAGCATTCGTCGTGGACTACAGTCCTCCCAAAAGGCGAGAGGCGCAGCGCGGAAACGGGCGAGATACGACCACAGGACCCTGAGAATGGACCTATCCACCAGAACGCGAATATCTCTTGAACGGCTGGGCGCATGCAAACAAGCATGGTACCAACAGAGAGCTGATGTCGAGTGGTATGGGCCTGCCAAAAAGAGAGAGGCGCGGCGCAAAAATGAGCGAGATACGCGCTGGATACGTGCTCGGTATGAGGGAGGTAGTATTCACCTTGATGAGGGACGAGTGGTGGAGATGGTGGCCTCGTCGACAGCGTGCCTTGCCGGAACTGTATCTGCGGATGGGAGGCATCACATAGAGCATGGGAGGGTGCTAGGTGCGATGCTACTTGGCGTTCTGCGGGGAACTTGAGTCTGGGGGAGTAAAACACAGAACAAAAGAAAAGAAAAACTAAACATGTATAAGAGCTAGTTCAGTAACGAAGTCCCACAAAGAATCCAGGTGAAAAAACCCAAAAAAAAGTCCCAGGCCTTCATGACATAAGCATACAGAGTTCAATTGGAGCCCCAATTTAGGAGGAGAGCATCTGGTGTATGGCCGAGATGCTGTGCTAGAGGCAGGGTTATGCATCAAAGCTCCACTTGTACAGCATCTACTCTTGCTTCTCCCTCTGTTCGTTGCCATGCCCCCTCGTAAAGCAGCAAAATCATCCAACCACAAGGGTAAATCTCGTAGTTCACAGTCCCTGGATGGCCACTCGACACAAGTGTCGTGGTCAGATAAGGATATGTTTGCTCTTCTTGACTTCATCAATTCCCACAAGGCAACCACTGGTGACAGTTTAAATTTCAAGGTGCCATTTTGGAATGCCTGTGCAGCTTCTCTGATGCTTGCAAACCCTGAGAAAGGGGGGCCCAAAACCCCTAAATCATGTAAAGAGAAATGGAAAAGGGTGTGTGAGTCAGTCAAACAACAGAATAACTAGCTGATATCACACAGCTATGAAGCACATACACAGTCATTGATCATCTCAGCTGTTGATCTGGATTTGCATATTCCCTGAAGTCAGGGGCTGATATCGGTGTTGCAAACGAGAATTCATGGGATGGTTATGTGAAGGTATGATTCAATCTGATCGGATTGAATGTCCTGTGCTAATGACGATGTCAGCAGGTCCACAAGGATGCAGCCCCTTATAAAAACAAGGGATGGCTATTTTATGACAGGATGAGTGTGCTCATACCTTCCAAGTGCAAGGGCTTGAATCGCTTTTTGGCATTGAGTATCAATGATTCTTCTGGAGGCCCATCCTGCACCAGGTTGAGTTCTTCCAACAGCAAGAGCACGGGGAACAACACGCTGTCCCTGGGGTCACATTCCATTGACCTCATGATACCAGCACCCATCGGAGGAAGTGCACCTAGCACACCAGCAATCAGTCACAACATGGATATGTCATCCATTGTCTTATCAGCATTGCCATCTACCAACCAAACAATTTTCTACCCATTCACGACTGGAAGCGCTGGCTTCAGTATGCCAACAACTTCCTATGCTCCACCATCGTGGCCATCTGCCAATCAACCCTCGTTCCACTCATTTGCAGCTGGAAATCCCATCCCCTCTATGCTAACAACTTCCCATCACCCAGCACCATCTACCGTTGCTTCAGTTCATAGCAGATCTACTTTTAACTGGCGCTCAGACCAGTCTGCTGCCCCCCCTGGCACACCATCAAACTTCACTCCTCCAACTGCCCTGTCATTGTTCGATGGCTTGTCTGTCAGCTCTGTCAAGCCATCCTTGAGTATTTCGGCTCATATGGAGCGCTCCAGCAAGCGGAAGGCAGATGATGACAATGATCAATCTGTCATATCGGGTGCTCTTTCAAGCACTGCGGGTTCAACTGCCTCATTGGCACGAAAGCGATGCACAGGGAACATGATACTTGAATGAGTGGAAGAGGAAGTTGGAGGTATCCATGGTACAGTCTGCTCACATATGACCGCTGTCACTCATGCAATCACATCCCTTGCGGAGTCACCTGTGCCTGTTCAACCTGTGGCCGATCCCAAGCCCGATTTCTGCCAAGACCTGGTCCATCTGTTGGTGACTGAGGCAACACAGAAGCTGTTGCTGTTGGACATGGATAAGTTCTTGCCAGCTGACATTGTCAGGATTGCAAATCACTTCGAGGGAAATGTTGCCCATGCCAGTCTGTACTTATCATTCACTAGCAACCCTGACTGTATGGCTACAGTTCAGCATGTGTGGCTTGAGGTGAAGCTCAATGAGATTGGGAGACATTTGCAATAGTTGTTGTACTTGCAGCTTGTAGTGTTCATTTTTACCTTTACATTTGTTGCAATATCATCCACGTTTTGGTTCTCAAAGTCTACCTCTGGAGACTCAAAAAGAAATGCATTTTGGATCATATGGGTAGTGTAATGTAGAGGGAAATGATGGTATATAAATGCTAATCCACAATGAACTCTCCCCTTCATACTTGTTCAGCAATGTAACTATTCCAAATGCTTTGCACGATTGCACCCCACCTCTCCAACATCCAAAGGCATTCTGCGGCAGTTGGAATGCCATCGGCAATCACGCTGATCACCTCTTCTGACTCGTCTGGCAGCAGAGGCAGTACAAAGCCTTCAATGTCGTCTAATTCCAATGGATCATACATGCGGATGATGTTGTGAATGCAACACAAAGCAGGAGGGATATGGGCCTGGATGTCCATGCCATACTCTGGAGGCACGATGAGAATTTGGAAGCACCATTTGATGACTCCAATTATCCATTCAATCATGTTTCGAAGCTGCATGTGGTGAAGGTTGTAGCATTCCTCGGTGTTTACTGGTCTGTAAATTCCAATGAATTATAAGTAAATAAAAACACTGATAGCAATACTTACCGTATGTGCGCATGGCCCCATTCTGCAAGATGGTATCATTGCCCTTGGAATGGAGTTAGGAGTTGGGGGCAATTGGGGAATCCTGCATCAGCAAGGTAGTACTTGCCATCTGGAATAGCGAGATCGCTCAGCCACGCATTGTGATAGACCGACAAGTTGGCCACAGATCCCTCCCACCCACTGTAGGGAGTAGTATACTCCCTGAGGCCGAAATAGGGATGCCAACACCAAAAACCACCATTACCATCCACGTCTAGTGTCTTCAGAATTATCCCATCTGCCTCGTGTGCCTGAGGCCAAAATAGGGATGCCAACACCAAAATTCTGCTGTTACCATCCACATCTATTGTCTTCAGAATTATCCCATCTGCCTCGTGTGCTGCCTTGCCTGTCAAACCTTTGGAGCTCCCTGGTCCATCAATAACACACACCAGTCATCGTCCCGAAGTTCCACATCAACGTCAACCTGACATACATCTATCCAGAATTCCACAGTCGTGCCGCTTCAACCCTCGCCTCACCACGTAGCCAGGAAACCATGCAGATCATCAGTAAAAACTCCGGTTACCCCTCTCATTCCTTTCCCGTGAACCTTTCTCTGCAAAGCGAGAACCCCTTTCTACCTATGGCCTCTACCCTTCGCGTTCCACTCTATGGTACAGTGTACACTTGTCCTGTTGGAAGATACCTGTCTTTCCTGTTGTATTTCTCAGTTACTACCTTACAGTTTGTTTTCACATGTTGCTGTATGGCTTTGACGTCTGACACATCATCCCCTTTATTTTTTGGAGTTTTGCTTCTCCCACCCCACATTTCTCTGATCAGTACCTTACTATCCATGTACTACATAATCCTGCCTCAGCGACGAAATGAGAATAATCTCTTTTGGGACCCACATTCTGCATCTAGCACGAGTCTAAAGAGTTCAAAGAGTCTTCACATCCTCTGTGTCTGCTGTGTATCTGTGTCTTTGTGTCTACTGTGTCTACTGTGTCTTTGTGTCCTTGTTCCATTAGTACTCATTGCCTCTCCCACGCACTTAATTTGTCTTGGAGTTACTTCCTTGGTGCAAGATCGTCATCTGGAATTTCAAAAGCAAGTCTGTCCCTTCCCTCGACTCTGTGGAATTAAATTCCATGACCCACATTCAACTCTTCAACCGACTCTACCATCGCATTCTACATCTCCTTCCTACTCAGCACCCCTTGGGTCGAGCCTAGGGATTTTCCCTACAGCTTTCCCCTATTTGCATGCTACCCAGAAGTAGTGTCTCACATTGTTTTGGAGCCCACCATGAGGGGTCTGTAGATCTGGAATGGAGATCCTTATGACCCACTCATCAAAGAACCAAACTCGAAGAGCTCCTAGAGCCCTTCCGCAGACTATCTATTTCCTCATCAGAAATCTTAATTCTGGTATCTGATCCTAGAGATATTTCAGAGCCACACTCATCAGACTCAGATCTTGGGTTAGACGAGATCTTCTGGAGCCCAGAGTCCCCAGCGTTTTACCCAGCATTTCCAGGAGGTTTCGACTTTGACAAACCCTTTGATCCTCCTGTAGAGTGTCAAGAACTTTCACCTCCCTCAGAACTAACCTCTTCTTTGCCCTCGTCATCTAGTAATTCCGAACTCGCTGCTGAACAACTCCTTATCCCTTCGCAATCGCTCACTTTAAATCCCGCTATCGTTTCCCCACCCCAAGTTCCCACTCAGAATACCTCAGTCACCCCACTCTTAAATTCTGCATCCATTCGCATAATGTCTGGAGCTAGAGACATGCCACTTAGGGGCTCTAACAAAGCCCTGAAGTTTTCCGGTCATACTGAAGACATCACTCGCTACCTTGAAGACATCAAACAACTCTGCGTTGAAGCTGGCCTTGACACCGGAAGAGATAAAATCCACTGGGTCATCCATTATGCCGATCATGATGAGGTGGAATTTTGGTCCACCTTAGACACTGCAACCAATGGCTTCAACAACTGGGACACGTTTTTCAAAGAACTCCTGAACTACTACCCAGGTGCCTCAGTGCAAGATTGCTGCTATACCAAAGCTGACCTGGAAACCCTACTCTACCATCAAGTCCAGAAACCTATGGGATCGCTGGAAGATCTCGGTAAATACGTCTGGGAATTCCAATGCATCCTGGGCCTTGTCCAGAAGAAGAAGAAGCTCCCTGAAGACTACATCAACAAGAAATTCCTTGAGGGGTTTCCCCCGACGTTCTGGAATTCCTTGCTCACGCAATTGCAACTTTCAGATCTAGATCATGACATCAACGAACCTTGGGAGTTCAATCTGGTCTACAAGCACGCTAACTACCTGCTCAGTGGAGCAAAACGAAATCTCCCCCAGCCTGATTCGTCGGCTTTGTTTCCCCAGAACTCTGCACCCCCTTCATCGTCGACTGTCCCCACTATCTTAAAACATGAGTACGTCCAAGTCACCCAACAACCTACCGACATGTCACCCCCTCAGCAAGGTCAAGAGGCCCAATTCCGTCGCTCTTTTGACCCACAGTGTTTCTTCTGTGGGAGCACCGATGGTCACTGTACAGCAGAGTGTGCACTGTGTCATGAATATGTACAAGCTGGGAAATGCACCCTGATAGGGGGAAGAGTATTTATGCCTGATTGTTCTGACATTCCCAGGATGGCTGCTGGCCAGAACTTTAAAGAAAAGATCGACAACTTCCTCGCCATGTGCAATTCTATCATCGCTTCAGCAAACCTTGTCTCCGTACAACGTCCTAGCCAGTCATCGAACTCATCTCAAGGACGTGATACCCCACCTCATCTTGTCAGCACGATGTTCTTCACTAATGAAGAATCCACGGAGTTTCAGGTTGACCTACATCCCTCCTCCTACCTAATTGACGAAGAACTAGAGAGCAATGCCGATGAAGAAGACCAACGTGCCCTGGCAAGAGCTTACGCGCAAGTAGAAGAATTGAAAAATAATATCAAGAAGAAGAAGGCTGCTCGTTTCGACGGTGTAGAAATTCCAGCCCGCCATCAGTGAAACCCCACGACAAGTCCAGCGCCTGCTAATGCGTCATCCGCCCCCAGGCCAGTCGTTAATTCCATTCCAAATGATCCTGTCCATGTTACAGAGAACCCAACCATTAGTAAAACTCTGGCCATCTCTAATCCCACAGATCCCAGGAAATCTAAGCCTACAACAATTCCCGCACCCCAATTTTGATACCAGAGCAGTTTCGATGAAGTGGCTGCTACCAGACGTCTTGTAAACCAAGTCTTAGAAGCGAAGATGGAAATCTCTACCAAAGACCTCCTTGCTGTCAGCCCAGAGATTCGTAAGCAGGTCTGAGAACTGGCTGCAATGAAGAAGATAACGATTGGGAGCCTGGAAACAGCATCAGAAGCTGTGGCATCACCTACCTGGGCATCCTATGAACAATTCTGGGTCAGAGATGTCGAAGGGAAGTGTGTAGGCCTCGCTACTGCCCCCTTACGTGCTGTCGATGGCATCTTAATGGACAAACTCCACGTCGAATGCATTCTGGACAGTGGTTGTCAGGTGGTAGCCTTACGTCATGAACTATGGGAGGCCTTAGGGGCTCCTCTTCATTCTGACATGAGCATGACTCTCGAAGCCACTAACCAATCCAAAGAAAGTACTCTAGGTGTCATAGAGAATGTGTCCTTGTGCATAGGGAATATCGAAGCACACCTCCAAATTCAGGTCGTTGATCACACTCCATTTGATCTACTTCTCGGGCAACCCTTCTTCTGTCTGCTCACCAGCATCCTATGAGATTTCCCTGATGGGGAACAGTCCCTAGAGATTTGTGACCCTAACACGGGAAGACAGGTATTAATTCTGATGCACCCTCGAAACAGACTACAGCCTCTTCCATGGTTCGTAAATTCTGATGACAAGGAAGACTACTTCGCATGCAAGGAGATGTGTTGCCACATGAAACAACCTGAGCAGGGTTTTTAGTGTCGGTCGATGACTCATTTAGATTGCGAGGAGGCCATGATAACGTTTTCTCCGTGTGCTTGCTCTACATTTCTGACTCTCCCTTGTTACCTTCAAAGCCGGTTTCTCTTTTCTCTACAGATACTACCCAAAATTCCGCTGCGGCATTGCTCTATGATTTACAAAACAACAGTATGCCCCCAGTTGACCTGTTCGATTCTAGTTTCATTTCTTCGAATGACCCTTTCTTATTTTCTACTAGCACTACTGTTTCACCACTGACAATTTCAGCCTTACATTCTACTTACCAGTTCGATCCCATCCTTCATATCTTAAAATACAAACCTGTAGCAAAGAAGGTCAGGCCTGTACCGACATCGACACCTGTGGAATTCCGGGTTGAGCATCGGGAGGCTGGAGACCCTCTCGCAGGCTTACCTGTATTACCTACTCATCCTCCTCCATTTGTGCCAGGCTCCAGGTTCACCCAGGAAAGGGCTGATGAGTTCGATCTGGACCCTTCAAAGTTCCTCTGGCCCACAGAGTTAAATCTGGTGCGATGGCTGGTCAAGACACACGAGACTGCCTTCGCTTGGGATGCCTCAGAAAGAGGAACCTTCTGAGAAGATATGTTTCCACTGCTGAAGATACCCACGCTAGCCCACAAACCCTGGGTCGAGTGGAATATCCCCATACCTCCTGCCATTTTTCGTGATGTCATCGGCATAATCAAAGAAAAGATTTCCGCAGGTGTCTACGAACCGTCTACTTCATCCTATCACTCAAAATGGTTCTGTGTAGTCAAGAAGGATGGAAAATCTCTGCGCCTGGTCCATGACTTACAACCTCTGAACGCCGTATCTATACAGGATTCAGCCATTCCCCCTTTCGTCGACTCAATTGCAGAAGCTTTCACCTGTCACTCTGTCTACGGAATTTTAGATCTCATGGTCGGATACGATCATCGCACCATCCACGATGAATACCATGATCTAACTACTTTCCAAACCCCTATTGGTACCCTCTGACTCACCAAACTACCTATGGGCTACACAAATGCCGTCCAAATTTTCCATGGAGACATCTGTTGGATATTAAAGGATGAAATTCTGGAAGTTACCATCCCATTCATTGACGATTGTCCGATCAAAGGCCCCAAATCTCATTACCAAAATTCCAACAGTACATACCAGACAATCACACAAAACTCCAGGATCAGACGCTTCATCTGGGAACATCTGCAGAATGTCAACTGCATCTTACATTGCCTGTGTCATGCAGGAGCTACCATCTCAGCAAAGAAATGTGTCATCGCCACACTGTCTATCATAGTGGTTGGGCATAAGGTGTCGTTCGAGGGGAGAATTCCAGATGAAGCTAAAGTCCAAAAAATTAAAGATTGGCCCTACTGCACTAACGTCACCGACATGTGCGGATTTTTAGGTCTTTGCTCGTACTGCAGGATCTTTATCAAGGATTTCACTAAACACGCACGTCCCCTCGTTGAGCTGACCAAGAAAGACATCTCCTTCGAATTCTGTGATGAACACAAAGAAGCCATGGACTATCTTTGCCAAGCTATTGTCTCGTCCCCTGCCCTATGCACTATCGACTACAATTCCGATAAGAAGGTTATTCTAGCAGTCAACACCTCAAATATCACTATAGGATACCTCCTCATGCAGGAAGGGGAAGATGAAAAACACTACCCTGCAAGGTTCGGCTCGATAACTCTCAATGACCGTGAACGCCGTTATAGCCAAGCCAAACTGGAGCTCTTTGGTCTTTTCCATGCTTTACACAATGTCAGACTTCACATTTTTGGCGTGTGGAATTTAGTTGTTGAGGTTGACGCACGATATATAAAGGGGATGATTAACAATCCTGACTTACAGCCCAACGCTACCATCAACTGCTGGATTGTGGGAATTCTTTTATTTGACTTCAAGCTCATACATGTCCCCGCACACAAGCATGCAGCACCAGATGGTCTTTCAAGGAGACCGAAAGCAGCAGAGGATGAGGATGGGGAAGAGGACTACAAGGACTGGATAGATGAGTGTGGAGCCTTCGCTGTCGAGCTCTTGAACTGTAGGGAGGCCTGTTTCGAGTCCCAGCCTTACCCTTCGGAAATTCCAAGTACCTTGTCAGACTCACCTTTGGTCTTGTCACAGAGTCTAGGCATCTACTCCTCCAATCAAACCTCATCGAGTGTCTATGAGATGGAAATTCCACACTCAGAGAAAGCGATCCAGAGAGAGGAGAGGTTGAGAGTGGTAAAGGAATTTTTGGAGACGAAGAAGACGCCAGAAGGATTGGAGGAAGGGGAGTTGGAAAGCCTGGTGCATCTCGCCACTTGGTATTTTGTCAAAGGAGGAGAGCTGTGGAGGAAAGAGCCTCAAGGACGTCACCAACTAGTAGTCGCTTCTCACAAGCACCTTGGGATTCTTCATCAGGCTCATGACGAACTAGGGCACAAGGGTATCTTCTTGACCCACATGCATTTGCTGACTCGTTTCTGGTGGCCTATGCTAGAGCAGGACATCTGCTGGTATGTCAAGTCATGTCACAAATGCCAACTACGCCATCTGGATTGCGTTCATATTCCACCAGTCGTCGCCATCCCTGAGCCCCTATTCTTCAAAGCATACATGGACATGTTTTTAATGCCAAAGTCGAATGGATTTCGCTATGTCACCCAAGCGCACTGTTCACTTACTAGTTATCCAGAGTGGGCTATGCTTCACACAGAGACTGGCAAGTCCATCGGAAAATTCATTTTCGAACAGATCTTGTGCTGCTGGGGTGCAGTTGTGGAAATTGTCACAGACAACGGTGGTCCCTACATCCTTGCTCTTGATTGGCTTTCCAAAACCTTCAGAATTTGCCACATCCGAATCTCACCCTATAACTCCCAAGCTAATGGAGTTGTTGAGCATCAGCATTTCAATGTGAGGGAGGCATTGGTAAAGAGTTGCAGAGGAGAAGCATCAAAGTGGTCGGAAGTGGCTCCTGTGGTGTTCTGGGCAGAGAGGGTTACGGTTCACAAGGCAACTGGGTTTTCTCCATTTTATATGGCTCACGGCGTCGAACCTAGACTCCCTTTTGACATTGTCGAGGCGACATTCTTGGCCCCTTTTGAGGTGGTGTGAGGAATCCGCATTCCCTGGACGCATAAGCCCCTATCATTAACCGTTCCATGACTACTGTTACGTCTGCTCCCCTCTCGCGTTCACCATTGTTCACGTGCTACCTTCCCATGCCCTCGCTCCCTCTCGTGCAATGCTATACCTGCGGCTGCTGTGCTCTGGTTGTTGTTTTTCCTTGGACTCTTTCTCTTATCATGGCCTCTATTCCTTTAGTGCTTGTAGTATACCCTCAACCTCTGTTTTGGCCTGTCTTCTGTGTACGCGCTGTCATGCGGCTTTCCCTTACTGTACCCTATCTTACTTAGGTTCCGGGTTTGTCCGGACTATAAAGCCCTGTACTTAGGTACAGAATGATACCTTTTGGCACTCAGAAGGTCACCACAAGTTTCCTTTACACTTTGTCTACACTGCATGTCTCGCATTCTGCCGCGCACGAACTACATATACCGCTCGCACCACTCACATCACCAGTACTATTCCGTGGACCACGCTGTGCACATCATGAACCACTACCGCTACAAACTGCCAGGTCTCACCTTCTAGTCTCAACAGTCCAGAATCCCTTGGGATGAGCAATTTGTTCCCTTCATTTTTTCATTGTTGTTATCTAAGCCATCTAGCTCGTATTATACAGCTACTTGGACTTTTCCTACAGCAGAATTTTACTCGACGTCAGAACTCATTCCCCATCATGCCCACCAACTCCAGAAACATCCAGAAGACCTCGCTCAAATCCATGATCTCATTCTGAGATCCTGCTTCATGTCAGTCAAAGACTTCATCACTCGTTTTGCACACACTATCCAAGACTTCAACTTCGAACCTGGGTCACTCATCCTCGTGCGGAACTCACGTATTGAGCGAGAACTAGATCACAAGACCAAACCATGCTACCTAGGCCCCATGATCGTCGTTCAGCATACCAAAGGAGGCTTGTACATCCTGGCAGAATTAGATGGAGCTGTGTCCAAATTCCACTTTGGCGCCTACTGTCTTTACCCCTATTTCCTGCGGAATGACTCTCGTATCAAAGTCACGCAGTTGACTGGAATTTCCGCAGGTGACTTGGATCACTTGGAAGATGACTCACTACCAGACCCTGCACTCGCTGGCATCCCTTTGGACAAATCAGATGAGTAGCACATCTTTCTCTCTATCTTTTTCTTTCTTTTCTTTTCTTTTCTCTCTTTCTTCACTTTTCCTTTCGCTCATATAGTTACCCTCTTCGTCTCATATGAAACAAAACCATCACAAAACAAAAAATGAAAAAAAAAAAAAAAAATTCCACTCATCTCCAGCCTCTCATCGATTTGTTCTCTTTCCCTGCTCCCTTCTTAGCAATGATCCTGTTCAAAATGCTGAAAGATTCACAAAATAAAATAAAACAAATAAATTCTGCAATCTACTTATGCTACTGTACACGTACCTACATATCTTTGAGCTGATCCTTCAACCTCTTCAGCTCCTTGCGTTGCCCCTGAACTGCACCGGTCTGTTGCTCTACTCGCATCTGGTGGATCTGGGTTAACTCAAACTCCTCGTCGTCCACCCTACCCTCCAACAGTCGGATGCACTCAGCAAGAGCCTCGCACGTAGTCGATTCACTCGAGTTTGCGACCGGTGGACCTTCGGACTCGTCCTGCGCACTGACGATGAGTGCGGGTGGATCATCCAATAGTCCTGTCGGTCTGCCAAAAAGCCCACCATTGCCAAGGTCTCCTGGATTGTCCATCGGTGGCGGAGTTAGCTCTGGACGAGGTCGTGGTGCAGGGGTTGCTGATGGAAGGAACAGAGGTGGTTGAGGTACAGGAGGTGGAGGCATGTCAGAAGACAAAGGGGGACTTGCTCGAGGTGTTGGATGCTCGGGAGGTGGTTCAGAGTTTTGCCTGGGAGGTGGTTTGTGAGCAGGGATTCGAAGCTTCAACCCGGTCAACACTGGAGTTTCAGTTGTCACTGTTACCGATTTGACCCGTTTGTGTGATGGCCCAGCAGCCGTCTCTCCACTACCAGCATTCTTGTGCTGTGTTACGGTTCAGTGTCCTCGTTCTTCACATCCCAATCAGCTCGTACTCACCTTCCTACCCACTCTGAGCAACCGGCTACACTTCTGCTTGGCCTGCCTGCATCGCTCGCACGACTCCCCAGGTAGCCCTTCGCACACTGCATTTACCTTCGTGCACTCCTTGCATCAAAGGTTGACTTCGGGTGTTGGAGTGCCAGTTTTCGATGGGTCAGGGTTAGGTGGACGGTCACTTTTGTCGTTCTCCAGCTCGTCGACTTTGTCTGTGGCCTGCAGAGTTTTTTTCTGAACATTAGCCATCGCGCTCGGAGTTTCCTGGAGGGTAGGATGTACCTTTTCCTTGCCCTTCCCCTTGCCTGTACTATCTGTCTGTCACCTCACTGGTCGTCCAGCCCCCCCTGAAGACTCCCCTGCTTCAGTGTCGCTGAGCGTGCAGCCTTGACCTTCACCTGTTGCCATTGCTGCCTGTCTACGCGTGCACATAGAAGGTTCTCTTGTCAACCTCTCCACCTCGAGCTGCGCCCTCAACCACCAGAGTCTGCTGACTTTGACCAAGCAATGTGGTAGTTACCACAAAAGCAGTTACAGAATTCATGGCAACTACCACTTCCCAATATAGACAATGCCCCCTGAGTGACAACCTCTGTTGGTGTTTGAAAAAAATTCAGATTGGAATGTTCCCACAGCAGGTTACCCTGTCACAAATATTGATAATTTGCACCTGTACTGTGGCTATACAGATGAGCATGTGACCAGTAGATGTGATGGTCACATGATGAGTGACATAAGCAGAGATGACCCTAGATCACATGATTTTATGTAATTGATTACGTGATGGTGATGCTCCAGAGCGTTCTGTTACATAATTTATCACGTGATCGTGGGAAAGTATGCATGTGACTTAATCAATGTCACATGACAAGGTACAATCATAGATCATCCAACCTATTACATAATGATCACATGTCAGTTTCTCCCCAGAACACTTGGTTATGTAATGGGTCACATGATTGTGAGACAATAGACATGTGACCACTCCTGCAGCATCACATGACAAGGTACAATCATAGATCATGTGACCTTTTACATAATGATCATGTGGCAATAACTCTCCGGACCATTGGCTTATGTAATAGCTCACATGGCTGTACTCATCATGTGATCTCACCTCTAGCACTCTGCACGTGACTCAATCCATATCACATGACCAGCAATCCCACCCCTATTCGCATGCTGGGCATTTGTGGCTGTGCTAAAAATGCGAATTGTGTCCCCACCCATTCAATTCTTGACATATGGATCTGGATTTTTGTGTGTAGAATAGGCTACCATGTTGCTACACATTGTCAAAGGCACAGCTGGTCTTGTCCAGTAGTCACTGAGATATAATGGAAATGAAAATGCCAACAAAACATCACATCATTCATCTTACACATCCTTCATGCCATATCTGACACTTCAGAAGGGTTGGACACATGCATATCAATTCATAGACAAAGTTTGGTGTCACCCCACTCAGATCTGAGAGAGCAAGCTGCAAAATAAAGATTCAAGAGTGTGGGAAAGTGGGAAAAAGTCCCAAAATAACATATGGAGATTTTGAAAACATATCAAAAATGTGGATTTGCACACATCACAGTTATTCTGTAACTGCTTTTGTGGTAATTACCATGGTCATTTGGTCAAAATCAGCTGATATGGCTGCCTCAACTCTACCCTCTCCTGATAGTCTTCAAAGATGTCATCGATGTGGACTCGTCTTTGCTCCACTGGGCACTGGAGGTCAGCAATGGCAATGGCTCCCGGGACTAAAAGGTTCTGGCACATCGCAGATTCCTTGGTGTAGTCGCGCATACACTTGTCGTGAACCTTCGGTAGGGTAATTCCGTTGTCATCGACGTATTTCCACCATGAGCGAATGCCAGTCTGCGGAACTCTGTCAATGCATGACACACTGCAGTGGAAGGTTTACTCACCCAAGTCTTGTCCCAGTCCTCCACCCACACGTAGATCGTCTCCAACCTCTCCTCTGGCTGTGGTGCCATCTCAATCAAGTCCCAGATGTGCCCTAGAGCTGCTGTGAGCGCTGTGGTTGCCTGGTCCCTCATGCTGAACATGGGACACACGTCGTTGACTGAGTAGGCTTGCATAGTAGTTGGTGAGGGTAGCGGGTATCTGAGGACAAGGTGGTGGAATGTCAAGGGTGAATCTGATGATGAGACGTTTCTGGGCAAGTTTTTAATTCCGAAGGGCTGCTGCTGACGTGTTGTCTGGGTGTGGAGTTTTTGCTCACACAAGTCATGTGGCTGAACATGAGCCTTCTTCGTTTACGTCACCTTCAGAATCTCCGCTGCCCTTCTGTCACAACTCGATGACCTCTGACCGAGGACAGTCAGCATTCAAAGACCCTGGGAGGTGTAGGGAGTAGTATACTCCCTGAGGCCGAAATAGGGATGCCAACACCAAAATTCCGCCGTTACCATCCACATCTATCATCTTCAGAATTATCCCATCTGCCTCGTGTGCTGCCTCACCTGTCGAACCTTCAGAGCTCCCTGGTCCATCAATAACACACACCAGTCATTGTCCCAAAGTTCCATGTCAATGTCAACCTGACATACATCTATCCGGAATTCTGCAGTCGTGCCACTTCAACCCTCACCTCGCCATGTAGCCAGGAAACCACGCAGATCATCAGTAAAAACTCCAGTTACCCCTCTCGTTCCTTTCCCATGAACCTTTCTCTGCAAAGTGAGAACCCCTTTCTACCTACGGCCTCTACCCTTCGTGTTCCACTCTACAGTACAGTGTACACTCGTCCTGTCGGAAGATACCCATCTTTCCTGTTGTATTTCTCAGTTACTACCTTACAGTTTGTTTTCACACGTTGCTGTATGGCTTTGACATCTGACACATCGTCCCCTTTATTTTTCGGAGTTTTGCTTCTCCCGCCCCACATTTCTCTGATCAGTACCTTACTATCCATGTACTACATAATCCCACCTCAGCGACAAAATGAGAATAATCTCTTTTGGGACCCACATTCTGCATCTAGTGCGAGTCTAAAGAGTTCAAAGAGTCTTCACATCCTCTGTGTCCGCTGTGTATCTGTGTCTTTGTGTCTACTGTGTCTACTGTGTCTTTGTGTCCTTGTTCCATTAGTACTCATTGCCTCTCCTGTGCACTTAATTCATCTCAGAGTTACTTCCTTGGTGCAAGATCGTCATCTGGAATTTCAAAAGCAAGTCTGTCCCTTCCCTCGACTCTGTGGAATTAAATTCCATGACCCACATTCAACTCTTCAACCAACTCTACCATCGCATTCTACGTCTCCGTCCTACTCAGCACCCCTTGGGTCGAGCCTAGGGATTTTCCCTACAGCTTTCCCCTATTCACACGCTACCCAGAAGTAGTGTCTCACACCGCTAAGGACATATGTGAAGCACATATCAAAATCACAGCAGAGCAGGCAATTCTGGGAGGTGAAACCTTTGTGATTTTGCATTGCATCCCTTTCCTCTGAACTGGGAGCACACACAATGTGCGTCCTGTTGATTGCTCCAATAGTGTCGGTGAAAAATGGGAAAAATTTGGGGTTATCGTGAATAGTTGGGTGGACAGGGGCATCACTGCGTGGCAATCATACATACTTGCTGTATATATCATGAGATGAGAATGCGAACAGAATTTTTTTGAAGTACCTGGAACGATGATTAATCCACTGAAAATGGCATGGTTGAAGACTTACTTGGAGATCATGCCATTCAACCTTTGAAAACATTCACCTACATGTCTGATGGACAAACCAGTGACAGAGGTATATAGAAAGATTGTGAGTTGCTCTTTGAGCATGATGTGTTTGGAAGGACCGATTCCATGTTGTTGGAGCTCCTGCAATAAGATGTCGAATATGTGCTTGTGAACCGTGAGCTCTGTACGAATTTGCTTGGGATGGCCATTCAACAATTCGGCTACCCACCCACTCCCAGTCAGGATCGACATGTGGTATGGGATCGGGTCAGCACACTGTGTCACTTCCACAATGGCCTGTAGAGTATCTGCCAACATGAGTAACAGGGATAAGAGTTGGAGGTGATGGTGGATGAGGATAAGAATGAGAAGTTTGCAGCATCGATAGTGGTCGTTGTTGATGTTGATGTGCCTTTCATTGTTCTCATCATCTGCGGCATCAGGAGGGTCCCCACTGATCAGGTTCCCAGATACACCCGACTCGTCAGCCATGCTAGTTGTGGTTGCAGTTGTCATAGCCATGTCTTGACCCCAGCCAGACTCAGCCTCGCACTCACTCAGTCCGGCCTCAGCCTCGCCAGTCCTTTGTCTCCAGATAGTCTAGCGCAGTGGACACTGCTTTGCAGTGTCTGTCATTTCGGTTAAGTCCTACCTGGTCCTGTCCCCAGTCCATCTGTCCTGGTCTCTGTTGTCTTTGTCATATATTACTAATACCTGTCTTACCAAGCACCTTAGCAATCCTTGCAAGACTGGCATTACCAGTCTCCATACTATAGTTGTTTCTAGTATATAAGCTTGTAGATATTTGGCCTGTAGCCCTCAGTCTGAAATCAACTAAGTTACCTCTGATAACCTCGTCTCGGCCTCGGACTCAGACTGAGATCCACGCAAGGGAATAGTGCTGTATCCTCAGTCGCTAAGCCCAAGCAGCCCATCCTTCTGTACCTTCGTCTTTATCCCTGACTCCGACCCCTCGGCCTCACACCCGCTTCAGTCTCTGGTCTGGTCTCAACCCGGACACCCCATACTTGACAGCAGTTATCAAAATCACCTATGTCTCCTCCTGAATTGGAGCTCCGCTTGAACTCTGTATGCTTATGTCATGAAGGCCTGGGACTTTTTTTTGGGTTTTTTCACCTGGATTCTTTGTGGGACTTTGTTACTGAACTAGCTCTAATGTACCAAAAACTCTGCATAATAGTGGCACTCAAGGTGGCGCTGGAAGCGCTCTGGAATTGTTCTGGAATGGCATCTGCAACTGGCATTGGCCTTGCGAAGTTTGAAAAGTTATGTCTCCTCTACAACCATGCATTCAGCGCTCTGCTTGCCTGCAAGCAATCTCAGGTCAGCCCATGGCATCTTCAAGTGAACAAGCCCATTGAGGAGGATCCAACAGACCCACTGGGAATTCAGGCTCTGGTTGTGGATTGAGCGGTGTCACACACCAAAGGTGTTGTGGACATGGTTACAGCTGACTCTGCCTAACTCGTCAACGAGTTGCGCGCAATGCCCATGCATGCAGATGAAGACTAAAGGCCTCATGCGTAGAAAGACTGTTGGATGTGAACAGTCATCCTTCGCACAAGATCGAGTCGTCAGTGCTAAAGAGAAAAGAGGAAGCGAGTTAAGCGCGCATTAAAAGTTTTTAGCGCCCGTGTATGGCATTCCGGTTTCCGTCATATCTCCGCCATTTCCAAAGATATCAACTCGGTTCGCATGCTCGCTTAAAGTGCTCAGCCCCATGATTCTTCCTTCCAAATTTGGAGAGGATCCTCGCACCCTACGCGTTTCTACAGCACTCCATCCATCAGATGCTCATTTCGCTAAGTCCATCAATCATGGCCACCTCTTCATCAGTCATCTCACTTGTCTCATTTGCCAGAGACAGTGGCTACGTATATCTGCCAGGCGTTCCCACCAGCTTCTGTCCTGAAGCCCCCTGGTTCATCCCGTCGTTGTCAGCCCCATCCCATCCCATGCAGCTTGGTCAGCGTGTTCTCCTTGTCAGTATGACTTCCAGAAGGATGTTCTTTGGTCGCCTCAGGTCTGTCACTTGGTTAGAAAGGTCTTATGTGGTCATTTCAGTCTCCCCTCTTGATGAAGCATATGGATCGTTCCTCCCTGCTCCCTGCACCGTCTTTGTTCCAATCTCGTCCATCATTCTTCCCACGTTGCGACAGCTGCAGTATAATCTACTGTCCTCCAGCCTCCCTGATCGCATCCATGACGAGTATGATGTGCATCTTGCCTTCCTACTGCAAGATCCAGCAGAAGACGTCCCTCCTTCTCCTCCTCCTCCATCAGAACCCTGTCCATGAAGTTTTTGTTAACTTCGCTGAGAGGATGAAAGGGTGGGAGACGCGATCGCGTATGCTCTCATTGCCCCACAGACCCCCAACGCTCTAGCCCCCTTTGACGCCTGACTCATGCCCTTCAATTCTGGAATTAATACTTCCCTATCTGGAAACACCATCCATCTGTCATGCCATCTTTGGATCTAGAGATGTCTTCACCGAGATCTGACTTGCATCGCCACCCCCTAATGTGATATCAGTGCGCTTACTCAGTTTCTGACTCTATTTGACTCATTCTGTGATATTTTGACTATCCTTGACTCGTTCATTGCCAATACTTACCAATCCTCCTTACTTGCTTACTTTTCATTTCTTGCTTACTCATCATGATTACTCAGTCCTTACTCATTACTTACCAAGTGTTTGTGCCTTGTTTGTTACAAGCTGTGCTCCCCCCATAGTATATAAACCCCCATGTACTTAGCTACCCACAATCAATTCAGAAGCAGTCCAGCAGTCAGTCCAGTGCCTATCTCGTCATCGACAGTTGAGGCTCCACAAAGGGGTCTATCTGTCATCATTTGTATACTTGGTAGTTGAGGCTCATTTGGAAGAGTCTATCTGCCTCCATTATTCATCTGAAGCTTCCTCTTAGTCAGCAGTCTTTGTCATCCCTCCACTCCTGCGTAACTCGTCATCGACTTGCGCCAGGAGCACATCTTATTAAAGTCCATCGTCCCAAGTCCTTTCAGCTGAACACCTTCACTCTGTTCAGCATCCCCCATCCAATCATCACTTGCTTGTCTTCTCCTGCATAACTCGTCATCGACTTGCGCTAGGAGCACCTGCCATTGAAACTCCCCCCACTTTAGGTTTCCCTGCACTCCAGGTTCCGCGGAGGCAAACCACCACTCGCTTTTATTTGTCTTTTGTGTTGGATTTGTTTGGTTTTCACCAGCATTCCACACTTTGACTCACAGCGGTAGATCTACTCATGGCAGAACCAAGGGCAAGAACCCAGCTTCATCCAGCCAGCGGGCTGTCACCACTACTGGTGACACATCTACTACAGAAGGTCTTCAGCCGAAGAACATCAACTGGGATGTTCCTTGTACCAATATACTCGTCAACTGGTTGCTCACCCATCCCGCAAACCAGAGAATCCTTTTTAGTGATGAGATCACAACCATCTCACCACCTTCACCTGATGAGGGGCCAGTGGGCCATAACAAGAAAGAAGTTCAAGCAATTATTGCCGAAGTCGTATTCAAGAATGATCCCTACTACAAGGACATGTACATGGTGGGCGCTGCTAAGTTCCAAGTTAGCATACATAACCACATCACTATGTCAGTCTCTCTTCATATTTTATCTGTGATTTTTTAACAATCATTTAGGCTGAAGGGATCGTATTGCAAGTGCTGTGCACACTTTAAACAATCAGGGGAAGGCATTATGCCTGATCATGCAAGCTATGCAAATCTCCATCGTAAGTTATCAATCGATCTAGTGGGATTATGGTCGCTGATGTGTATGATTACAGAAGCTATTCTCAACACTTTACCCTGGTACAATGATCTGCATTCCATCTGGCAGGGTAACCCCTCCTTTGACTCTGACCTGATTAATTCTGAGCCAGACAAAAATCGCGCTGAAGACTTTTTAGCCATTGTCCAAAATAAATCATCTGGTATGCAGAAGACTTCAGACTTGGGAGTGGGGTCACCTGCTGCTCTGGTGGATGAAGGTACCCCTTCGAATACTGGGACTGAGGAAATGCGCAGCGATCAAGATCTGGAGGATGGTGAAGTCGATGAGAGGATGTCTCATGTTGGTGATCTAGTCGTGAATGAGGGGGATGAATTTGCTGATAGTATCTTTGATCTGGAAGGCATGGACCCCGGCTTTGGAGATGGAGAGGATGTTAACATGGACTCGGTGTTGGTTCATGGTGATCAGGTGCATTTCTATTGGGACATCACTAATGGATTGTTGTTAATGAATCAGCAGACATATCCTCAGCCATTGACTCCCTCGGTGCAGTCTCAATTTTCCCTCCCTCGCAAGTCTCAAACACCTTTCTCAGATAATCACTCTGCATTCCGCCAATTGCCATACCTTCGTCCCCCCACTTCCACTGGAAGCATCATTTCCTCTGCATCATCATCATCTAGCTCTTCCCTCAAGGGGAAGGCTGTTGCAAGGACCCTGTGGTCCTCATCATCCAAGACAACCTCAACAGAGGCAAGTTCTCTCCCAGTCGCTCGCAACAAGTCTCAACTTCAAAGCCAGGTCATCGACTTGAGTCAAGAGGCCAAGTTGATACTGTTGGAGTGAAACAACCCCTGTCCTTACTTGGACTTAGGCACGTGATCATGTCACTTACATAAGCTGTTAGAGCGCACCCATACACTAGTAAAATTTACCTAGTCCCTCAGTAGCTTGACAGACTACTGAGGGTGAGTACACTTCTACATAGATAGAATACCCTTACTAACTTGTATAGTTCCCTACAGGTACTATACTCAATATTAGTAGCTTGACAGACTACTGAGGTTCCCTACAGATTCCTCTCTGGGTTTCCCCTCTGCAACCCCACAAACTTCTTCAGATACTAGCATCCTCGTCTTCTGGTAAGACTGCACAGTACCTGGTGAAAATGCAGTATATGCTGAAGGATCAGGAGCTTGAGTTGAGGAAGGAGCAGCTCAGGATGCAGTGGAAAGACATGGAGGATAAGCATCAAAGGGAGCAGGAGCTCCAGAAGCTCAATATCAAGCTGAAGAATGCCGAAGAAAATGCCTTCATGAGGGAGGCCAAAACCCTTCGACTCAAGATTCAACTCACAGAGCTCATGAAGAGTGGTGCCAGCTCTGGCTCGATGTCTTCTGACCCCACTGCTTAGGCCAGCCACCCTTCATGATCATGTCCGTTTCTTTTTTTAATCCATTGTCACATCTTGGCTTGGCTCGTCATCTTCTTTGTTGTACTTGTGTCTCAGTCCCAGTGTGTCACATGATCATTAAGTACACACTCGCCCTGTACTGTATTACTTCTCCATCTCCCCTGTACTCACCCCAACACTGTATCAAGATGCAATGTAGGGTACATTTCATTTGCAGAATGCATGTGGTATCATAAGTGACTTCTCCAAGGTCAGTCGTAAAGTGCCTGGATCCTGTGAAGACCCCTTACACACCCTCATCGTCAATGGGTGGGACTCAGCTGATTCTTACAGCATCGCTAGCTACACTCCCTCAACTTTATATGGCAACTGTTTTGGTCCATTTACACTAGGTACATTCGCGCCCCAGATATTGGAACAGCTCATCTAACAGCCTCATTCGAAATCACTGACCTGGTGTTCCCACAGCCTCTCCTACCACAACCATGTCACTGTCCTGTTGGCCTGACCCCTCCTCCATTGCCCACCGACTTGAGGGCTCGATGCTGCCAACCATCTCCTCCTCAAAACAGATCACCATGTTATGCAAGATGATGCAACACATTACCCAGTAAACTGCGACCTTAACATCCCTCTCATTCCAGATTTTCAAGTGCAGCTCATGGAGAATCTGAGATCGACCCTTCAAGGCAGCAAATGCATGCTCAATGTGGATGCAGACCTTTCAATGCGATTAGCATGCATACCAGTATGAGGTAAGTATCACCTTAGAAAGATATTTGTTATATAAATTCTGATTGTGAGATAGCCGCCTGCCCTTGGGTTTTTTAAAAGGAACAGTGCACCATTCCTCTGTGGGATATGTGCTATCTGCCCAGGTCCAGTGATCTTCAGGGATAAGGTCTCCTGGTCATGATGCGATGCAAGTACCTTGAAATGCCCATGCATCATGGACACTTCCAGGGTGACCAAGCCCATAGTCAACCATGAGAAGGTTGTGCAGCATGATAACAAGCTATGAGCAGTAAGTATTCCATTTTGCATGCATTGGAATACACACCTGACAATTGAGTGAATACCTTGATTTTCTGTCATAGAGGCTCTCCCCAAATATTTAGGGCTTTTCAAAGAGTGGAATTGATGAGCCATCTGCAGCAAAGACTCCGTTTCTCCATGCCAGACATGTCTGCAATTCAGTGAAGGTATGCACTCTTTCCATATCCTCTGAGTCATGAGGGGGAATATTGACAAATGTGTCATGCTCATCCAGTATTGCGACCATGACCTGATTGGTGAAATTGATCACCGATCCCACACTAACCCCAGCCCACTGGGCCACATCCTCTGGCAATGCCACATTCCCATAATGCCCTGCATGGAAAAGGAAAGTTGCGAGTTGAATGGCAACCAGCAACTGATGATTTTCAGAGCTACTATGAAATATTGGGTGGCTACTTATTTGATCAAGGATGTGATCAAAAACTTCTGGCCATACATGAAGGCATCTAAGGAACAGATGAGGGCAATGGTCGGCAAAATGGTCGAGCAGGCCGAGCTGCGATGACTGCATCAATGGTACAGTGGGTTTTTCAAGAACCTGCACATGCTCTACTTCATCCTTCAGAGCCTCAATTGCATTCAGGAGCCGTCCACACTGCCTATCCCTCTCAACTGTCGAGTCTGTATCATCAGAAACACTGGAGTTGAAATCCATCGAGATTGGAGAGATCGGAGACGGCAGAGTAATGAAGAGGACACTCTGAGATGAATCAGAATCCCTGTATGTTGCAGTTGAATTGCTATTATCGCTACTATCAATTTCGTGACGTGCATTTTCCAGCCTGGCCATTGCTACTTCCAAGCTAGCTTCATCAAGTTGTCTGAGGAGATTTTTGCAGAGAGATTTGTGGGGCATTGTTCTTCAAGACTTAGCTATTTAATTATTTGATATACTGCTAAAACTACTGTAATTTATTTTGAGTCTGATGGGATGCCACACTGTTCAGCTTGTTGGAGTTGAAAATGTAGTGGCCAGAACATGTTTCCAGAGCCAGTGCCAGAACACAGACAGAGCACTTCCAGAGTGCTTCCAGCACCACCTTGAGCACCACTAATGACATAGCTAAATCCATACTAGATACTGTAAGATCCATAAGCAAAAGAAGTAAAAATAACATAACAGAATTTGTGAGACATGCAGCATTAACGTGCTCTTCGAGAGTGCCAGGGTGTGCAACTGTGGCTGCACGACCACTTTGGCTTGGAATGGACATATGAGGTCACCTTCCTTGAGTGTGAGTGAGAGCGAGAGCATGAGGACAATGATGATGACAAGGAAGAAGGGGGTGAGCTACTAGTCAAATATGAACATGAGCGCCTTTGAGCATGACACTGCTTCAAGCTGCAGGCATATGACTGGACCAGTATGAATTCATCATTTGAATGCATGTATGAACCCATCCAAGTCTGTGAGCACAAACGTGAACGACAAGGTGAGGGCGATTGGCCTCGGCCACATGGCCACCTTGACTGTGGCTGTGCATGCAGTGAGCTACGAGAGTGCTTGGCTGATGAGTGATGAGACTGAACAGCTGGCGGGTCGGGTACTACTGGCTTGAGCTGGCTTGTCAACAAAGACCAGTTGTTGAGATGGTCTTGCAGAGTCCATCCTGCAACTTCACAGGGGATTTCCAGTCCTGTAGGTAGAACAACACAGCTGTCAACAAGTAGACACTTTCCTGAAGCTAAATACAACTTGAATGAATGGCAACCTGCCTGAATATGGCCCAAAAGTCCGCAGAAGAAGCAGAACAAGTACAAACAGCAGGGAGAGTGATTGTCTGAGGCATGTGATGGCTGTGTGCATGAACTGTCGACCTTGCTGCTCTTCCAGAGGCTGCTGCTCGACCTCAGGACCTCCTTAGCTGTAGACATTAGACTGAGCACAGAATACTCTGATGTGATGTGGTGTTTGAGCACCTCTTGCCTGAACTCTGGAGGGAACCCATACTTGAACATACTGGCCAGGTGGGGCAACAGACCCAGTAGGTTCTTGAGAGATAATGAAATTTGATGGAAATTGTGATAATATTGCCCTAGGGATGACATTGAGATGACATCTGAACTCGCAAATCCAACCTTTAGGCTGGCAAGCTCAGCGGCATGACTTTGACTCGTTTCATCCAATTCTGGGTACTGCTGAGTGATTTCCAAGGTAAAACGAGCCCAATCTCCTTGACTACTACTGACGAAGTGGGACCAGAGGTCTGCCAACTCAAAAAGTGCATATTTGAGAGCAAACTTGATTTGCTTGGGCCCATCTGAGAGCCCAAATCCATCACAGAAGTCAATTATGTGATCAAAATAACTTCAAAGGTCCTCAGGGTGCCCAGAGAAGCTCGGAGCTTCGGGAGACCCTCAACACAGGATTTTGAGGCCAAGCATGACTTCAGCAGTTTATACGAGTGTGAATAGTTGATATGGGAATGTGTGCAAGCGACAAAACATGAATATGCGACTAATGCGAGTGCAAAAGCGAGACTGAGAGGTGAAACTGCTAAACTGAGCCTGAAAAATGCGAAAACAAAGCTGGAAACTGTGAAAACAAATCTGAGAAGGTTGGGGAGGGGTGCCAGGCTAAGACAGAAGCCCCTCACGGTGGGCTCCAGTTGTAGGAAATTATAATAAAAGGCTGAGAGTGAGGGGTTGGGTGAAATCTGAGGGGAGAGAGTAAGCCAAAAGGGGCTTCTATAGCCTGGAACTGGATGGAGGGGACATCTGAGGACTTCTATGGCTGTCTGGGTGCAGGGCAACGACCTGCTCGATTTTGTCTGTCGTCTGTGGTAACTCATCTATTGTTTTTAAAAAAAACTACTACACCAAGTACTGGGTAGGGCTGACTAAGCAACCAAAAAGCGAAATTCTAAGTACCACTAGCAGAAAAATACCTAGAATGAAAACTAAACAAAATGAACAAAATAAAACAAATCCCCTAGTAGGGAAATTACATTCCCTACAACGGGCCCTTCCATAATATCATTTATACAATCACAACACATGGGTGGGCCTGTCCATAGTAAGATGTACCTGTTGCAACATAAAGATGGGCCCTTCAATATATATCATTTACAGGGTCACAACACATGGACAGGCCCATCTAGTAAGATGCACCCATGTCACAACATAAAGACAGGCCAGTCAGTATTATCAATTACACTGTCACAACAGATGGATGGGCCTGTCTAGTAAGATACACCCCTGTCACAACATAAGGATGGGCCTGTTAGTAATATCAATTACAGGGTCACAATACATGGATGGGCCTGTCAATAGCAACATGTATGCCTGTCACAACATAAAAATGGGCCCATTAGTAATTTCATTTACAGTGTCACAACACATAGACAGGCCCATCTAGTAAGATGCACCCCTGTCACAACATAAAGACAGGCCCATCGGTAATATCATTTATAGCATCACAACATATGGAAGGGCCCTTCAGCAGTATCATTTATGTAGTCACAACATAAGGACGGGCCCTTCAGGAGTATCATTTATATGGTCATAACATGTGGACGGTGTCACACACCAAAGGTGTTGTGGACATGGTTACAGCTGACTCTGCCTAACTCGTTGACGAGTTGCGTGCAATGCCCATGCATGCAGATGAAGACTAAAGGCCTCATGCATAGAAAGACTGTTGGACATTAACAGTCATCCTTCGCACAAGATCGAGTCGTCAGTGCTAAAGAGAAAAGAGGAAGCGAGTTAAGCGCACGTTAAAAGTTTTTAGTGCCCGTGTACGGCATTCCGGTTTCCGTCATATCTCCACCGTTTCCAAAGATATCAACTCGGTTCGCATGCTCGCTTAAAGTGCTCAGCCCCATGATTCTTCCTTCCAAATTTGGAGAGGATCCTCGCACCCTACGCATTTCTACAGCACTCCATCCATCAGACGCTCATTTCACAAAGTCCATCAGTCATGGCCACCTCTTTGTCAATCATCTCGCTTGTCTCATTTGCCAGAGACAATGGCTACGTATATTTGCCAGGTGTTCCCACTAGCTTCCATCCTGAAGCCCCCTGGTTCATCCCGTCATTGTCAGCCCCATCCCGTCCCATGCAGCTTGGTCAGCGTGTTCTCCTTGTCAGTATGACTTCCAGAAGGACGTTCTTTGGTCGCCTCAGGACTGTCACTCGGTTAGAAAGGTCTTATGTGGTTGTTTCAGTCTCCCCTCTTGATGAAGCATATGGATCGTTCCTCCCTGCTCCCTGCACCGTCTTTATTCCAATCTCGTCCATCATTCTTCCCGCATTGCGACAGCTGCAGTATGGTCTACTGTCCTCCAGCCTCCCTGATCGCATTCATGACGAGTATGACATGCATCTTGCCTTCCTACTGCAAGATCCAGCAGAAGACGTCCCCCCTTCTCCTCCTCCTCCATCAGAGCCCTGTTCATGAAGTTTTTGTTAACTTCACTGAGAGGATGGAAGGGTGGGAGACACGATCGCGTATGCTCTCATTGCCCCACAGACCCCCAACGCCCTAGCCCCCTTTGACGCCTGACTCATGCCCTTCAATTCTGGAATTAATACTTCCCTATCTGGAAACACCGTCCATCTGTCATGCCATCTTTGGATCTAGAGATGTCTCCGCCGAGATCTGACTTGCATCGCCACCCCCTAATGTGATATCAGTGCGCTTACTCAGTTTCTGACTCTATTTGACTCATTCTGTGATATTTTGACTATCCTTGACTCGTTCATTGCCAATACTTACCAATCCTCCTTGCTTGCTTACTTTTCATTTCTCGCTTACTCATCATGATTACTCAGTCCTTACTCATTACTTACCAAGTGTTTGTGCCTTGTTTGTCACAAGCTGTGCTCCCCCCATAGTATATAAACCCCCATGTACTTAGCTACCCACAATCAATCAGGAATCAATCAAGAAGTCACTCAGAAGTCAGCTCAGCTCAGCATATCTCGTCGTCGACCATTGAGGCTCATTTGGAAGAGTCTATCTGTCTTCCTTCATATCATTGGTAGTTGAGGCTCCATCAAGGGTCTATCTACCTCTATTCATCTTCAGCAGTATCATCTGTGCTTAGTCAGCAACCTCTTGTCTAGTCATTCTTCCACTCCTGCGTAACTCGTCATCGACTTGCACCAGGAGCATATTCTATTGAAAGTCCATTACTCCCAAGTCCTTTCGGCTGAACACCTTCGCTCTGTTCAGCGTCCCCTTCTCAATCAGCATTCATTCATCCTCTCCTGCGTAACTCGTCGTCGACTTGCGCCAGGAGCACCTCTACTTGAAGTCCCCCCCCCATATCAGGTTTCTCTGCCCTCCAGGTTCCGCGGAGGTAAACCACCACTCGCTTGTATTTGTCTTTGGTGTTGGATTTGTTTGGTTTATACCAGCTTTCCACACTTTGACTCACAACAGGCCCTTCAGTAATATCTTTTATATCGCCATAAACAAGGACAGGTCCATCTAGTAAGATCCACCCCTGTCACAACATAAGATGGGCCCAACACCAATAGCATGTATAGCATCACAACATATTGATCGGAGCACAGTAAAATATAGAGGCAAGTGTCCTGACATGCCATAATTTTCCAACAAGCTGCAAGCAGCTTGCCTGCTATACAACTCCAACCTCATCCACCCCAAGTATGAATACTATGCAAGACATGTCTAAAACCCCCCATGGATGGTGAATGGAACTAACAGACTGCATTGCATCATACATGAGAGCCAGATTTCAAGAGGAGGTATTCAGCAGACCTTGCGCCCTTCCAGATATATCATTTCCATTTCCAGTGTTATGTGAAGCAGATTGCATATCATCAGTAATCTCACAGGCCTATCATCACCCAAGTAAGTCTATCATAATGGTGTGATGGAAGTTTTCATCTTTCTGCAGTCAACGTTGGGAAAAATCAGGGTGGAAAAACCTGCAATGCAGAAGCTGCTGAGAGATACACAGAAGTGACTGAGCCGTCCATTCTGGTGACAGACTCAAACACCATCTGCATATGGTATTTGCCAGACACTCTCAGCCCAAAAAGAAGGGTAAGGAAATGCAGAATCTCATATTCTACTGACTTAATGGAATGGCAGGCCGACGTATGGAACTGCCTTCATCTTCTGAAGGAACCACTGCAGGAGAGCATAAAGGCTTCCCCAAAGGCATGGCAGACTGACAAGTCATATTTCTGTGATAATGCTGAGTTGAAAGGTGCCATCAACCTGTCACCTGCATGGGTTCAACAGGGTCATGGGGTGGGTGATCATTTCTCACCTTGTGAGTAAAGCGCTCATCCATCTTGAAGCCCCAAAATGGCTTCCCAGAAGCCTCATGGCTGCTCAAATCCAGGACAGAAAACACTTCTACAAGGGAATGGGTCAACCAAATGTCCAACACCAATGCCCTGTTATCTGCGATCCTGCATGTCATCCATCTATGAATGTATGCAGATGGCAGGGAAGCATTGATCTGCCTTGGTGAACAGGTGGAACAGTGGGCAGATTCAGATATGAGCTCCATACTGCTGATATGGAGCTCCACATATAGCAGCATGTCTGTGATGGTGAATCAGGCAACTTGTTACCACAGGGAGATCAATGGATGGGATCCATGGTATGACATGCTGGTAACTGTGGGCAACTACCCACCCTTGGACTTTGTCATTCCAACATTGAATCTGCGGCTGCACTACAACCCAGGGACCATCATTGCATTTTCAGGTTCATCATTGGAGCATGGGGTGGGAGCTGTAGATGGTGACAGAGCATGCCTGGCTTACTACATGCATGCCAATGTACATCAGTTGGTGCATGTTCCCATGTGTCAATCACCATGGATGGATGACCTACTACCTAGACCAGTTGCAACTGGAGAACTGTTGATTTGAAGCTGCAAAATGTAATGTAAGATTTAGTAGGCAATGTGGATGTTGTATTTTATTAGGATATGCTGGCTCTCAAACTTCAGACAGGCGGTGTTGCCAAGATTTTGCCAATGGGTGGGTGCTTAGACATCATAGATTGGGCAGGTACTCAGAGCTAAAGGGTGTGCATCGTAAACTGCAACAAAAGTAAAACTACTCAGGGCATCATGTGGATGGGTGGATTGTCAGACATCACATGGATGGGTGGGGCTTCAGACATCATGCAAATGGGCAGATCTCATCAATTATCAACATTCGCATCAGACATCTTATGGATGGGCAGGTGCTTAGACATCATAGATGGATGGATACTCAGAGCTAAAGGGTGTGTATCAGAAACCAAAACAACAGGTGGATGGGTTTTCAGACATCATGCAGATGGGCAGGAATTCAGACATCATGTGAATGGGCGGTATCTCATCAAGGATCAACATTCAGAGCAATGTATATACAACCAGCTCCACAGTCAAAAACATGTAAACTATTGAAGTGGCATGCCCAACAACCTGTGCAATGCCCACCACCTAGCATAGAAATGGTTGATTTGTCAACCCTGACTGTTGACAACATTGGCATATTTTCAAATATTTTCAATGCAGTAGTTTACCTGCTCCTCAATATGGCCATCATCAACTATTTGCAGTGATGAGAATAAGCAGCATACCTTAAAAAAATCCCAGGCCATGGAAAACAATCCTTTGCCTTGCAATCTTTGGGAATCTGCTGCATATTCCTCAGAATGATATAGCCACCAAGGGAATGCAAAGCCAGAATTGGGATCAGCTGTGTGTGGGGTCCAATGCAGGATGATGGCACTGATATTGTCGATTATGCAAAATGCGCTAAGGGGAATTAGCTGCATTTGCTTGTGGA
The DNA here is from genome assembly GCA_024663395.1 of Pisolithus tinctorius. Taxonomy (NCBI): domain Eukaryota; kingdom Fungi; phylum Basidiomycota; class Agaricomycetes; order Boletales; family Pisolithaceae; genus Pisolithus; species Pisolithus tinctorius. Next base: position 6,414,761 of record JANFAH010000002.1, read on the forward strand.
AGCTAACCTCATCATCTTGGTGTCTGAGGTACGCATGGTAGCATGCTGGGAGGGGAGGAGTATAACTGGCATGTGACACCATCACCAGAATCAAGCTATTAAGCTGATTCTGAAGGAATTATGTATCAGTCCCACATTGTGAAAAATTGATGTAAAACCTACCAAGTCCATTGCTAGGTTTGCAAACCAATGCATGGGCCATCCCATGATATCAGCAGTCTGCTTCAGATGTACAGAGGCCACCTCAATCTGGCACACCAAGTAGATGATACCCATCTCTACCACAGACTGGTGAGATGGGTGTGATTGGCTAGCGATGAATGGCTCTGGACAATTTTCAAAGGCAGAACACAGATAACAAATGACTTCCATCAAATCAAGCATATTGACAAGTTGAAGGCCCTGAGAGGCTGTACCATACTGGTCCCTTGCAGCTGTGCCCAATTCCCTCACAATTGCATTCACTGCCTGCACAAGGTGCCTATCGAGGGTGGGATCGAATGGTGTGTTGCTGGGAGTGGTGTTTCCATGGTAGCAAGATACCATGGCATGTAAGGCACACAGGACTAAAATTATCAATGTCAACAGTGTATCAGATTAAGCTCATGCCCATACCTTGATCACAATGCAGAACAGGTGCCAATCCCCATTGTTCCATTTGAAGAGATTGCTGTTCAGATGGAAGTTCACCTACATAATCAATGGATATCACCAATCACATGAATGGAACCAAATAAATGCTCACCATTGCATATTTCTTTGAAAAGATCCCTCATCTCTGATCGTTCAGGCATGCCAAAAGTCAAATGGTTTGCAGCATTGTCCTCACCCACTGCCAAGTCAAAAGATTCAACAGGTACATTTGAAATGAGTGGGGGAGGCATTGGTTCCCTCATATCCTGCAATTGAGCCAGCAGGTTGGTCAGAGAATCAGGTTGAGGAGATTGGTCCCTCAGATTTGATGATTCATGGGTGATGGGCAGAGGAGATGGTTCCTGCACATTCTGCAAGTCTGCCAGAAAATTGACCCACATAGTAGCATCTTGTGCAGGTATTGAAGACCTGTCCATCCTGTTTAATTTCTCATGCATGACTGGTGGTGCTGATGGTTCCCGTCCATTCAGCAATTGCTCAAGTAGATCCACATTCATACCATCTGCTGGGGGAGCAGTTGGTTCCCATTCATTCAGGAACTGATTCATCAAGTTGTCATGTGGATCTATTACTAGAAAATTAGTTTGTTTGTTAGCTTGGGCAATCATGCCAACTCACCGGCCAGGTTTCCGCCCTCTGCTGGAGCAGTTGGTTCCCTTTCCCACAGGGACTGATCCAGCAAGCTTTCGCATGAATCTATAGTGAAAGAATGTTTGTTGTTGAGCTTGGAGAGATATCATGTTCACTTACCAGCTGCAATATCCTTGTTTGACCCTGCCATATCCGCCCTTCCACTTGAGACAATTGGTGGAGGGGTTGGCTCTTGCAACTCATGCAGTTGTACTAGCCTCTCCTCCAGATTTTTGGACTGCTTCACACAGGAGCTAGATTGCCTTGGCTCAATTGGTCTTACATTAGCTGTGGATGGCTTAGGTTGCTGGATCCAACAATGAAGACAACCTCACCTTGATGATGGAAACAAACTTGGCAGGACTGTTTGGTGGACATATTCGACAACAATGGGTTCACTGATAGCTTGATGATCAATCAAGATTTAAACTTGTAGGAACAATGGCGAGAATATCATTCACACCATGGGAAGCAAGGTTGGACAATGGCAGACAGAGCCAAATTTTGGGTAACAGCAATACATGGGAGATGAGCAGCAATATCTCCCTACATAGATAGCTACCAGTTGCTTCCACATGGCCAATATGTAGACCTGTCCTGCTCAGCTCTCCGCTTAATTGTCCTGCTTAACTATCCCTCTCTCTGATATCAAAGACACCTCTCCCAACCACCATGGTGTCATGAGCTACCATACATTCCATACACTTGTATTCTAATGTGTAAAACTAGGCTAAGCCCTCTATAGACCATACACGAGTTCCAAAAAAAGTTTCCACTCTGACTGTTTGAGGGATTCAACAACTACTTCCACTTCTGATTGCTGCCTCTTTGCTTGTGCAATCTCTTTGCATCAGGAGATGGAACATCTGCATCTGGCCTTGCAGGGGCCTTTCTGACATGGGGTGACTTCCAGGTGCTCCCAGGGATGCCCTGTTTCACATTTGCAGATGCTGCATTGGCGGTCACAGAACCATTATTGTTGGACTTGGACAAGTATTTGGCCCCAGGTCAACATCAATTCATGTCTGGCTCGCTAGATTCTGACAGAGCCTGCTTAACACACAGCACAAACTTGTTAGCCATGACAGCTGATTCAACATGACTGAACTTGCCTTGTGCATGTGCTTCAGGGCAGATTTCAGCTTTCCACCTTTTTTTCTGCTCATTGACCCCTCCTCAGTTGGGTGGTCAGTGAAAGGGATGCTCTCCAATCCATCTTCATCTGTGTATTCTGAGTGGTCCTGTAGTTCAGTTGTGTACTCATTCCCTGAGTGCAGATCAGGGTTTGCTGCAAATACAAGTTACAGCAGGAAGCTCACTATTCAGGGATGTTGCCAATTTCTTTGAATTGGATAGGGTGGGCAAATAAGTGTCTTCATCAGCTTCATCATCAGAATCATGGCCATTGCTTTCCCTCCCATTATTGTCAGTTAGCACTTTATCTTGTGGATGATCCACCAGGGTCATTGCATGGGCTGGAGGTGCAGAGAGCCACTTACTATGGGAACCATCAGCTGGAGGGTGATTTGAGCAGGAACAAGAAGGGAATGGTGTCTTGGCACAGTTTTGCCTCCCACCAGATACCTGAAGACCAGAATCACATTAGTGCTGATCTGTCATGTGTGAAAATCACACATGGCACACCTTTTTAGGGGAGGGATCATCTGTTCCAACATTGCTTGCCTCAGCCTCACTGTGATCATCCAAACTGTCATCCATGCTATCATCCATGCTATCATCCATGCTATCATCCACCACTCCCTCTTCCTGCACTTTACCCTTGCCCTTGACATTTTTCCTTCCAGAATTCTTTTTGCATCTGGGGGCAGGTGTCTTTTGGTATTTCTGCTGCCTCACAACCTGGAGGGGTACCAAAGTTCTATCCACTGGTGGCTGCAGCTCACCAGATCGATCAATCCATTTCTGAAATCCAAACACATCATTTGGATGGGTTTCCTGTCACTTGCACCAAAAGGACAACAGCTGGGTAGCTGTTGTCATCCACATGTGACTTGGGTCACCATCGAAGGTAAATCCTTCAGGAAGATGGCAGGCTGCTATCATTTCTGCTTGATGATGACCAAAATTCTTGAATGGCACTGCTGATGAGGGATTTCTGCATGCTAATCCTGATAGCACTCATCAGAGATTGAGGAGACTAAATACCCTGGCCACTCATGGTAGTGAGCAGTCACAAATCCACAAACCATTTTTTGTAGTTGGTCCCAGCTAAGGCCCACCATTTCTCCTATCCAAATCTCTCCATTGGCATTTTTCACCAATTTCACTGAGTCAACCTTGCCCATTGGAGTGGGGAGGCCCGGGGACAGGAGGCGAGGATACAGCCACAGCGCACTTAGTCAGATGGACACACTTAGACACAGAGGTGCACATGTACAGACATGGAAGACCAACCACAAGCTCAGTCCAGTTCATCAGACAAAAGCCCAGTCCACTGCTCCACATGGTGATGAGAGTGGAACTGACCCAGACAACACCACCACACCATATTCACCACACTGATACTGTACTGATGTTAGTAAACAAATGCATGGCAACTGTGCGACCCACACGTGTACAGAGGATACAAAAGAACAAGCTGAGTAGCCAACCCAGAAACAACCACCATACTACTACCAATCTGCCTCGCAGAAGTCAACCACAAAATGTACAAGGCCAGTTTGTGTCCTCATGCACACTGGAGATCACAGTGGCATGGTCACCCCTTGGAACCCTGTACACCAGCGACTACTCATTCCCATCAGGTACTCAATCACTGGATATTCTGCTATCATCCTCGCAAGAATACCCACTGTTGTCACCACAGGAATATACATCCATATGTGGGATCCCACCGACCCAAGGAAACTCTCCGGAACACCCAGAAGACGAAGACTTCTTCACAGCGTTCCCTATGATAATACTCCCAACCCCCCCAGCCTCATCAGCGGTACATACCACCCACAGAGAAAGAGCTAGTTCAGCCCCGTCAAGCACCTCGATACTGCATCCCCCACCCCTGCCAACACCACAGGCACCCCCACTCCCATCAATGTCACAACCACCCCCACCCCTGTCATTACCACAAGCACCTCTGCCACATCCACGACCAATGGCGGAAGCAGTGCCACTCTTCTACAGAGACCATGTGGAAACGGAAAACACAAGCGACTTCCTTAAAGTGTTTAACCATAGCATGCTATTCCTAAACCCATTGGCTACCAACAAACAGAAGATAAAGGCCCTAGCCAACTACCTGGGGACAAGCTCCCCAGCAGAGCATTGGTACGAAAACCTCACAGCCACACAACATGCCAGCTGGGACGAGCTAGCCAAAGCATTCAACACTAGGTGGCTGACACTAAAGAGTGTGACACAGATGTCAGAAGAGTACCAGACAGAACTACTAGCACTTAGACTGCCTGAAGAAGATGTCAGAGTAACCAAGATGGTAGGACGACAAAAAGTATGGGCACATGTGAAATGGGCAGAAGAAGCAATGCAGCTCACATCCTTAGCAGGAATCAAACAGGGATCAACACTGATCTGGCAAGTCAAGAAGCAACTCCCAAAGGCAGTCAGAAGGTTGTTGGACGATGAATACAAGGACTGGCAGGACTTCACAGATGATGTGAAAGTGCTGAACACATTGAAACTGCGACAGGAGAGGGAGGAGATAGAAGATCAGAAGAAGAGAGAAGAAGAGCGGGACCAGAGACTACTGCAGAAGATGGAGGTGATGAAAAGGGCAATGATGGCAGACCTTATGGTGCAACTCCAGCACCTCACAATAGGACAGGTCGCAGTAGCACACACCAACCCACAAACATCACCATCAGCAACACCATCCACCACATGATTCATCCTTCAGCAAACACCATGATGCACCATGCTGTACACCTCACCCACAGAAGAGCTGAAGGAGATGGTGTGGAGAGGACTAGAGCAGTACCTGCAACAACAGAGCAATGAAGAGGGACAGAAAATGTATGTCGCACAACTCGCAGCATGGACAGCAAAGCATGGAGAAACATCACGAATCACCGAGCACACCCCATACCTGCTCAAACCAGGAACAGCAATGGTATGCTCAAGGGAGTGCTTCAGATGTGGTACCCACGGACATGGAAGCAGGGACTGCCCAGCCTCAGAAGGGGACTCGTCCAGACTAAGTCATCATGAAACAGCATGGAGGGCACTATGCAATAGGACTCTTGGGCCGTTCAATAAGAATGTCGCACATACCATCAGACTCATAGTGCTAGAGGATCAGGAAAACGACAATGGGTTGCTGTGAAGGACAGCACAACAACCTGGACATCAAATGTATCTATGTTGGCTCACCCCAGCTCGCATGTACCAACCGTTGTAACACATGTTATTGACCTTTACTCTGTGACATGCAGCAACCAAAGCCAGCAGACAGATACAGCAGACAAACCTGTCCCATTCATGCATGCAATAACCATTAAAAATCCAGACGGCACCGACCCAGTCCAAATCCAAGCCTTGTTCAACGATGGTGCCATGATGGGTGCCATGTGCTCGTCAGTATTCAGCAAAATCAGGCACAGCTTACAAGGGTGGCGACCCTCCACACAAACACTACATATGGCAAACAGAACAGTTGTCCCGTCAGAAGCAACGTGGTCAGGAACAATATGGGTGAATGGAGTAGAAGCTGAAGGAACATTCAAAGTCTTCAATAGTGGAGGAGGGTGGTCTTTCCTGTTTGGAAAACCACTACTATGAGTGTTCAAGGCTAAACACAACTACACTACAGACGAAGTCACGATTACAGATGACACCACCACCGTGACACTACAGAACCAGTTCATCAGAAACCCAGGATTGTGCAAAATGAACAAAGAACAAAAAATACTGGTCAACGTCATGAGCACAGCAGGCAAACCAGAAAGCATCGAAGAAATACAACCAATGGACACAGGAAAAATATTCACGAGGCTAATGGATCTGTTTGCACTGCCAAGGATCAAGTATATCCTGCAAAACATCAAGACTGGCAGCAATCTGTCAGAAGAAGAAAAACGAAAGGTAACAGAGCTAATCACGGAATTCACAGATATATTCACATGCTCCCTTGGTGAGGTACTACCAATACCAGGAGTGCAGATCGACCTAAACATATGAGATGACACGACTTTTTGAACAACAGTAAACCAATGGCCAATGAACCCACCGCAATGTCAGTTCATGCACAGATGGGTAGATCAAATGCTAGAGGCCAACCTCATTGAACAAGCCAATATCCCATGGATCAAACATGTCGCACCAACGGTACTAGTGCAAAAAACACATGATGTTAATGGAGGAATGATGCTGAGTGACCTCCAACAAGAACTAAACAGACAATGCAATGACACAAACCTAGCACAACTGTTCGCAGTAACAACAAACAAACAGGAATGGCAGCCCAACACAACAACAAAACCATCAAACAAGACACTGAAATGGCGCATAACACAAAACTTCTCAGATCTGAACAAGGTCACCCAAATACCACCACTGTTTCAAGGCAATATCAGAGCAAAATAACAACGTCTAAGCAGACACAAGTATGTCTCAGTGTTTGACTTTGCAGTGGGCTTCTATGCAATACAAATCCCAGAGAAATGGCAACCGTACTTTACGTTCTTCGTTGACAGGAAAGGGTACTTCTGGTACAAAAGAATGGCAATGGGATGGACAGGTGCACCAATGATGTTTTCAGCAATGGCAACCAACTGCCTGCACGACATGCTATTGGACAATACAATGGAATTGTTCATAGATGATGGCAGCTGCGCAGAAAACACCTTTGACAGCATGCTAACAAAACTACAAAGGATCTTCCAGCGATGCAGAATATGCAAGCTATCGCTGTCACCAACCAAATGCCACTTGTATATGACAGAAATGATGTTTGCCAGAGCAACAATCAGACCACATGGAGTACAACCAGACTTAGCAAAATTATCAGCAATTGTCAAATGGAAACAACTGGATGATGCACTCAAGCTCACATCATTCCTCAGACTAGTGGGTCACTTCTGAGACCTCATTAGAGGGTATGCCAAAATCAAAGGACCACTTCGGGATTTAATAAAACAAGTCGACATACCTAAGCCCATATCTAAACCCACATACCGAAAAGTGCTAACTATCCACAAGCTCACAGATAAATGGGAGCCCAAGCACACAGCAGCATTCCTGGACCTCAAAGTAGCACTAACAAGCCAACCAACATTGCACGCACCATGCTACGATGGGACACCATTCGTAGTAACTATGGATGGATGCCAATAAGGCTTTGGAGCCATACTAACACAGCATAGCAGGATACAGACACCAACAGGCAAGACCATCGAGAAACAGTACCAATAGCATTTGCATTGAAACGAACATCATCGACCAAGAGGAACTACAAGCCATTCCTATTAGAGTTCACAGCACTAAAGTTTGGCCTGGACCACTTCATGGATATAGTGTGGGGCTTCCTGGTAGAGATCAAGACAGGCTGTCAAGCCCTCAAGGACATCCTATCAAACAACAATATATCCATGGCACACACATGATGGCGAGATGGGATACTAGCACACAACATTATAGCGGTGCAACATGTACCAGGACAACTCAATGTAGTCACAGATGGGCTAAGCTGACAGTGGGACAATATGGAACGTGACAATGAGGAGGATGGGAGTAGCTGGTTGGTCAGCCCAGACCCCAAAACAACACTAGGACTCGTTAATGACATATTCACCATCAACAAACTATCCCAGAGTGACCAAGAGTTATGACAATGTTTCAACAGCAAACTGCTGTTCCGTGAGGTTGTGGATGCCATACTCAACACCAACACAAACATGCCCATTCGTGACTGTAGCAAGGCAAGACATCGGGCAAAACAGTACATAATACAGGAGGGTAAGTTATGGAGATTGTATGGCAGCACCAGTATCAGGCCACGACACAAGGTGGAGTGTATCTCACGGGAAGAGGCCGAAGAAAAAGTGCAACAAGCGCATGAAACTGGAGGACACTGGGGCCAGGATGCGCTAAAAATCGCCCTAACAGATCGCTACTATGCACTGAAGATGGATCTCGCAGTAATGAAAGCCATACATGACTGTGCAAAATGCAAAAACTTTGGCACACCCAAACTAAATTCATTATTAGAGCCTATAACAAGAAGACACCTGTTCGAATTACTAGTTGGAGACTACCTAGCAATGCCAATGGGCAAGGGCAGGTATCACACACTAGGCCTTTTCTTAGACACATTTTCACAGCACCTATGGGTTACTAAGTTCAAAACAGCAGGTACAGCCAAAATGACAGCTGACAGCCTGGCAAACATCTTCAACAGTTTCACTGCTGTGGAAATGTTCATGATGGATGGAGGCTGCCACTTTAACAACAAGTTGGTCAAAGAATATTGTGCTAAGTGGTCATGCATGCATCATGTAGTAGCTGCACCATGGATCAACGGACTAGTTGAAGGAACCAACAAGCTACTATTACACGTCCTCAAATGCCTGTGCACGCCGAACATGGGAGAAGATGGTGCAGAGAATGACAATTGGGAAAAACTGCTGAGAATGTGGCCAGACCACCTGGATGACGCAGTCTGGGCCATGAACAATCACCTCCTTCTGTCCCTCAAGTTCACACCAAAAGAACTACTCCTAGGTTTAGTCATCGACACAAAGCACACAGAGCTAATGTCTAGTACCACAGAACCATCCACACTCGATGCAACAATACATATGGCATATGCCACACAGCAATGCCTAGACAGTTACAACAAAGCAGTGAGACACGCAATCAAACGAAAAACAGCATTCGATCATTGCATGCTGAAACGACAGCTGGCAGAAGTTGTATTCAACATAGGAGACCTCATACAAATATACCAGAACGACTTGGACTATACCTTCAAAACAGAGCGAAAACTGTTACCTAAGTGGTCCACTCCCCACAGAGTTGCTATGCGTCTGAGAAACTCCTACAGGTTAGAAACACTAGCAGGTACACTGCTCGAGGGTGAATTCAGTGCACGACACCTATGCACATTCAAGCCGAGAGAGGGCACATGCCTGCACAGTGACCAACAATGCTACATACAACAACTACAGCAGGACGAGAGTGGAGGTGAAAACAGTATGAATGCGAAAAGTGGGAGAGAAGGAACCACAGAAGAGGAAGGGAGCAACAGAGACAACGAGCAGGATGGTGTAGGTGAGGATGGCAAGGATCCCCCAGAGGAAGGGAGCACTGTGGCAGAGAGGGTATAGATGAGACAACCAAGAGGGAGGGCAAACAGATGTAGCAGCGCATGTGGACGACGAGGATGTCGTCATTTTTTGAAGGGGGCACATGGAGTGGGAAGGCCTGGGGACAGGAGGCGAGGATACAGCCACAGTGCGCTTAGTCAGACGGACACACTTAGACACAGAGGTGCACATGTACAGACACAGAAGACCAACCACGAGCTCAGTCCAGTTCATCAGACTGAAGCCCAGTCCACTGCTCCACTGTCCTTGTTGCTTTGGCCACTGTCTTGTTCCGAGCACATTCAGGACTTGACTTGCCATCATGCTTGGGCAGTGTTCCTGGTTCCTCAAATGTTTCCCCAAGGTACTCTCACCAGCTTCCTTCCAGTGTATGGACATCATTGAAGGGGATCCCATCCATGATTTCATTATTGAAGTCCATACTGTCATTGCATGAGTCTTACCTAGGCCTAGAGGAGAATATGGTGGACTCTGTGCATGCCTGTATAGTTCCCTCCTCATTTTTCCACCCAGCCATACACACTATGCACATTCCGCAATACCTCCACATCTCCATCGCAAAGCTTTGGACATACTTGTACCCATACTTGGCTGCATTCCTGGAACCAGGATAAATTGAAGGCTGGGAAGTTGACATACAATCACACCTTGCTTTTGTCTCTGGCATGGGGCCTTCCTGCCTGTTCCACCTTTCCACTATATCTTCAGCTGCAGCCAATTGTTCCTCCATCAGGTCATCCTGAATAAAAGCCATCAATGCATTCTGATACTGTTGGATCTGCTTGCTTCCATTGGTATCACCTTCTTCTACTTTCATTTTGGCAAGCTTCTCCTGTATTTGCACTTGGTACAATTCGTGGACCACTGCCCACACAGAGTACTTGTAACTGGATCTAAGGGTAATGCATGGCTTCTTTGAACAGAGGGGCTTTTTCAACCAATCTTGTATTAGCTACAAGGGTGCTTTGAATTTTGAGCATCCGAATCAGAACTTTTAGAGCATACCTTGCACTTGGTCTGGACTTCGCTCCCTCTCAACTCCTTGTTCCTGTCCAATCGCTGCATCTCCTCCCATATGGATAGCAGAACTGCAGGCTTCTTCTTCTTCCCTGCTTGCCTCCATTCCTGGCATCAGTGCCCAAGGATCTCCAACTCTTCCACTTCAAAGGTTCCTTCTTCCCTTTCCCCTGCATCTGATGGTTCTATATCTTGCTCACCATCAGCATCATCTCTTTCTGTCTGATCCCAGGCATCTGATTTGTACTGTGACTCCATGGAGTATGATGTGGTATGATGTATAATGATGTATAGTAGATGGTTGGCTACTAAGTTTTTTCATGCCCTTGTTTGGTCTCAATGCATTTCAGTACTAGTGCAGTCAGGCCAAGGAATTCATTCAGACCTCCGTGAAGCGACCAAAATATCCAATCAGGCTGATCTCTTTGACAGGATCCCACCCAAAGGCAGATTAGCTCCCAGTTTGCATCTGGGCTGTCAGTTGGCTGGCCCAATCATATCCATACTTATATTGATACCAAACTTCTCATTTCACCTGCATCAGCTAATATAGCATCCAAATTCACCATCATAATCCAGGCAAAGCAGCCAGGTAATGTTGCAACAGGAAGGGAATGTGTGGGCAGGGATTGAGCGGTAATAAGAAGGCAGCACCTTGCATTGTGCGAGGCCAGTGTAGTTGCATTTGTATTTATGACCTGACATGTATTAAAGTACCAACATCGATAGAGCTAAATGATAAAGTGACTTGCACTAGCAGTAGCATTTCTAACAACTGACCTCATACTGTAAAATCAGCAACCTCCAGATGGCCAAGGGAAGCACTCAAAAGGGCATGAGAATGATTGGTCCTACCCCAGGCCATCAGGTGAAGTAGCTGGAAGTCAAGACTCAGAGAACTGGAGGTAGATATAGATCACGATTGGTAGAAGTCGCAATCAAACAGCCAGATCCAACAACCCCTGTCCATTCTCCCCAATCCTCACCATCCAAGCATGCTAGGTCTCGCTCCCACAAGCACTTTGATGCATGGGTGGATTCAGCCTTCAATGGACATGAAAGCATGAGCCCACCATTCCAGCAACTGAATTTACTGCAGAAAAAGGTATGCAGCAGTTTGCCAACCCGAAAGTGGACTTCACATGGTGTGTCAGATGCAGAACGATTACATCTGCAAATGGGTTCCACAGAAGGGGGAGTTCTTGAAGGTACTCCTGGAGCTGGAAGCCTCCCCAGAACCAAGGAACTGCACCTGGTGTGGCAACAATGGGGTATACAGATGTCTGGATTGCTTGCATCAGTCCCTATTCTGCACAGAATGTTGCTGGAAGAGTCATGAGAGCCTGCCATTCCACAGGATCCAACAGTGGACAGGGGACTTCTACAAGGAATCTGCCCTCCACATGGTGAGAGATCAGTTGGTTGCCCAGAATTACATTCACATCGAGAGCCACAGACTGGCATTCAGTTTCACCTGGGACATGGCGGAGCACCCTGTCCCTGAGCGATCACACAAGCCCAGCCAGCAGCAGGTGAACCTCTACACATGGATGATCAAGAGTGGGAAGATGTGGAAGATATTGAAGAAAACCCAATGCACCTGCAACCTCCAGTGGGGTCAAGATATCTCACTGTCGTGGATGTCACAGGTGTTCATTTCATCATAGTGAATTGGTGTGAATGCAAGATTGCAGAAATGCAATACATACAGTTGCTCAGAGCCAAACTATTTCCCTCAATGTTTGAGAAGCCAAGCACTGCATTCACATTCATGGTTCTGGATGACTTCCTGAGGGACAATCTGGAATGTGGAATGTCCGAACTATTACAGCAAGTTGTGTCAGATCACATCCAGTGTGTTTCCACACCTCATTCCAGTAAGATTTGGTATCTTGGTTCCAAGTGTTGGAATGGCTGAAGGGGCAATCAGGATAGATACTGTGAGCTTCTATGGGTTGCACAGAAATGGCAATACCTCAAGCTACTTAAATGGAATGGATTCCATGGGACAACCAGGTCAGCAGAGAAAGGTGGACTGGCATTATTTTGCACAGCATGCCCCCAGCCTGGAATAAATGTTGATACAAATGAGGATTTGGACCAGTAAGTGGCTCCAATAATGCACTCCTCATATGCTGACCTTCTCCAGCTGGCAGTTCACCCACACAGTAGTAATGGACAGAAACTTTAAAGTGGAGCACATGAGCGGAAATCCAAAGATCAAGTGTGGTTGATGGATGGACTAGGTTATATGGTGACCAATCTGCACTATGCAGACTATTTGAAGGCCACTCCACATATTGTGGAGGTATGAATTCATTCAACCCATGCAAAACATGATCTGAGCTCAGGCACAGAAATCCACCTGCAACAACCATAGAGCTATCAGTCAGGCAAATGCAGCCCAGGAAAAGCTTCGTGTGACAGGAATTGGGGTGACTGCATGCACACAGCATGGATGGTCTTATCCGCATTGTGTTGTTGACTTCCAAAAAGGAGAAAGGTATGAGGTTGAATTGTCAACTTTGACACCTGCTGATGGCGCTGCAGACAGTTGAACATGGACTACTCTTTGGCAAATGCATTGGGATACAATATGGAAGGGATCAAACAAGTGGTTTGCTTCTACAACATTAACTGCTCCTACATGATGAATCTGTGGAAGTGTGTGGGTCGAAGTGAGATGATTGATATCCTGTCATTACTTTGGATTATCCCTGGAATCGGCATATGGCATGTGCATGGGCACAAGAAGGAGTGTTATGCATGGTATGCCCCACTGTTCATCAAGGGGGCCAGATGGGTAGACAGAGAAATCATTGAAACATTGTGGTCCATCCTTAATGTGGAATCCACATCTGCATGCAGGATGACCTCACCACACTGCCAAGAACTGCTGGATTTCCAGATGAATGATTCCAACTTCATGAAGATGATTTGGATTGGTCAGTCTGAAGATCCACTTGCAGCGCACTCTCTGACATCAAGATTAAGCAGATAGCCTATCATGGAAGCTCAAAGTGGCTCGAGCAGCAGCGCCATTGGCAAGGCAGGCATATATCAAGCTAGATGATGCCCTGTCTGCAGAACAGCAAAACAGCTGGCAAATGCAAGAGATTCATGCACTGCATGATCATGTTGATGACCCATCTGTCATGGACATCTTCAAAGTTCAATTAAGGGCAGGTATGGCATCCGCCTTTTTGGATAAATGCAAAATACTTACATATCATGAGAAGCACCAACAGTGCATGCAATTGAACTAGCATTACTGGAGGAACCCAGACCCAGCAGAAGCCTGCACAGAGCAGCTAGTTGGCTAGTGCGCAGTTTATGCTTAGAAGAGGCCATAACCTCACTTCACATGGACAGAAAGGACATTGGGGAATGGGCATCAGAATTGAAAAAATTGGCTATGGCACGCCATGCTGACCGCTGTAGGGAATGTAATTTCCCTACTGGGGGAATTGTTTTATTTTGATGATTTTACTTTATTTTGTTCTAGCTATCTCTCTGCTACTTGTTCTTAGAATTTCGCTTTTTTTGTTGCTTAGTCAGCACTACCTAGTGACTGGCATAGTTAGTCTTCCTTAAAAAAAAATAGACGAGCTACCACAGACGAGAGACGAGTTCGAGCAGGTCGTTTCCCTGCACCCAGACAGCCATAGAAGCCCTCAGACGTCCTCCAGGATCCAGTCCCAGGCTATAGAAGCCCCCTTTGGCCTACTCTCTCCCCTCAGATCTCAGGTTCCCCTACCAAACCTCTCTCTCTCAAATCATCTTTCCTACACCGCATTGCATCTGAACAATCAGGTTTTATTGCAGATGCCGCAATTTACTTGAAGCTACACCTTGAAGTGGGCTCCAACACTTCTGCCAGTGAATCCATACAGCAGGCTACATTTCTTGATGCAAATTCAGAGCAGGATTATGCTTCAGATGATGGTTGGCTGGACAACATGGGGGATGAGTTTCCAGCTTCAGATGGAACTCCAGCAGGACTGCAGGAAAAATTGCCACTCCCATCTGCTCTTGGCATTGACACATGTTGAGCTCGAGGGCTTCAAAATCTTGCAGAAATGGAGCTGAAGCTTCGCACAGGTCAAGCTAATGATGTGCTACATGGCCTCTGTCTTACATTGGCAGACAAGGCAGCTGTCTTTTGGGGGGTGGTGCACACAGCTAAGAGCTATTCTACAAAAACTCAGGCCTGGGATATGATCTGTGCTATCAATGTCTCTGTAAAAAAACAGGCCACAATTTATAATCAATGCAGAGATGCCATGGTTGCACTTGGCATGGGTGCAGATATCTTAGGACATTATCAAGAGCTTCATAAAGAAGACCTGGCTGTGCAGACAGTGGCCTTCTCCCAAAATGCACAGGAGCACTGTGGAATCCATCTTCCATGGTTTTGGTTGATTGATGTCCCATGGGACACAGAATCAAAGAGTTGGATGTCTGAATGTATGTTGACCTTACCATTCAACAGTACTTGAAGGTTGATGAATTTGCTTCAATTAGTTTATCACATTCATTGGCTGCGAGCAAAATCTGTCAAAGATTGTTGGGAAGAAGAGGAAGAGCTCGTAATATCAGAATTTCAATGGGCTATAAGTTTCTTCAGATTTCGAGCAAAAGAATGGCATAAGATACAGATGGGAAGCAGTGCTATTGGAGCTCCTGGGGTGTGGTGTTATGCAGCGAGGCAGAGGATGATGTATTTGAGGTTGGCCAAGCATGCCAAACACAAATGGCAGGCCATGAATGCAACTGATAATCAGTTTGTCCGGGAGAAAGATTTGTAGTTAAATGTTAGCTCAATGTGAACCTGCAGTTTCTGTCCCCCACCCTTGCATTCTGCCCTGTAGCTGATGGGTGGGTCACAGGTACTTCGCAGGAGACATCCAGTGGCAAGCTAGCCCATTCATTCACCTTTCGCATGTTTTATTTTCATTGTGGATATGTCTGGTATGACATGAGTATGTATATCATTTGTCTTGAAAGCCTCATGCTTCCATGGGCTGAGATGAATGGCAACAAACCATTGTTGTGAAACAGAATATTTATTGCTCACTACAGAGGGTGAATTGGGCACTAGTGACTGGCTGAATGCCCTTGGTTGTATTTCCATCTGCTGAGAAATATTTATCCACTCATTTGCCAAGCTTCTGCCTATTTAAATACGTTGGCTCCTGCAATAGCAGAATGCAACTTTTTCCCTGAATTGAACCTTGCGAATCTCACACTCCGCTCATTTGCAGATGTCCCACCTGTGGGCATACCTTGGATCCTACATTAGTGCAATGAGAATATTGCTTTGCATTTGCATCTGATGACCAATTGCTCTCAGCCTTGCATCTTGCACAGTCCACTCACTTTGAAGGCTTCTGTCTATCAGGATCCATCGAATGCCATGTTAGCAGGTTGAGACAGTCCATATCAACCTTGCATATTGTGCAGGCCACTCATTTGGAAGGGTTCCATCTATTGGGATCCACAGAATGCTGTTTTTGCAGGCTGACATCTTTCTTTGCATTGTTATCCTATTATTAGCTGTTATCTTGTTTTGTAACTCCAAAGTGAACGCTGTAAATAGCATAGCCTGCTCATTCGCCAGGTGTCCATCTATTGGGATTCATCAGTGGCCATATTAGCAGACTCAGATGTGTTGGCCAAATCAGACTGTTAATTGCATTTGCATCCGATGGTGGGTCGCTATCACATATTGCACAGTCTGTTCATTTGCAAAGGTTCTGTCTATCAGGTTTCATCAACTCCAGTTTTAGCAGAATGAGACCATCCCACTATCTTATTTTTTAAGTTTCAAGTGAGCGATTCTACATTACAAAGCCATGCATTTGCTAAGCTTCTGCCTATCGGGATACAGTGAGGGACAAAAGTGTTGCAATGTTTGTGAGGTGTGACTTGTTGCTGGTGTAGCTCAGGCTATTCTGCACAGATAATGATGATACCTCTACCATTGGAAAGGGGTGACTCTAAGCTTTACAGAGCACTAAGGTTCAGTCAAAACAAAGCAATACATGGTGAGATACACCCTATTATTTCCAAAAAGTGCATTGCAATGCTTTTGTCCCTGACTGGTGAAATCATGAAATGTGACCTTTTGATGGGATTGAGGGCATGGAGGATGGGAAAATATGATTACATAATAAACCACATGATCATCCAGATGATTTGTCAGCATGTAAACAATGACAAACATTGGACTTGTACCATTAATCCTCCCTCTTTTACCACAACTCATGAAATCATCTCTCTAGCTCACATGGTCATTTTCTCAAGGAATTCTTATCAAATACTGGTGACCACCACAGTGCCATCAGTATAACATGCTCTCAGAACCATCAGTCCCTTAAAAAACCTGCTGTCAGTCATTTCCTGGACTGTTTCCTCCCCCATGCCTGATGTGTTCTGGGACTAATCAGTACTTGGAAGGCTGAAAATGTTATGGAGGTCAATCTGGCACTTCAGAACATGATGTACAAACCAGTCCCCTCTCAACCAATGCATTTCTGGCACAGGGACAGTGGTATGGAAGGTAGGGCAAGACAAAATCCTCTTTACCCCTGGGTGTCATCAGAAGGATATGCTACTGAACTGCCATGGAGCAGAATCCTGTGCTTCCATCTGGCCATGAATATTGCCTTTGGTCACATATGACCAAATAGTCCTTCCCCAGTCATCTACAGTTCAGATCAGAGCAAGATCTAGTGAACCCTCTTATGGTGCTCAGAGCACAAGGAGGTTTTGTCTCACCCCAGCTTCCATATCAGTGTGCCTGTGCTCTGGATCGATGGGACATCATTTTTGTGGCAGCTTTGTGCTGGTTCTTCCTCCTCATCCTCCTTTTCTGGCACCTCATCTTCACCCTCATTGTCCACCTCCATCCTGTGTGAGCCTTCTGCCATCATTTGCTCCACCTCTGCCTTGGTCGCTTTCCATTTTCCTTTGTCACTCTTAGGCATTTCAGTCTCTTGAGCAGGTGGTGTCAGTGTTGGCACAACACAGGGCATAGGGGGGCCCAACTGGTGGTAGTCATATCGACGCTCAACAATGTCGAGCCACTTGTGGTTGGCGACATCAGTTTTGGAAGGGGATAGGGCAGTCTTCCACTCAGGCCATGGGTGGTCAATTGAGCTGAGGTCTTCATGCCACTTTAAGAACATGTCAACACCAATGAGGGTCATCAGAATCTCATCTGTCCTAGTGATGAGGTCACATACAGCATCCTGAATACATCAGTTAGTGAAAAAATGTGATGATGCTATGACACACTAGTTCATCATTTATTGCCTTGATGGCACCTCTCCACTTCACAATCTTGTCCACCTTTCCCAGCTTGCTGCTTTCTGTGATATCCTTGAAGTAAATTTGAAGTATGCAGTTGGCCACAGCATCAAGCTCAGGCAATTTTGCAAGATGATGACAATGACATGTTTCTGATGATGAGATGATGGAGTAGTTCAACAGTGAGAGTGGTGATGGTGATTGGAGACTGGAAGAGTCAGAGGTTAAAGACAGACGACAAGATATGTGGATGTGCATTTTTTATCCTGCCTATGAAGGATTCCCATGGCATGACAGCAATACTGGTACAAGTCAATAATCCTGAATGCATATATGAAGCAGAGGCTCAGATAAAAATATTATGCATTGTTCTGGAATAGCATTGCCATTTGTTTCATGTGTTTCCTGTCTGCTCCAATGGTGGAGTCCTGGCTCACAGCTACATAGACCAGCACCTGAGATTCCAACTGAATAGGCAAATCATCCAACATGAAACACAATTTATAGTGGGAAATTCAGATACTCTATAGTGTGAGAGGTTCCACTTTCTTCATTTCTTGTCTTCCTGGGCCCATCTTATATTGTGACAGGGGGATAACCAATATGGATAGGCCCGTCCATTTGCAGTGAGTATCTATGATATGATGGATTGGCCCATCTTATATGGTGCCAAGGGTTTGTAATCCTGCAATAGACAGATTGGCCTGCCTTACGTTGTAATGCTGGTTTTTGTTTTCCCTTATCTGCTGCCTGAGAACACCATGATTGGGCCTGTCCTTATGTAGATCCCTTTGATCTCACTTTCTGCTGCCTGAGTATGCCTTACATGGGCTGTCCTTATGTGGATAGCTTGGATCTCCCTTTCTGCTGCCTAAGAATACCATACACAGACTTGTCCTTATGTTGTGACAGGGGTGCATCTTGCTAGATGGGCCCATCCATTTGTTGTGACGATGTACATGATACTACTGAAGGCCCATCTTTATGTTGCATCAGGGGTACATCTTACTGTGGACAGGCCTGTCCATATGCTGTGACAATATAAATAATACTACTGAAGGGCCTGTCCATATGTTGTGACTCTATTAAATGATATTAGTGATGGGCCTGTCTTTATGTTTCAACAGGGTACATCTTACTGGGGCCTGGCCCATCCATTTGTTGTGACGATATACATGGTACTACTGAAGGGCCTGTCCATATGTTGCAATGCTATACATGAGATTACTGACAGGCCCATCCATATGTTGTGACTCTATGTTAAGTTTGGGATGTCCGGTGTGAGTCAAAGTGTGGAATGCTGGTGAAAACCAAACAAATCCAACACAAAAGACAAATAAAAGCGAGTGGTGGTTTGCCTCCGTGGAACCTGGAGTGCAGGGAAACCTAAAGTGGGGGGAGTTTCAATGGCAGGTGCTCCTAGCGCAAGTCGACGACGAGTTATGCAGGAGAAGACAAGCAAGTGATGATTGGATGGGGGATGCTGAACAGAGCGAAGGTGTTCAGCTGAAAGGACTTGGGACGATGGACTTTAATAAGATGTGCTCCTGGCGCAAGTCGATGACGAGTTACGCAGGAGTGGAGGGATGACAAAGACTGCTGACTAAGAGGAAGCTTCAGATGAATAATGGAGGCAGATAGACTCTTCCAAATGAGCCTCAACTACCAAGTATACAAATGATGACAGATAGACCCCTTCATGGAGCCTCAACTGTCGACAACGAGATAGGCACTGGACTGACTGCTGGACTGCTTCTGAATTGATTGTGGGTAGCTAAGTACATGGGGGTTTATATACTATGGGGGGAGCACAGCTTGTAACAAACAAGGCACAAACACTTGGTAAGTAATGAGTAAGGACTGAGTAATCATGATGAGTAAGCGAGAAATGAAAAGTAAGCAAGTAAGGAGGATTGGTAAGTATTGGCAATGAACGAGTCAAGGATAGTCAAAATATCACAGAACGAGTCAAATAGAGTCAGAAACTGAGTAAGCGCACTGATATCACATTAGGGGGTGGCGATGCAAGTCAGATCTCAGCGGAGACATCTCTAGATCCAAAGATGGCATGACAGATGGACGGTGTGAGTCAAAGTGAGGTTCAGTGGTGGAAACCAACCAAAACCAACACAAAAGACAATGAAAGCGAGTGGTGGTGTGCCTATGCGGTACCTAGATGGTGGAACCTGTTCTTTGGGAGGTTTTTTTGCGAACTACAACACTCAAAGATGAGTGCTGAGGGTTGGGGGTGCTCCTGACGAAGAAGGAGCAGGAATGTGAGAGGAAGCGACGGAGTAGACTGCTGTCAGCCTACAGAAGGGTGGATGACGACTTAATTCGATGCCCTGAGCTGCACTGAGCTCAGGGAGGACTTGGAGCGAAGTAGATTGATGATAGACGATAATAAGCGAAGTAGACGATAGTTAGACCCTTAATAAAGTCTCAACTATTGAAGCTGCTGAATGATTTACTGAATGATAATAAATTGCGAGCAAGAGGGGCTCTCTGATGTCTCTTTTCTTTTGCTACCTAAGTACAGTGATTTATATACAGCACAGGGGCGTTGCCTATGGAAAACAAGGTGCAAACACTTGGTAAGTGATTGGTAACTGATGAGTAAGGAATGTAAGCGGTGGGTAATCGTCTTAGAAAGCATTGGTGAGCATTGGTAAGGATAAGTAAGCCAAAAAGCGAAGAATCAGTAAGCAAGGGCAAAAGATTGGTAAGTATTGGCAATAGGTGAGTCAAAGACAATCAGAATGTCAAAGTATGAGTCAAGTAATGTCAGAAACTGGGAAAGTGCACTGGAATCGCATTAGGGGGAGGCTGTGCATGTCACATCTTGAAGAGATCGCCTCTGGGCCAAAGTGGGATGACAGAGAGGCAGCGCTGATCTGATGCCGATATAGTACATCCAAAAGCGGACAGGGTGAGTCAGATGTCAACAGGGGTCAAGCTTTGGGGGTCTGTGGGGTGACAGGAGCATAGGGGATCGCAACTTTCCCCCCCTTACTGTCCTCTCGGTGAAGCAAATAAAAACTTCATGAATGAGGCTCTGTTGGAAGAGAGGATGAAGGGGGAGCGTCTTCTGCTGTATCTTGCAATAAGGAGGCAAGATGTGCATCATACTCGTCATGGATGCGATCAGGGAGAGTGGAGAACAGTAGATTATACTGTAGCTGTCGCAATTTTGGAAGAATGATAGATGAGACTGGTATGAAGACGTTGCAGGGAGCAGGGAGGAAGGATCCATATGCTTCTTGGACTGGAGAGACTGAAACGACCACATAAGACCTTTCCAAGCGAATGACAGACCTGAGGCGACCAAAGAATGTCCTCCTAGAGGTCATACTGACAAAAAGAACACGCTGTCCAAGCTGGATGGGCTGAGAGGGGGCAGACGAGGGTGGGATGTACCAGGATGCTTCAGGACGGAAGCTAGTAGGAACTCCTGGTAGATATATGTAGCCATGGTCCCTAGCAAAGGGGACAAGCGAAATGATTGATGTGGAGGCGGCCATATCAGAAGAATTAGCGAAATGAGCGTCTTTTGGAGGGAGTGCTGTAGAAACGTGTGGAGTGCGCAAATCCTTTCCAATTTTGGAAGGTAGGATCACGTGGCTGAGTACTACAAGCGAGTGTGGGAATGGTTTCGGTGTCTGCAGAATTGGTGGAGATATGTCGAAAACCGGAATGCCGTACACGGGCGCTTAAGAACTTTATTGGCGCTTAGCTCGCTTCCTCCTTTTTCTTTGGCATTGACAACTCGTTCTTGTGCGAGGGATGACTGCCGACATTTCTGGCTGTCCTTCTTCGCATGAGGGCTATGGTCTTCATCTCCATTCATCAGCTACATCCATGTCCACCTCACCAAACACCTTTGGTGTGTGACAATGGTGTTTCCAGATAGGGAAGTATTAATTCCAGAATTGAAGGGCATGAGTCAGGCGTCAAAGGGGGCTAGGGCGTTGGGGGTCTGTGGGGCAATGAGAGCATACGCGATCACGTCTCCCACCCTTTCATCCTCTCAGCGAAGTTAACAAAAACTTCATGGACAGGGTTCTGATGGAGGAGGAGGAGAAGGAGGGATGTCTTCTGCTGGATCTTGCAGTAGGAAGGCAAGATGCACGTCATACTCGTCATGGATGCGATCAGGGAGGCTGGAGGACAGTAGATTATACTGCAGCTGTCGCAACGTGGGAAGAATGATGGACGAGATTGGAACAAAGACAGTGCAGGGAGCAGGGAGGAACGATCCATATGCTTCATCAAGAGGGGAGACTGAAACGACCACATAAGACCTTTCTAACCGAGTGACAGACCTGAGGCGACCAAAGAACGTCCTTCTGGAAGTCATACTGACAAGGAGAACACACTGACCAAGCTGCATGGGATGGGATGGGGCTGACAACGACGGGATGAACCAGGGGGCTTCAGGACGGAAGCTGGTGGGAATGCCTGGCAGATATATGTAGCCACTGTCTCTGGCAAATGAGACAAGTGAGATGACTGACGAAGAGGTGGCCATGATTGATGGACTTAGCGAAATGAGCATCTGATGGATGGAGTGCTGTAGAAACGCATAGGGTGCGAGGATCCTCTCCAAATTTGGAAGGAAGAATCGTGGGGCTGAGCACTTTAAGTGAGCATGCGAACCGAGTTGATATCTTTGGAAATGGCAGAGATATGACGGAAACCGGAATGCCGTACACGGGCGCTACAAACTTTTAATGCGCGCTTAACTCGCTTCCTCTTTTCTCTTTAGCACTGACGACTCGATCTTGTGCGAAGGATGACTGTTCACGTCCAACAGTCTTTCTACGCATGAGGCCTTTAGTCTTCACCTGCATGCATGGGCATTGCGTGCAACTCGTTGACGAGTTAGGCAGAGTCAGCTGTAACCATGTCCACAACACCTTTGGTGTGTGACACCGGAAGGAGTGTGAGATGAACTCTGAGCCTTCGTCTGAGGTTACATGGGCTGGCACTCCATGCTTAGAAAAGACATGGAGTAGGAACAGTTTGGTGAGTTCTGGGGCCGTTATGGTGTCATGGGTGGGGATGAATATGGCCTGCTTGGAAAGCCAGTCGACTACAACAAGGACGGCTGTGAAGCCAGTTGAGGCCAGAAGTTGCTCAATGAAATCCATAGAGATGGAATTCCATGGCTTCTCCAGTACTGGGAGTTGCTTGAGGAGGCCATAGGGCTGATGACCTTAGCCTGAGCACAGGCCATGCAAGACCGGACATAATCTTTGACAAATGTCCTGAGGCTGGGCCAGGTGTACTCACACTGTATAAGTTCCAGTGTGTGGTTTTGGCCAAAATGGCCAGACAGGGGGTGGTCATGCTTAAGCCACAAGACCCTAAGGTGGAGATCATTTGAGTCTGGCACATAGATCCTTCCATCGAGACGAAGGAAACTGGTGTCATCTACTGACCACTGGGGATCAGCCATGTTGGACAGGCAGACTTGTGAGACTGGGTCATCTGGCAGTGCGGTCAGGATATCATTATGGAGCTTTTCTACATCCATTAGCACAACTGCTCGCAAGACCAGGTACTCAAGGTATGTTGTGCGAAGGGAGACCACTAGTTGCTCTTGGGTGAAGACCAGTCTCAGGTTCTGCAGGTTCACTTGGGCATAGCTGCTATCCCCCTCTTTGGGGTAGACGTCCCATCATCTAGTTAGGGCATCAGGCTTAGCCCCAAGCTTACTGGGCCTGAATCTGATGATCATATTGAATTGTGAAAGGAATTCAGACCAGCAAGCTTGGCAGTGGGTGAGTACTTTAGAGGTAGAGAAGTACTCGAGGTTCTTGTGGTCAGTAACAACATTGACCGGTGAGGCCAAGCCCTCGAGGTAATGGTGCCAGGTCCAGAATGCTTCAAAAATAGCAAGCAATTCCTTGTCATGGGTGTCATAATTCAACTCCGGGGCCATCAGAGTCCAGGAGTAGAATGCGACTGGATGAATCTGGCTGTTGCTGCAAGTGATAGACAGAATGCTGGTGATGGCATAGTCCAATGCATTGGTCTCAACGGTGATAGGGACCCCAGGGATGAAGTGAGTTAAGACCAGTGCTGTAGTGAAGGCAGCCTTGAGGTTGTTGAATGACTGGTGGCACTCCTCAGAGAAGTTCCAAGGAGCCCCCTTGCGGGTAAGCCGAGTCAGTGGTATGACAATGTCCGAGTAGTTAAATATAAACTGGCAGTAGAAATTTGCGAAGCTGAGGAAGGACTGTATGTCTTTGACCTTGCGAGGCTCGGGCCAATTGCAGATGGTCTGGACTTTTTCCTTCGACATTGTGAGGCTGGCAGGGGAGAGGTGGAATCTGAGGTATTTGACTGAGTCCGAGTGGAACTCACACTTCTCCGGCTTCACATAAAGGCTGTGAAGCTGAAGCTGGCGAAGTACCTCTCGGACATGCTGCTTGTGGGACTCCTTATCTCCGGAGTAGATTAAAATGTCATCTAGGTAGATGACCACACAGATGTCTAACATATCCGCAAAGATAGTGTTGATGAAACGCTGGAAAGTGGCCAGGGCATTGGTGAGGCCAAAAGGCATCACTAACCACTTGTAAGAACCATACCAAGTCCGGAATGCGGTCTTCCATTCATTGCCTGGGGCAATCTGGACAAGATGGTAGGCATGCCACAGATCAATCTCGGTATAGATCTTGGCTTGGCTTGGTGAGTCCAAGAGGTCGGAGATGAGCGGTAGCAGGTAGCGATCCTTCTTAGTGATTTTGTTCAGGCCACAGAAATCTATGCAAAGCCAGAGGGAGCCATCCTTCTTTTTGACAAAAAGGACTGGTGCAGCATAGGGGGAAGAGGTAGGCTGAATGAATCCAGTAGTAAGGTTTTCATCGATGAAAGTCCAGACAGCTTGGAGCTTGACCAGGGACAGCAAGTAGATGGTGCTGAGAGGCAGGGTTGTTCCTTCTTCGAGCTCTATCTTCAGGTCATACTACCGGTGTCGTGGGAGTGCCAAAGCTTTGGCCTTGCTGAATACATCAGCAAAATCATGGTACTCTTCCAGTACATTGGGTAAGGCTGGAGGAGAGGATGCTGAGGCTGATCAGGCTTGAGCTGAGTCCAAGGGGTGGAGCTGAAGTTGGAATTGGATGGACCCTTCTAGTTTGCAGGCATGCACAAAGGTGGCTGCATTGATCAGGGAAACAAGAGGGGCCTTCAGAGGGGTGTGAGCCAGGGAGTCGGAGACTGGTACAGATGGCACAAGGCCGGGTTGGTCACAAGGACCAGGGTCAGGAAGGCCGGTGGAGACCGGGCTTACAGGGGGTGTCAATGGGGTTGGCATTCCTTGTGCAGGAGTCCAGAATGTTAGACTGCCCAATACCCAATCAATCAACAGATTGTAGCAGGTGAGCCAGTCATGTCTGAGAACTATCTTACACTCAGAATCCAATGGGGCTAAAAACAGGGTTACCAGTGTGACATTGCCAGATGCAAAGCAGATGTTGACATCTACTGCTTGGGTTATAGTAAAGGTGGACGTTCCATTGAAGAGCTGGAGTTGGATTGGGGAGACCGATGTGAGTCAAAGTGTGGAATGCTGGTGAAAACCAAACAAATCCAACACAAAAGACAAATAAGAGCGAGTGGTGGTTTGCCTCTGCGGAACCTGGAGTGCAGAAAACCTTAATGTGTGGGGGGGGCTTCAAGTAGAGGGCTCCTGGCACAAGTCATTGACAAGTTACGCAGGAGAGGATGAATGAATGCTGATTGAGAAGGGGATGCTGAACAGAGCAGGGGTGTTCATTCAAAAGGACTTGGGAGTAATGGACTTTTGATAGAATATGCTCCTGGCACAAGTCAATGATGAGTTACACAGGAGTGGAGGGATGACTAAGACTGCTGACTAAGAGGAAGCTTCAGATGATGAAGGATGGCAGATAGACTCTTCTGAATGAGCCTCAACTACCAAGTATACGAATGATGACAGATAGACCCCTTCATGGAGCCTCAACTGTCAACAACAAGATAGGCACTGGACTGACTGCTGGACTGCTTCTGAGTTGCTTCTTGGGTAGCTAAGTACATGGGGGTTTATATACTATGGGGGGAGCACAGCTTGTGACAAACAAGGCACAAACACTTGGTAAGTAATGAGTAAGGACTGAGTAATCATGATGAGTAAGCGAGAAATGAAAAGTAAGCAAGCAAAGAGGATTGGTAAGTATTGGCAATGAACGAGTCAAGGATAGTCAAAATATCACAGAATGAGTCAAATAGAGTCAGAAACTGAGTAAGCACACTGATATCACGTTAGGGGGTGGCAATGCAAGTTAGATCTTGGCGGAGACATCTCTAGATCCAAAGACAGCATGACAGATGGATGGTGTTTCCAGATAGGGAAGTATTAATTCCAGAATTGAAGGGCATGAGTCAGGTGTCAAAGGGGGGCTAGGGCATTGGGGGTCTGTGGGGCAATGAGAGCATATGCGATCATGTCTCCCACCCTTTCATCCTCTCAGCGAAGTTAACAAAAACTTCATAAACAGGGTTCTGATGGAGGAGGAGAAGGGGGGATGTCTTCTGCTGGATCTTGCAGTAGGAAGGCAAGATGCACGTCATACTTGTCATGAATGTGATCAGGGAGGCTGGAGGACAGTAGGTTATACTGCAGCTGTCACAATGTGGGAAGAACGATGGATGAGATTGGAATAAAGACGGTGCAGGGAGCAGGGAGGAACGATCCATATGCTTCATCAAGAGGGGAGACTGAAACGACCACATAAGACCTTTCTAACTGAGTGACAGACCTGAGGCGACCAAAGAATGTCCTTCTGGAAGTCATACTGACAAGGAGAACATGCTGACCAAGCTGCATGGGATGGGACAGGGCTGACAATGATGGGATGAAGCAGGGGGCTTCAGGACGGAAGCTGGTGGGAACACCTGGCAAATACACGTAGCCATTGTCTCTGGCAAATGAGACAAGCAAGATGATCGACGAAGAGGTGGCCATGATTGATGGACTTAGCAAAATGAGCGTCTGATGGATGGAGTGCTGTAGAAACACATAGGGTGCGAGGATCCTCTCCAAATTTGGAAGGAAGAATCGTGGGGCTGAGCACTTTAAGCGAGTGTGCGAACCGAGCTGATATCTTTGGAAATGGTGGAGATATGATGAAAACCGGAATGCCGTACACAGGCACTAAAAACCTTTAACGCGCGCTTAACTCGCTTCCTCTTTTCTCTTCAGCACTGACAACTTGATCTTGTGCAAAGGATGACTGTTCACATCCAACAGTCTTTCTATGCATGAGGCCTTTAGTCTTCATCTGCATGCATGGGCATTGCGCGCAACTCATCAACAAGTTAGGCAGAGTCAGCTGTAACCATGTCCACAACACCTTTGGTGTGTGACACCGAGTAAGGGGTAAAGGAATGTTGATTAGCAAAATGATTATCTATAAAACAGTGAGTGGAACCAGAGTCCACTAAAGTACGAAGACGAGATAACTCTGGGTTTTCTAATGTGACATAGGGGGTCAAAGAATTCGGGCTGGAAAGAGCAGACGTGTTGAGACGAGCCTCCAAGTTTGCACAACCAGAGTCAATGCAGCTCCCAGATTGTGCAGAGTCCCAGGAGCTGCTACCTATTTTTTTGTCTCAGGGGTAGTACCTGAGCCCAAGGCCGATGCAGCTTCAGTGGTGGCCACAGCATGAGCCTTGGCCTTTGTGGCTTTCTTGGGGCATTTGTCAGTGAAGTGACCAGACCCTCCACAGAACATGCAGATGTTTCTGTCTATGCAATGCTTGCGTTCTTCTGGGGTGAGTTTCCCATCCTTCCTGAGTTTGCTAGGCTCAGGCTTGGATGAGTTGCTGTTATTGCCCAGCTTTGATGAAGCTGGCTTGGACTGGGTGGAACTGGTGTTGTTGTTGTTGTTGTTGCCAGTCTTGGCTTTCTCCTGACCAGTCTTGGGCTGACTGTTATTGCTGGAACCTCCAGACTTGTTGTTGCTGGAGTTGGACGAGCCTTGGTGCTTACTTGCCTGCTGGACTTCTTCCTTGTGCTCCCAATAGCACACTGTGAGGAAATATAAAAGTGTGGATTGAGGATGGGGTAGGATCTGAGAGGGAGTGAGTAAGTCCAAAGGGGCTCCTTTAGCCTCAGCAGAGAGTGTAGGGGAATAGGAGACTGTCTGGGGCAGTCTGGGGCAGTCTTTCTCTTGTTCTTGTCTTCAGGGGTAACTCGTCTATTGGTAAAAACTTACAGTACAAACTAACTGTAAGTAAGTGCTGACTAAGCACACAAAAAGCGAACTATGGTACTCAAGTATAGTACCCACAACAGTAAGTAAAGAAACCATAAAACAAATAAAATAGAAATTAATACCCAATCCAATAGTAAGGAGATCTCTCTCCTTACAGCACATCTATTTCTTGGGCAAGGTGGCAAAGCTCATGAAGTGTCCGGGGCTTGCCAACCCGACAGACCTCATCCTTGATTTGGTCTGGGAGGCTGGAATAGAAATGATGGCGCTGCGCACCGTCTCCATAGCCTCAGACTTGTGAAGCAAGCTGATTAAAGTCAACTACATACTTGTTGATGTGCTGGCTATCCTTCATGTGCAAGTGGTCGAGTTGGCTCTCAGCATCAGCAACTGGGTCATGAGGGCCAAAGGTGGTTTGCAGCTCTAGGACAAACTCCCTCCAGGAGTCCATCCAGAGAGGCCAGTCATTGGGGTCATCGAGCCTGAGCAAGTCTGGCTCAAACCACTCAAGGGCCATGCCTTTGAGGTAGGATTGCATGAAGATGACTTTGGCATGGTTGGTCCTGAAAGCCTTGGGTCGGTCTTGAAAGTTCAGCTCACACTGAATGAAGAATGCATGAAGCTTCTTGGGATCGGTGCCATCAAAGGTGTCAGGCTCGCATAACTTGGTCCTGCTTGAGGACTCAGGACTAGTATGGGCATTGTGAGCCAACAGTTTGATGGCCAATGCGAGGTTATCTAAGACCGTAATGGCAGGCTTGGTGTCCAGATCTGGGAGGTCCGGTTCATCCTCCGGATCATCATCACTGGGACCATGATCATTGGGATCATTACTGGGGTCATCATCTTCTGGGTTATTATCATCATCATCACCTGGCCCATCATCGCCAGGGTCACCCTCAGAGATGGGAGCAGTGGGATGATGTGGTGTGGGAGTATTAGATGTCCAGGCTGAAAAGCCCCTGAAAGGACTAATGGGATCTGGGTAGCGCCTAGTGGTGCCCAAGGCAGCTAGTGCTGTCTCGTGGCAAGCCCCACTGGCTGAGGCAGAGTTGGGGTTTGTGGCAGAATGACCATGGGGAGGTTGAAAACAAGTCTTGGTTGCCATGATGGTTTAGACCCACACAAGTGGCGAGTCTGAAATACTGTTAAGTTTGGGATGTCTGGGTTGAGACCAGACCAGAGACCGAAGCAGGTGCAAGTCCGAGGGGTTGGGATCAGGAGGGGAGTCAAAGACACAGCCAGTTGGACTGATTGGACTTAGCGACTGGAGATACAGCACTATTCCCTTGCATGGATCTCAGTCCAAGTCCGAGGCTGAAGCAGGGTTATCAGAGTTAACTTAGTTGATTTCAGACTGAGGGGTACAGGCTGAGTATCTACAAGTTTATATACTAGAGTATCTATAGTACAGAGACCAGTAACGCTGGTCTTGCAAGGATTGCTAAGAAGATTGGTAAGACAAGTATTAGTAAGGTATGACAAAGACAATGGAGACCAGGACAGAGTGGACCAGGGACATGACTGGGCAGGATTCAACTGAAATGACAGACACTGCAAAGCAGTGTCTACCATGCTAGACCAACTGGAGATACAGGATTGGTGAGGCCATGGCCAGACTGAGTGAGTGCAAGGCTGAGGCCAGCCAGGGTCGAGGCATGGCTATGACACTCTATTAAATGAAACTAGTGACAGGCCTGTCTTTATGTTGTGATGATATAAATAATACTACTGAAGGGCCCATCCATTTGTTGTCGCAATATACATGGTACTACTGAAGGGCCTGTCCATATGTTGCAATGCTATACATGAGATTACTGACAGGCCTGTCCATATGTTGTGACAATATAAATAATATTACTGAAGGGCCCATCCATATGTTGTGACTCTATTGAATGATACTAGTGACAGGCCTGTCCATATGTGGTGACAATATAAATAATACTACTGAAGGGCCCATCCATATGTTGTGACTCTATTAAATGATATTAGTGATGGGCCCACCTTTATGTTTCAAGAGGGTACATCTTACTGGGGCTGGGCCTGCCCATATGTTGTGACAATATAAATAATACTATTGAAGGGCCCATCCATATGTTGCAATGCTATACATGAGATTACTGACAGGCCCATCTTTATGTTTTGACAGGGTACATCTTACTGGGGCTGGGCCTGCCCATATGTTGTGACAATATAAATAATACTACTGAAGGGCCCATCCATATGTTGCAATGCTATACATGAGATTACTGATGGGCCTGTCTTTATGTTTTGTCAGAGGTACATCTTACTGTGGATGGGCCTGTCCATATGTTGCATAATACTACTGACAGGCCCAACCTTACATTGTGACTCTATTAAATGATACTAGTGATGGGCTCGTCTTTATGTTTCAACAGTGGTACATCTTACTGTTGACAGGCCCGTTCATATGTTGTGACATCATGAAATGACATTACTGATGGGCCCATCTTTATGTTGCAACACCATAAATGATATTACTCCTGGGCCCATCCATATGTTGCCAACTTTGTATTCTAATCATAGACAGGCCCACCTTGATGTTGCAACAGGGGTGTAACCTACTAGGACAGGCCCATCCATGTCTTATAGCAGCTCAGTATACTTAATTGGTCACAGGCCTGTCTAAATGTTTCAACATCCTTATCCACCACAGCCCCTCCCATATGTTGTGGTAATGCACTTATGGGCCTGTACATATGTTGCTCTCACTTTAGTCCCTTGGGCCTGTCCATGTGTACCAGCTGATCTATTTAGGTGGGCTCGTCTCAGGGTCTATATAAGTGTTGGTGTTTTGGTGCACAGGCTGCCCATGTGTTGTGACTAAGTGTGACTACACTATGTGGATATGCTTTCAAACTTTGGAACCAATCATTATGACACATTTGCCCCCTTCACCTTCAGGCTTTGCTGTCTTCACACTTCACTGGCAACATTCCTCAGGACTGAATGACCTTGTTAGGTTGCTTCTGTTCATGTTCTTCCACATGCTGAACCAATGACCTCTCAACAATGAGTCTACTAGCACCATCATTCACACATATGTTGCAAGCCTATCAAGTAATCTGTATA
The DNA here is from genome assembly GCA_024663395.1 of Pisolithus tinctorius. NCBI lineage: Eukaryota > Fungi > Basidiomycota > Agaricomycetes > Boletales > Pisolithaceae > Pisolithus > Pisolithus tinctorius. Next base: position 6,446,010 of record JANFAH010000002.1, read on the forward strand.
CATTGTCACACTATATCAACAAGAAGGAATGGTTGTCAAAACATTGAACCTTGTCACTGTTGTCCCATCAATCACATATTGCACAGCTTTTCACATTTTTAGGTATGAGATTGTGCAGGTCAAGAATCTCTGGGTGCATTCACACTGCCCTATTGAGAGCATGGCAGAAAATGAAACTTATATACCAATTGCTGGGTCACAGCAAAATTTCATTTGCTCAGGTTCATGTTGTCATGGTTAAAGCTGGCATCAACTAAGTAGAAGGTGCAAAGTTAACAACCTAGTGGTATGCAATGAAACAGGTAGATGATAGCAGAGGGAGCCCCTGGCTTGGGTCTACCTGACAGACAGGAGTTCCCAGTTGCCCAATTTATTTATTTATTTGATTTCCACACTGATGTCAATGGCCAATAAAGTTTCCCACCAGTGATTGCAATGCTGTGATGTTGGCAAAATTCATCAACAACCTGTGTATGGCCTTTGCACTTGGCCTGAAAAAGGAACTAGAAAGCAATTATCACATGAGAAGCAATAAGGAACAGGAAGACCTACCGAGTCTATGCTCAAGAACAAAGGCCAGATAATCATTGGTATGATCTTGATCAGAAGAAAGGGGGAACACAGATTGGATGTTGGAATATAGACTGTCAAACCTGCAGCATGATTGTTGTAAAGCTTCATGAAGGGAGACAGCTGAAGAGAGAAAAATGATAGAAGCAGATTCGAAAATTAGTGTGGAAACTATAAATTAGTGAGACTCAAGTGAATAAATGAATGAGACATCTATACCAATCAAAACATGATGTAGTTTGTGAGGATCATGCAGGTCCAAACCAATCTATCCCATATGTGAAGCCAACATCACAATGAACAATATTTAAAATACCTGGACAAAGAATGGCCTGAGGATGTTCAAAATGGGCAGCTATTAAACATGATTGAAAAAGTGCATGAGAGATGGCAGAACAGCACAAGGCAGGCTGTGATCACATGACACCACTTACAGTCTGAAGAACAATGGCAGAGCAACCATGAGTCTTCAGCACCCTGCCATCACATGAGATCACTTACAATCTAAAGAGCAGCAATGGCAAGGCAACCATGAGACTCCAGCACACTGCCATCACATGAGATCACTTACACGCTGAAGAGCAGCAATGGCAAGGCGACCATGAGACTCCAGCACACTGCCATCACATGAGATCACTTACAGCCTGAAGAGCAGCAATGGCAAGGCAACCATGAGACTCCAGCACACTGCCATCACATGAGATCACTTACAAGCTGAAGAGCAGCAATGGCAAGGCAACCATGAGACTCCAGCACACTGCCATCACATGAGATCACTTACAGCCTGAAGAGCAGCAATGGCAAGGCAACCATGAGACTCCAGCACACTGCCATCACATGAGATCACTTACAAGCTGAAGAGCAGCAATGGCAAGGCAACCATGAGACTCCAGCACACTGCCATCACATGAGATCACTTACATGCTGAAGAGCAGCAATGGCAAGGCAACCATGAGACTCCAGCACACTGCCATCACATGAGATCACTTACAGCCTGAAGAGCAGCAATGGCAAGGCAACCATGAGACTCCAGCACACTGCCATCACATGAGATCACTTACATGCTGAAGAGCAGCAATGGCAAGGCAACCATGAGACTCCAGCACACTGCCATCACATGAGATCACTTACAGCCTGAAGAGCAGCAATGGCAAGGCAACCATGAGAGTCCAGCACACTGCCATCACATGAGATCACTTACATGCTGAAGAGCAGCAATGGCAAGGCAACCATGAGAGTCCAGCACACTGCCATCACATGAGATCACTTACAAGCTGAAGAGCAGCAATGGCAAGGCAACCATGAGACTCCAGCACACTGCCATCACATGAGATCACTTACAGCCTGAAGAGCAGCAATGGCAAGGCAACCATGAGAGTCCAGCACACTGCCATCACATGAGATCACTTACAGCCTGAAGAGCAGCAATGGCAAGGCAACCATGAGACTCCAGCACACTGCCATCACATGAGATCACTTACATCCTGAAGAGCAGCAATGGCAAGGCAACCATGAGACTCCAGCACACTGCCATCACATGAGATCACTTACATCCTGAAGAGCAGCAATGGCAAGGCAACCATGAGACTCCAGCACACTGCCATCACATGAGATCACTTACAAGCTGAAGAGCAGCAATGGCAAGGCAACCATGAGACTCCAGCACACTGCCATCACATGAGATCACTTACAAACTGAAGAGCAGCAATGGCAAGGCAACCATGAGACTCCAGCACACTGCCATCACATGAGATCACTTACATCCTGAAGAGCAGCAATGGCAAGGCAACCATTAGACTCCAGCACACTGCCATCACATGAGATCACTTACAAACTGAAGAGCAGCAATGGCAAGGCAACCATGAGACTGCAGCACACTGCCATCACATGAGATCACTTACATCCTGAAGAGCAGCAATGGCAAGGCAACCATGAGACTGCAGCACACTGCCATCACATGAGATCACTTACAAACTGAAGAGCAGCAATGGCAAGGCAACCATGAGACTCCAGCACACTGCCATCACATGAGATCACTTACATCCTGAAGAGCAGCAATGGCAAGGCAACCATGAGACTCCAGCACACTGCCATCACATGAGATCACTTACAAGCTGAAGAGCAGCAATGGCAAGGCAACCATGAGACTCCAGCACACTGCCATCACATGAGATCACTTACAAGCTGAAGAGCAGCAATGGCAAGGCAACCATTAGACTCCAGCACACTGCCATCACATGAGATCACTTACATGCTGAAGAGCAGCAATGGCAAGGCAACCATGAGACTCCAGCACACTGCCATCACATGAGATCACTTACAAGCTGAAGAGCAGCAATGGCAAGGCAACCATGAGACTCCAGCACACTGCCATCACATGAGATCACTTACATCCTGAAGAGCAGCAATGGCAAGGCAACCATGAGACTCCAGCACACTGCCATCACATGAGATCACTTACAAGCTGAAGAGCAGCAATGGCAAGGCAACCATGAGACTCCAGCACACTGCCATCACATGAGATCACTTACAAACTGAAGAGCAGCAATGGCAAGGCAACCATGAGACTCCAGCACACTGCCATCACATGAGATCACTTACATCCTGAAGAGCAGCAATGGCAAGGCAACCATTAGACTCCAGCACACTGCCATCACATGAGATCACTTACAAACTGAAGAGCAGCAATGGCAAGGCAACCATGAGACTCCAGCACACTGCCATCACATGAGATCACTTACATCCTGAAGAGCAGCAATGGCAAGGCAACCATGAGACTGCAGCACACTGCCATCACATGAGATCACTTACAAACTGAAGAGCAGCAATGGCAAGGCAACCATGAGACTGCAGCACACTGCCATCACATGAGATCACTTACATCCTGAAGAGCAGCAATGGCAAGGCAACCATGAGACTCCAGCACACTGCCATCACATGAGATCACTTACATCCTGAAGAGCAGCAATGGCAAGGCAACCATGAGACTCCAGCACACTGCCATCACATGAGATCACTTACAAGCTGAAGAGCAGCAATGGCAAGGCAACCATGAGACTCCAGCACACTGCCATCACATGAGATCACTTACATCCTGAAGAGCAGCAATGGCAAGGCAACCATGAGACTCCAGCACACTGCCATCACATGAGATCACTTACATCCTGAAGAGCAGCAATGGCAAGGCAACCATTAGACTCCAGCACACTGCCATCACATGAGATCACTTACAAACTGAAGAGCAGCAATGGCAAGGCAACCATGAGACTCCAGCACACTGCCATCACATGAGATCACTTACATCCTGAAGAGCAGCAATGGCAAGGCAACCATGAGACTCCAGCACACTGCCATCACATGAGATCACTTACATGCTGAAGAGCAGCAATGGCAAGGCAACCATGAGACTCCAGCACACTGCCATCACATGAGATCACTTACATCCTGAAGAGCAGCAATGGCAAGGCAACCATGAGACCCCAGCACACTGCCATCACATGAGATCACTTACATCCTGAAGAGCAGCAATGGCAAGGCAACCATGAGTCTTCAGCACACCATCATCCTATGAGACCACTTACAAACTGAAAAGCAACAGTGGCATAACAACCATGAGACTCCAGCACATTGTAATCAAACAAGATCACTTACCACCTGTTGAGCAGCAGTAGCAGAGAAGCCATGAGACATCAGCCACACAACACAAACTTTGTGTACATACCCATAGATGTGGAAAGTACCCCATACATGATTCAACAATGCTTCTTCCATCACTCTCAAAACTTGTCCTGCAGCATGTGAGGTAATGTTCCATTTCATTACCTGACACTTACCTCTTCATTGCCATTTCCACACTAATCATTAGATTTTCTCTTTGTACAGCCACTAGCATATGTCTTAGTACATCCTCATGCAATGCATTTGCTGTTTCTATTATCAAGGCACTGCAGCTTGCACCAGGTTCATGCATATCTGACCCACACCAATCAACCAAATTTAATGTAAGCATGGATGAATCTTACTTTCCAACCTGGCATATTTTGGTGAACTCCCCTTTATTACATTCCAGTACTCATCCTGAAAAATCTTCTCTGCCTCTTCATTGATATCCTCCAAGGTCGGAGTAGCATTTCCTTCAGATCTGTCTTCCAATTCCATCTGAACATCTAGTTTGAACTGGTCATACTTCGTGAAAACTGCAATCACTGGCACTGTGTATCACACATGTATCAGACTCAACGTGTGGCCTCGCAATTCAGACATACCATTTTTATCTGAACAAACAGCATCAAAGAATTTCATGTCCAAGCCTGGACGAGCACTTTCCATTGGAATGCAATACCTAGAAATGGCTCGTGAGCTCACCAATCCCATGAGTTAGCAATAACACTTGTAACACACCAGATAGCATGCAGCCTGTCCCGCAATCGGCGCTCAGTCACCTTTCTGTGCACAAAATCTTGCACTGCTCGTAGCTCGTCTTCATTGCCAGCCTCAAAACCACAAGAGTCATGGAAAACATAACCCTCGTGATTCGTGAATATGAGCTCGTCCTCGATATCATGATTGCCACACTAATCGTGTCCAAGTCAAAAAATGCCTATCACCGACAAAGACTGTTGACTGACCTCAATAGTAGGGTCGAGATGAACCTAATTAAATAATAAGGTCGGGAGCGTTCAAAACTAGGCAAGACGCTACCTCTTCACGGCGACCTCCGCTAACCCTGTAAATCTTCGGGCTCTCCGTCGTTTCGCAGACTCTTTGTAAGATGGATGTCTTCCCTGCATTTGCCCTACCGATGATGAGGACTCGAAACTTGAGACGCCGGACAGCATCACGCAGTGGTTTGTCACTCATGACTTCTGATGGCAGATGGTCGACGTCAATGCAAAAGCGAGTGGGTAGAGGATAGGACTGGTGGAAGGGCGACAAGCAGCTTATCGCAGCGTCAATTTCGTTCCCCGATCTGACCGATACGGCAAAAATGGCTGCCTTCTGCCTTGTGGGCCGGGGCTAGATCGTTCTAGAAGAATATATATATCGACTGATCTGGGTGATGTCGATGTCGAGGCTTGTGTGCGCGTGGACAGAACACCCACTGTTGAATCAGGGCAAGCCGTTTTCAGAAACATGGAGGGAAAGGAGAATCGTTACTGTGTCTGACACACGTTTCTTCGCTACTTTGGTTGTGGCTCGAGACACAGTACAGTGCGGCAAGGTAAAATCAAATCACATATATTCGTGTATGCGTCGGCCGTATAGAATACCACGACAATGAGGAAGCGGCTAGGAGAGGCGAGCGTGCGTGACAATGTAGGTTTCGAACGAAAATCAAGAGCAACAAAAAGAATGGTTATATCAAGTTGTCCTTGTCGAAAGAGCGGTAGTGTGCAAACGTACTACATAATATGCGCTGACCCTCTGGGCAACCCAGGACTTGGAACAGCACGGGTTGATTGAAACAGATACGGCGTTACGTAAACAATTCCCAGGTTAGCAAAACAAGGGAGTCTCGTGCACAGATAATGACAACACTGGAAGGACAGCTCCTGGATGATACCAGGGACACCGAATCCACCTAGATCGGACCCACCGGATGGCAGACACCCCATCCTCACCCTTGGCACAGGTCCCAAATTCACCAGGACCCATTCCTCTGAGATACGCATTCATCCGACTTCGAAGGAACGATTGTCTTTCATCGAGTTTTTGGTTGGCTTACATAAAAGAGACTATGTTCGACTCCCCTTCTGGGCCTTACGCTTCAGCGTATCCACCACTATTTCACGACATCGAACACCGCTTGTGCTTGATTCCTTCCCGAGATCATAGCATTCTCAACTTCCCCGCTCCCGACTCACCTCGCCCATGCGCGGGATTCCCCAGTGAGGACTTCACCGCCAAGAGCGTGAATGCGAACGACCGTATTGTACCAGTAGATCCCCTTCAGCAGCTGACTGAGTATGTTCTCGTTATATAGTAACCCAGACATCGAACAGGGTCATCACCCACCCGTCCATCCGGTCGCGTCCAAAGAGTCTTTCTCCTGCCAAGACCCGGATGACCACGTCCGTAAACGTGCTCCCCGAGACGGGACATCTACACCTCATGCTGAAGCTCTCCTCCTTGTACTTCTCAATGATCGCGAAGCTCGTTGACAAAGTCGAGGTCAGTCAGCCAGATATCGACAGGTTGCTCCGCACATGTGAAGCCAGCAACCGTACAAGGAATCTGCGTGCACAGATGAGTCCCATCCCGTAACCACCCGATATCATCACGACCACTGTCTGCCCTTCCCTGACGAATGGACCACTGCCAACGTGGGTCCTGCACTGGTCAGATCCAAGGATTCCCGAGGGTCGTTCATCGATTCCCTCCTCCGATCGTGGACGATGCCGAATCTCGTCTCTGGCCTATTATTCTTGTCAGTGATCGTTATATGTCTCACCCATTTTCTCCTGCCACAAAGTGGGCACGAGAGGACCAGAGCACCATAGCATTTTTATTTGTGGGACTTCTGGGTAATGTTGGTATGCCAAGAGTGTGGTTGACTTGGTTCTCATTCCGCATACACGCAGGTCCATGGTCTTTTTCGTCGTTTATATCCTCGCCTTGGTACGGCGCTCCGGATCTACAGCCGATCCGTCCACTGTTTCCCCGCTCAGCCCCAACGCAGCGATCGGCCTTTCTTTTCTTGGGCCTTCTTTGCTTTGGCGTAATCGAGACTTTGGCGTAATCGAGATCGCAGAGATGTTGCAAGGGTACAGGAGGGTGAACGAATGACAGGGGGCACGAGAATGGCGAAGGAAACGAGAGATGCTATCAGGGAGGTGAGGGCGAGGGATGTATAGAAGGGGGAGAACACGAAAGACCGCCTGGGCGAGGCAGAGTAAATGAGCGCGAACAGACTTGAAACCCACTCCATGTGAGGACAACGGGCACAAAAGCGAACTGGGGCCGGCTCCTCGGATTACGACCACGACCGCTATCGTGATAAACGGCGTTATCTTCGTTGGAGGTCCTGCCGGGTATTGGGTTGCGTGGGTTAGATGGAATGGCGAGTCCCTGCAGGAGCGGGGGTGTGCAGGAGATGTGGTCCATGATGTCGTGTATGAAGAACGCCTAGAGTGTGGCGGAAGGACAGAGCATCTTGACGGCGCCGCAGGCGTGTAGCTCGCAGGGGCTATACCATACGTTATCAAACAGGTTTATTCACCAACTCGTGAGTACTTTTATTTTACCGTCGGAGCACAGCATGTCATTGAATTGTTATCCAGGGGAATACTTCATGTATTGTTTGTCTTAAAACAGGATTTTGTTGACTCGGGAACCGGCCATGTGCAGTAGCAGCGACCTTTGCGTAAGTAACAGACGCATACAGCATAATGCTTACTGCGTGTTTACAAGGGCGCTGTGCTTGGTTGAACACGAGGTTTGTGTGTCTTGTTTATGTTGTATAGGACGGGGAGCCCCTTGCCTATGGCATGCCTGTCAAGGAGGTGACTACCATCCGCGATGGCCCTGTCTTCTGTTATGTATTAACATTGCAAATTCGAGGTAGGGTAACCCTGTTCGTTTTAGATCTAGACTACCGGAAAGCACTGGCGTTGTTAACCTTGCTTGGTGACTCGATGTAGACTCAGGTAGCCAACGGCATGTGGCGTACGAATTTGAAACGTGCTGCTGACCGAAACTAATAAGGCGTGTGAAAACTACAATACCAATCGCGGTCGTCATCGACGGGGGGAGGGGAGGAAATGGTAGATATATACTAATAAAACAGAACCAAAAAATCCTAGTCTACACCGATATGAGACACTAAGTTGCCATGCTGAGGCTCGAAGCTACCCCTGTTGCAACATGAATCTCGGAAATGTACATTTTGTGTGACCTCTTAACCATCATCAGGCATCATGCATCAATACGTCATATGGGTTCGCATCAATTCCGAGTGTCTGCACGAGTAGGCAGGATTACAAACTTTCCATCAACTATCCCACTCTACAACGCAATATAATTCAGTACATACATACTCAGTTTTGGTTCCTTCGTCGCCACTTGCGTCCCGTGTGGATTTCGCGAATGTGATTTCCCACAACCTCACACCCACAGCTTTTCCATCCACGGGAGGTCTTGACGCCACTGGAACTCACCACGGAGGGGTGAGCACACTCAAACGATCATAACTGCAACAGAACGTGGACAGGCCTGTGATTGAGTGATTTAGCGTATACGCTGATACAGGGCAATCACAGAGAGAAAGAGAGAGAGAGGGAGAGAAAGAAGAGATGACCCACACACACAGGTAGCAGCAGTATATATACCCTGGGGTGTACAAACAGCACAACACAGTGGGAAGGATCGAGGGATCCGCACGTCCTGATGAGGACGTGATAGGAGACGTGTTAGCGTGAGTAGTGCGTGAGCGTGAGTAAGTGGTGCGTGAGTACTACTCACGTCAATGAGCCCGCGAGGGTATACATAATATTATTACATATAAATTCATGGAGCCCCAAGGTAACGTTTACCGTGAGAGTGCAAAAACCTTCCAGCTTGATCCGTGCAGAGATGCCATGATGGTATACAATCAGCTGGTGGCAAAGTTTAATCATCACCCCTGCGCTTCTGGCTGGAAAGCTTCCGCCGGTTCCATAATAACGACAAAGGAAACTGATTACTCACAATAAACACGGTTATTTCCACCCGAGATCTGACTCCTAGGTTTCCCAGAGATGTAGGGCTGCAGAAATTAGAGTCATTGTCGATGCTTAGTTTTACCGGTTAAGAGGGCCCGCGCGCTATCAGTCTGGCACAAAAATTTGTAGGCAGAATGATTGAGCAAATCACGAAGCTAACGTTCCAGATTTGACATAGGCTAACATGGGAGCGAGACGAACGTTGTTGTCGAATGATCCATTTCTGGAAACTGGGAGTGGTCTGGCTACTTGACTCTTCGGTTGATACCAGACAATGGCCAGAGAAGCCTGAACAGGCCGCCGCCGTGTCGGGAGTTTGACACCGACATAGATTATAAGTTACTTGTAAACCCATCGGGCCCCGACAGATGCCTTCACGTTATGCAATCATCAAGTTGGACAGGGTCGAGCGTCAGATTTGCTGCTTCTGGAAGTAGTGCCGGCACCCAGCCCGATGGGAAGATTCATTATCATTAGGTCCGGGGGCAGGGCGGCCAGGGCATTTGGGGTGAGTGAGAGCGGTTGTCGGGAAGCAGCTGGGACGGCGGTTGTGTGTAATATGGTCTCTTGGTGCGGGAGTCGCCCGCGTGGCCGTTCGTGCCGGGTATCCCCAGAGAGAGCCTTCAGGGACCTTCGGTTATAGTAGCTCCAACGCCTGCAGAAACAACCACAGTCAGTCCTCCAACTATTTTGGCATGGGCATGGACATGAGTGCAGGCGCCAACCTTAGTGGTCCCAAATAATCTGCACCGTGTACACGTGGGAATGAACACAGAACAGGGCGCCTAAAAGATGGCGAGCGTTAACGTCATGTCATATCCGCCCACCACATGTGAAGAATTTCCTCCAGCCCTCCTTGCTTCTCAACCTTCCCGAGATTGTTCAAGGACCCTGATGTCAGTACTTAGCCTGGCATTGACCATTGACGTGATAGTCCAGGTGTGAGGAAATTCGCCCTGTCACGGCCGATCGATCACTTGGTCTAGTCCCTGTCATACTGTACACCTTGTTTCACCTTCTTATTCACCGTGTCTCACCTTGTTGTGTAGTATATAGTTCCCTTGCGTATCGTTTACTTCCCTAGCGTTAACCTCCTGTTATCAGGTATGCTTCCTGTCGCCGACTCTACCCTGTACCTTATTCCTGTTATCAGCGTTAGGTTGGCTGTAATATATCTGTCTTGTCGCCAACGCACGCACCCATAGCGAATCATCACATTAGGTTAACGCTCCAGCAGCGATGGCCCCCATCTCCGACTTTGACTTGCCCATGTCGTCTCCAGCCCCGCCTTCCCAATCGGGTTCACAACCACAGCCACAACCTCACGGTCGACGTGACCCACTTCTTGAAGCTTCCATCCAGGCTCAAGAGGACTTTCGTGCTGCATTTATGCAGACGCTCCTTCAGAATCGTACTCCGAAGGTGAAGGTAGCGCAACCAGACGTATATGATGGGTCAAACGAGAAATATGATGCGTTTATCAACCAACTCGAATTGAACTTCGCAACTAATGCATCTACCTTCGCTACTGACTCTATCAAAATCAATTACGCTATGTCGTATATGAAGGCTGGCCGTGCCCAGCAGTGGGTAATTGGCCTTCGTAACAAGCAACGTGTTGGGGCAGCGTGTCCAGAGCTCGACGACTGGGAAAGCTTCGCTGATGCGCTAAAGGCAAAGTTCAGTGAGCCAAACAAGAAGATGCGGGCCCAGAACAAACTCCTTACCCTGAAGCAACGCGACGGACAATCGGTTGACGACTACATCACAGAGTTCGAGCTGTTAGCAGGAGATGCCCAGTTTGACGATGAAGCACTCCTCAACATCTTCCGTACTGGATTATCGTATCGGATCTTTTCGCAGTGCGTGCAGAAGGGGGACCTCGAAGACAGTCTACAAGGTTGGAAGGACTATGCTAAGCGCGTCGATCATCACATTCGTGCCAACTCTACTCGCCTTTCCTTCTCTGCTGGAGGTCCTCGCCCGCCTGGTGGCCGTACCTTTCCGATCCAACCTCGTCCTACCCCCCCACCTGCTGCTGCTGCTCCTGCTCACCAGGCAACTGCACCGGCCCCTGCTCCGACTCACCCTATTTTGGGTGCAGGCGAACCTATGGATATTGACCGAACCAGTCGTCGTCAGGGAAACAGGGGGATCACGTGCTACCGCTGCGGACAGCTGGGCCACATTGCTCGTAACTGTCCTCGTATCGGGGTTGAGCATATTCAGGCCTTATGGTCCACCTGGGACGATACAGTGAAACAAGATGTTATCAATGCGATCAGTGAGGTGACTACCGAAAAGAAAGAAGAAGCCCAAGCGGATGAGGAGTCGGGTTTTTAAAAACGCCGGTAGGAAATGACGCTACCATATCGGCGTCTACAATAGGCTCTAACAATACTCGTGTATCATATGATCGTTCGGAATCGAGTCCTTCCTCTGTTAAAGAGCCTGATGCGTCGTCAGTCAAGCATACCCGTCGATCCCTCCCTTGGGTACTCTCTCGTGTTAAAGGGAACTGTGCCGATGAAGTTGCCTTGCGTGCTGTCCGTCGTTGGAGCCACAGGCAAAGATGGAGAGAAGTCGATAAGTCCCTCCTTGCACTCTTACGTTCAGTGGACGAGCCTACCACGTATTCCATCCTCCGCGAACTCAAAAGGCCATGTCAATGGATTCGGAGAGTAGCCGGTAACTCTGTGTTCCTCTCCCTTACACTTCAAACATTGGACGATCGTCGTTCGTTCGATGTTGAGGCATTGTTAGACAGTGGAGCCAGTGGTTGTTATGTCGATGAAGGGTATGTCCGTGCTAAGTCACTCAACACTCGACCGCTTCCTCGAGCCATCCCTGTCTATAATGCAGATGGTTCATCAAATGGCGCTGGCCCCATCCGTCAAACTATTGACCTAACCATCCTGGTTGATGGCCACTCCGAAGTGGCTACTTTTGCAGTTACTAATACTGGCAAATCACCTATTATAATAGGATACGACTGGCTCCGCAAACATAATCCCTCCGTGGACTGGCGCACAGGAAAGGTTGTATTCAACCGTTGTCCTACGTCTTGCCACCCACATACACCTCAGCCAGAAGTTGACTTCATACGGTCAACATTGGAATCCCTGGAGGAGGGCGATCGACTATGGATTACAGAGATCCGTTCAGAGGTCCCAAGTAATACATCTGCCAAAGTACCCCCTCAGTACTTCAATGATTTCGCACAAGTGTTTGAGAAGACCGAGTTCGATCGCCTGCCCGAACATCGCCAGTGGGATCATGCGATCGAACTTAAACCCGGAATCGAGCCTTTTAATAGCAAAATCTATCCTCTGAGCCTTTCGGAACAGGCAGAATTAGACAAGTTTCTTGAAGAACACCTTCGTACCGGACGCATTCGCCCCTCAAAATCTCCCATTGCGTCTCCCTTCTTCTTCATCAAAAAGAAGGATGGTACCTTACGCCCGGTCCAGGATTACCGACGACTTAATGATGCCACCATCAAAAACCGTTATCCCCTTCCCCTTATTTCGGAGGTTGTTCACAGACTGCGAGGAGCCCGTCACTTCACCAAACTTGATATACGTTGGGGATATAACAATATCCGTATGCGTGAAGGGGACGAATGGAAGGCCGCCTTCACCACCAACCGCGGCCTATACGAGCCCCTGGTTATGTTTTTTGGCCTCACTAACTCGCCAGCGACCTTCCAAACAATGATGAATGACCTCTTTCGCCATCTCATTCGTCGGGGAGTAGTTATCGTCTACATGGATGACATACTTATCTTCACCAAAACGCTGTCCGAACACCGACGAGTCGTACGAGAAGTCCTGAAAATCTTGAAAGATAACAAACTCTGCCTCAAACCTGAAAAATGCGAGTTTGAGAAGGAGGAGATCGAATATCTCGGTCTGGTAATCAAGCCAGGAAGTGTAGCTATGGATCCGAAGAAGATAACTGCCATACAGGATTGGCCGGTTCCAACCAATCGCACTGCCCTCCAACGCTTTCTTGGATTTGCCAATTTCTATCGCCGTTTCGTTACCAATTTTGCGCACATTGCTCGGCCACTCAATCGTCTCACTGGCAAGAGTCCCTGGAAGTGGGCATCGGCCGAACAAGCTGCGTTTACTCAATTAAAACAGGCGCTAATTGATGGACCTGTCCTCGCCATCCCTTCAGATGAAGGACAATTCCGCGTGGAAGCTGATAGTTCGGGCTATGCTACAGGAGCGGTCCTCTCCCAGTGTCAGCAGGATGGCACTTGGCGTCCTGTCGCATTCTACTCCAAAGCACTTAACGAGGCTGAACGAAACTATGATATTTTTGACCGGGAAATGCTCGCCATTATGCGTGCTCTTGCAGAATGGTGACACTACCTTATGGGAGCGTCAAAAACATTCGAAATCCGGACGGATCATAAAAACATTGAATATTTCCGTTCAGCACGCCACCTCAATCGTCGTCAAGCACGCTGGGCTCTCGAGCTTGCGGAGTACGATTTCACCTTACACCACACTCCCGGGAGGGAGCATTGTCACCCTGACTTCCTCTCTCGCCGCCCTGATCATGATACTGGAGATGGTGATAACCGAGACGAAGTGTTGTTAAAGCCTCATTTCTTTCGTGCTGTTGAGAGTTCGTTGACTATTCAGACAGAGGGAGACGAGTTTGTGAAAGACATTCGGAAGTCGAAACGTGTGGATAAATGTGTACGAGACCATCTACGATCACGAGCTGATGATTGGCAAGAGTCCGAAGGGCTGATTACATGGCGGAATAGGATCTACGTCCCCAAAAACAAAGCTCTCCGAGACCGTATCATTCGAGCGCATCATGATTCTCCTGCCGCAGGCCATCCTGGACGGTTTAAGACCACAGAACTCATCCTTCGCAACTATTGGTGGCCTTCGCTCCACCGAACTGTAGCCGCTTATGTTCGGGGTTGTGAAGCCTGCCAACGCACCAAGACTTTCCCTGCTAAACCTACGGGGACATTATCTCCCAATCTCGTCCCTGATCGCAAATGGGAAATTGTCTCGGTGGACCTTATCACTCAACTTCCCCGAAGTTCGGGTTATGATGCCATCGTGGTAATAGTCGACCGCCTCACAAAAATGATTCGTCTCGCACCTGCTCATGGGGAACTTACCTCTGAGGGGCTCGCCCGTATCTACCGAGATCGTGTCTGGAAGGACTTCGGCCTCCCAGACCGGATCATCAGCGATCGGGGTACCCAGTTCACTTCTAACTTCATGCGCGATTTAAACCAATTGCTTGGGATCACAACAAATATTTCTACTGCCCATCATCCCCAAACTGATGGTCAGACGGAACGTGTTAACCAAGAAGTCGAACAATATCTCCGACTTTTCATCAATCATCGACAGGATGACTGGGCGGACTGGCTGGCACTTGCGGAGTTTTCCTATAATGACCACATACATTCTTCTACAGGCTATTCGCCATTCTACCTTAATTATGGCTCTTCCCCACGCAAAGGCCCCGAGCCTCAGTCTGCAGTCGTCACGGAGAGTGCAGAAAACTTTGTGGCGCGCATGAAACGCATACAGGATGATGCTAACGCTGCACTCGTTAAGGCAGCTAGCGCTATGGCACGCTTCTATAACCGCCGTCACTCCACGTCTCCAACATATAAACCTGGAGATCTCGTTTATCTTGATGCCGCTCATTTACACTCAGATCGTCCCTCCAAAAAACTCGACGATCGTCGCTTTGGGCCATTCCGCATCCTCGAACAAGTAGGTCAGCGTGCATTCCGCCTTGAACTCCCTCACTCCTGGCGACGTATACATCCTGTATTCCACACTGTCCTACTTCGCCCTTATCATCCTCCCGCATCCTCGATCCAACAATGTCCCCCACCGCCACCTCCGGTTCTTCTGGGAGACCATTATGAGATGGAGGTCGAAGATATTCTAGACGAGCGTGTTCGCCGTGGCTGTGTCGAGTACCTTGTGAAATGGAGGGGTCTCCCCCGTGAGGAAAATACTTGGGAACCGCGCAAAAACCTCGATGACGAGCATGGGGTCAATATCAAGCTCCAGGAGTTCCTCTCTCGTAGGGGATGTCCGCCTTGAAGGGGGGTGATGTGAGGAAATTCGCCCTGTCACGGCCGATCGATCACTTGGTCTAGTCCCTGTCATACTGTACACCTTGTTTCACCTTCTTATTCACCGTGTCTCACCTTGTTGTGTAGTATATAGTTCCCTTGCGTATCGTTTACTTCCCTAGCGTTAACCTCCTGTTATCAGGTATGCTTCCTGTCGCCGACTCTACCCTGTACCTTATTCCTGTTATCAGCGTTAGGTTGGCTGTAATATATCTGTCTTGTCGCCAACGCACGCACCCATAGCGAATCATCACACCAGGCAGGAACGAGCGAACGGATGAGACTTACTCCAGAGATGACTCATGGCGGCCTCAGTCTACTTTTCTCTGAAGAATGGATCTCTGCAAATGTGCGTCCTGCAGCGGTAAGATCAATACGTGAGAGTTGCTCATCGATTCCTCCCAGTGAATGGGTGACACTCGATTCTTCTCAGCATTGCTGCGCTGGTCCGGATTTCCTCTTAGAGGCACGTCTCATATTGTAGTTCCATGCTACTGTCAAGAAATGTCCATGACATAGCCATAAACCGTTAACGGTATCTGAGTGCATATGCAATGCGTCTAGTGGCCCGGATGGATAAGGCAATGGCATGGGAAATATGTGGACACGGGAGGCACGGAGACGATGTTTATGTGATGGAATGAGTCCCACTACAGAGGACCGGCGTTTTTTTAATTGTCAACAATCTATTTCGGGTAAAGACACCGCAGGGGTGATGTGGACGGTGAAGGGATAAAGAGTTATGAGCGGGTCTGTGGGATCACACTATTGCGAATCACGAAATGTGCATTTCACGGAATATCAATATCTCCAACACTAGGTTCAGATGAAACATACCGACAGTTGCCGATCGGGGGGCCGGATCTATAGCATCGGCTGGAGTACTTCTATGTACTGCTCGGGAAGGTGCCATCATAGAAAGACGGTACGTATGGTTGAGAAACCAACATAGTGCTGGACAATTTCGGTCAGCATCAATATATAAGGAACATACGAGAGCGCAGCTGCGTGGGGGGAAGACCCTGTGATTCCCATCTGACAGATGTTGTGACCCTGGTCCTCGGGACCATACCGCCATGAGCCAACTGTAAATGCACGGGTAGCCCGCTGACTAAGAGGATGGCGCACTTGCGAGAAAGTGAGCGTCGGACGACTTGCGGGCTGTACGCAACCCTTGCCCGTTCGTCGCTACTCGATTTAATGCCATTGAAAGACACTGTACGTAGGCCATGTAATTATGCACGAAATAAACGGGTATTTTGCGAAGAGACCCGCCCAAATTTGCTAGAGGTGTTCGGGCGCGGGAAGTGGTCACGTGATCACGCCTCGCGCCCTCCCGCCTGGTGGATTTTATTAGGTAACAATTTCGCAGGACATGCTGATGCTGATGCTGACTCAACGCAAAGCAAAGGAATCCGGTGTACAGACAAGGATAACGCCAGGGAAACACTGGCAGGACGACTATGTCGCAAATTTTCGAGGCGCCTGATAATGCCGCCAGCTGACAATGCTCGCGAGTTTCCTTATTAGGGTCATTAAAATGGTCTGGTAATGATATGTCAACGGCTTGGGGGCAGTGCCAAGGGAAGAAGTTTCATTGGACGGGAGTTACCCGAGTTACCGAGTGATAACGATCTGATAATGACTGATATTATGGCGTGACATTTGTCTTACATCAGCCGAACACAGCGTATGCAGCGTGTCTGACAACTATCAGTCAGCTACGAGACATCTTCTCTCATGGCTCCCTCCCATACCACCCGTTCGGCTTTGACCCGTCAAAATGCTGAACGGAATCATGCCGTTTTCCATCAATGCCCACACTGCAACAGGAAATTTCAGAAAACCGGTTTCAAGCAGCACGAGGCGAGTTGCAGGAAGCGCAAAGAAGATGAGAGGGAGCGTGTAGCTTTCGAACGTCAGTATGAAGAGAAACAACGAGGTACGTGAATTGGTGCGTAGCGCAGGCAGACTCAATCTAATGGTTTCTGGCTTCAATTATTAACTCAGCTGCCCACCATCGAGCTGCGAGAGCATCAGTACTCAAATCGCAGCCTCGAGTGCCCGAAGCTCACCGTACGGATACAGGATATTTTTTCGTCGATGAACCCAGTGAGTCTGACTTTCATTTATGTTGTGGTCCTAGTCTCAGATAAGCTGCGGCTGCAGTCGAGGTGACTATGGGACAAGATTACAATGAGACGAGCGACATGCTCCACACCTCAGGTACGTATTCACTTTGGTGTGCGTTCTCGCAGTGCTCATAATTCCCTCAGACGTGTCGATGCCAACTTCCACAAGTTCTAATGTGGCAAAACTTCCTGAATTCAAGATCCAATTTCATCCGAGAAGCAATCGACCACTGATTTATCAGTCTTATGAAGAGTTCCGTGTTCACAGTGAGAAATCTGCATCCCTGGTTGACAAGACACCTTGGTCCCCATTTCGTACATTGGGTGACTTTGAGTTTGCAGAAATCGCACTCGCTTCACTGCTCAACCAGCAACAGGTCAATGCCCTGCTGGATCTCTTTGCTCGTGTCACACAGGGAGCCGTCCAAGTCACGCTCAAGAATGATGCCGAACTTCGCAAAGTGTGTGATGCAGCTGCGATGGAACTCACTCCAGTAAGATTTTCAAATGTCCATTCGTCGCCATCCGTCCTACCTCTCTAAATAGTTCTCCAGGGTCGAAGTTAAGGTACCATACAAAAAGGAAGAATGTACGTTCGAAGCGCATATTCGCCCACTGTGGGAGTGGGCACTCGATATCTTAGAAAATCCATTCCTCGGTCCGCACTTCACTTGGGACGCACAGCGACTCTACAGGCACAACAGCGTTGAGTATGAACGTTTTTATGATGAGCCCTGGACCGGAGATTATTGGTGGGATATTCAAGTATGTGCCTGGTCAATATGTCATTCATTACCCGTACATAACATGTTGTATTTGTGCTAGTCGAGTCTACCAGATATCAAGAACGCCGTGCCGTTTGGCCTGATCCTTTATGCTGACAAGTCCAACCTATCGTCTTTCGGCACTGCCAAGAGTTACCCCGTCGTTGTGTGCTGTGCAAACTTACTGGTTGAGATTCAGAATAGCAATGTCGTTGGCGGGGGTACCGTTGTCGGCTGGCTGCCTATTGTGAATGACATCCACTGTTTAGATATTCATATAGACTAAGAACATTTCAGGTCCCCGAAGATGCCGAAGAAGAGGGAAAGCTAGGCTACACAACCCTCAAGCGTGTCATGTGGCACGAATCTTTCAAGAAGTTACTTCTGGAGATTGAGCAGTACTCGAAGACTGGGTATGCACATACATCTTCGCATGACAACATTACCCGTTGGCTCTTTCCGAGTCTTATGGTACTGTCTGCCAATTTTGAAGAGATGTAATATACTTTCTTCTTCTTGCTTGAACTGGCAATACTAACTCAATGGCCTACTACAGATGCATGATGGCACTCACTCGTGGTCGCGGTGGCAAACGCCCTTGCCCTGTATGTCTTGTACCGTCAGAGCTACTCCATGACCTCTCCAGGACTTTTGAACCTCGTACGCACGCCCAGGGCATCGATGCGTTATGTGTTCGTGCAACGAATCGAGTTGAAGGCGATGAATTGCTAAAGTGGTTAGGTTTACGACTGATCGAAGTAAGTTTCCACCGACAAATCACTGTCAACGAACTAATATTTAATGGGATGCAGAACGTGTTCTGGATGATTGGGTTCTCTGATCTCCACCTCGCCTGCAGCTTTGACCGACTGCATTATGGGCATGGTTTTTGGGGCAAGCACGTCTTTGGGGACCTAAAGGTGATTGTAAAGGCGCTCGGGTGACAGATCAAAGCCGACATCGAGAAGTAGTGAGTCACTGTTTGACAAACAATTGCTGTGAACGTTGTCACTTCTCACCTTTGACAACGATAGTGTTGCAAGTTTTCCTCGCTGGCAAAACCTCGCACACTTCAACCAAGTTATTCACGTCACTTTTTCAGATGGTAACAAGCTGGCCGATATCTCCAAGGTGCGTGTGTCCAATACTGGATGGCTGTCAATGAACTGTTTCCCTAGCAAATCTTCTACGTGGCGATCAATGTTTTGAAGAAGAGTATAACCCCTGAAGGGTACCAGCTCCTCCGAGTCATCCGAAGCTACCTACAACTTGATAGCCTCATCGGCTTAGATGTCCAGACCGAACGTACGATTAACATGATCAACGACGAGATATTGACATTTGATCAGACACTGAAGGTAGTTATACACTTTGTGCTCATTCCAATTTGTTGTAATGTGTCATTTTCAGGACTACACCAAATGCGTCATGAAGTCCAACATTGATGGTCTGCGAACTGACTGGAATTTCCCGAAAGTCCACCTTTGGAAGCACGTCGTTCGAGATATCCGCCTAAAGGGTGCCACATGCAACTATAGCACTCAGCCCAACGAAAGTATGCATAAGCCAATCCGAGACGCATATGAACACCGTTCGAACGGTAGAGACGTTCCTGCTCAGGTATGACAACCGTGTGTGCCGAGATTCCTACTCACAGTCACTTTAAAATGCATGTTAGGTCTTGCGGGTAGATCACCAAGTTCTTGCTACGAAGCTTCTCAGATTGCATGTTGATCACCTCAAGAAATCTGTCTCTGGGGAATCAGATCCAGAAGCTGATGCGGTCAGTGAGCATACCTCACTTGATCATATTAAGCTTGGTGCACACGTCGTCGCGACCCAAACCCTGAAAGACTTAGAGGAAAATGGTCAGCCAGATATGGCGTTCCATCGGTTCCGTCAAAGGTTCTGCGAGTTCCTTAATGACGCCCTTCCGGCATATGGATATCAAGTCAAGTCATGGATCTCCCTCCCCGCTGACTTCGCGGTACGTATCTACACTCTCATTATGTATTCATCTAGTTGAAACTGTGCTTGTGCTAAGGTTAAAGAATACCGTTATCTGCTGGTCAACTACGAGTCGACTGTCACCTGGAACCAGTGCACAGATCGTCTCCGCTGCAACCCATCATTTTTTGGTGTGCCCCGCTACGACTGTGTGCTTATTCAATACACCGAGACAGAAACCGCCTTCGTTCGTCTCATCTGCATGTTTTCCTGTGTCATTCCAGACATAGGAAGCATGGAATTTATCTTGGCGCAACCCTTCATGACAAGGATCGGACCGGCCCGCACTATTGATCACGATCTCAGGCTCAAACGTGTCAAGTCAGTTCCGCGGGCTGCGTCCATCTTCATACCGTTGTGCTCGATCATCCGAGGGGCCATTCTAGCACCTGACACTGAACATGATGACGAATTTTTTGTTGTTGAGCAGCTTGATAGTGATATGTTCCTACGGACACAGGCGATGTAGGTTACTTACCGTCTCTAGTGGCCTTCCAACCAGAGAATTTTGAGCGCATTGCAGATGTCTATTCTGACCCATCACCGTCTTGTCCTTTGCAAGCCGTCAACCATCCTAGCAAGGAATCTGAAGACTTGCAACACGCTCAGTAGCAGATCAAAGGTACTTGGGCGACAGATTGAAGCCGACGTCGAGAAATAGTAAGTCACGATTAATACTGTTAGCAACCACTCTGGAACAGATCACATCAGACGCATACCCAACTCTTTTCCCCCCTGCTGTGGAGCAAAGCGGTAAGTAGTAGGTGCACTGATGCAGGGACATTGGGGGATATCGTGTGGTCTGTTTCACTACTTGTTATGCCCACCACACGAAACTCAATCTACTGGATGCTGGACAGCAGGCTGCCAGAGTGGACAACGATCTCGTTCCTTTTATGTATGATGACAGAGATACGCTCTGACCAACGAAGTGTTGAAACTACAGAGCAAAGGGATGTATATAGGTCTACAAGGCTGTTGAAGCCTTGAAGGCGAAGAAACCACGATTCAGTTCCTCTTCTCTTCCCTAGTCCCCCCTCTTCCGTTTTCCAAGGACATTCTCGGACACAACTTGTTCAGCAAGGAAACGGTCCAGCGCGTGGACGACGGCTTGTAGGGTGTTGCGGAAAGTCAGAATCGAGTGGAGGTCGACGTCCGCGTCACGCCCAGTCGTTTCAGTGACAGGAACGTCGTCGGCTGGGATATCAGGAGGGGGATAAGCGTCGAGGGAGAGTAAAGCGGGGTCTATGGTGGAAGGCGTAGCGACTGCAGCAGGAGCGGCCCATTCGGGGGGCGAACTGTTGGGAGAAAAATTCTAGTGGCGAGTCAATATCGACGGACTAATACACAAGCGGAACGGAAGACATACCACCAAGCTATACAAGTCGCTGAACACGTCTGTAGCCGCTTCAGCGGTCTCGGGTGCGTCAATGGGAGTCGAAGCGCTGTTGGGAATTTTGAACGCATCAGGGGACATGGGTGGGGCGGGGAAGGGGTAGACTTGAAGTCGCTGAGTGTGGAAGAGGAGATTTCGAGTTGAAGTCGCCAAGAGTGGAGGGGGAATCAAAGGTCGCGCTCACAAGAGACCAACAGTCGACCGTCAGCGAGGGGAATTGGTGAATGAGGCACAAGGTGAATTTCATACGATGCAAGAACAGAAGCTACTAATTGAAACAGGTACTGGACAAATGGAGACCGTGAAGATGCAAGAGCATTGAAGATACTCGAGGTGCATACGCTACTGACAAAAGTTTATAGGCATACGGTAAGGCGTCAGCAAACAGAACGAGCATTGGCGACACTTCGCACCCGCAGATACAACAGATGCGTCGCTGGCCAGTCAAGGTCACGATGGAATGCATTCGAGTCAGACGAGTGTTGGGAAGCTGAGCATACCCTTTCACCTTGTATCCAATTCATCACACACTTACTTGCTGACTTTTTTCCTTGACGACATCAGATCTTCGTACAGAACGCAGCATCTGGTCTCGCCTTTTTTCACGTTCGCATGCACGTATACAAAACTCACAATACACGTTATGAGCAAGACGAAGTCTTTGTGTACTCGACCGGTCCCTCTTTGCAACATTCCATCCTGCCCATGGTTCGACCCACTATACATGCTTTTTCACACACCATCTTCCCATTCCATCATGTCGAGTAGCATGGCGTGGATGTCTGCGAAGGTAGCACAAGCCGTTGCCGCTGTATCTCCCGCTAAGACCATCCACATGCCAGAGTAAGTGGTACAACCTAAACCATTTCCAACACGCTAAATGTGCAAGACCGTTCGATCTTCGTTTGCCGAGGGGAACCTGCTTAGCCCTCCACTCATGCATGAAGTCATATCCTCACAGTGAGTACCTGCTTCTTGGGAGTATGTGTGGTATTATTTCCAGTATAAAGCAGAGATGACGCAGGGTTCTGCAGCTGTTCATCATGCGGCTGCTGCTGCCCATGAAGGATTCATATTTCTCCTGGTAAGTTTGCAGTTCCCCATCGTTCCTATCCCAACCCATCTCAAACCACTTACAGTGCCGAAGCATTCTGCTCTCAATTCTGCTAGTTTTTCTCGCGTATTCTGTGGCTGGGTTCATGCGACACCGGCGTCGAATTGTCTACACTAGACTACGAAAAGTACCGCTACAACACTCCTTATCATTGTCCTTTGGTCTCTCGTATGGCGCTGCATCTGTAACATTACACAAACAAATTTAATAAAACGGGTGTAATATTATAACCAGAAAGAAAGCAAGAAAAAAGCTCCCAAAAGGTATTCAAGTCACGTCGATTGACACGTGACAATGCCACAATTCCTTGCATCGTCGCATATTACACTTGCGATTCATACTGCAGCAACATCGATCCCCGGAACGCATGTTCAATTACATATCAAAAGGGACTAAGGTGAGCAAATTTCGTACCGTAGTCGCCTACTGCTGATGGCATTGTCAAATTGTGCTTTATTATGTCCTCAGACCGGCTCAATAGCTGGTTATTTGCAACCACTGACATCCAACCCGCTGACAGTCCGCCATGTGGATTCCCTGAGGCTACTACTATGTACGTATTGCTTTTTGTTGTACTATTCAAATTTTCCATATTCATCTAAGAGCACCCAACTGACAGGTGTCGCCCTCCATCGGGATTCGCGATGTCCGTGGCCCTTAATAAGGAGAATAAAGGGAGGCTTGCAAAGGTTCGCAACCATCCGTGTGTGGCCTCACCATTTCCTCTGGTCCTTGACGTCCATTTCCTTCACTGATATGGCACCCAGCGCTGCTTATGACGCCTTCAACTCTGATGCCGAGGATGGAGGTCCCGAAGACTTCAACCTTGATGAAGGGATGGACAATGCCGACTTGGAAGACCTGGACAGCGACGCCGAACAGCACAGGCGAATTACCCATGTTCCCGGACCTCAAGCTGACATTGCTGAGCTGCGAGCGGTACGTATACATCCTTGTTCATGATGAGTCACTAGGCATTAGTACTGACACGATGCTAGGCCCTCAGTGTTGTGCAGCGAGCGTACACCGAATGCCGCAAGGAACTGCGCCAGACAAGGAAGGCTCTCTTCGAAGCCAATAGCCAGCATTCCAAGCGGTCCAGGAATGCTTCTAGCAAGCCAAACAGCCTCACGACTCGTATTGAGCAAGAAGCAAAGAAATACCTCCTACTGTACCATTTTTTCATTATTCAAAGCCTTTTCCCAGCAGCTCCGAATCCCAATACTGATCGATGCGATCCAGCACGGTGGAAATCACAGGATGGGAAGCTCAAGGGCGCTCTGACTGAGCTTTACAAGATGATTCCCGCAGATTTACATGAGTCAATGGTAACCTACAAGCAATTTGGCTCCGTGGTACGTGTAATTCCAACCTTGGTGACCACTAATGTATTAATTTGTTTGAAGTTCGTACAAGCGCACGGTCAGGAGAGATCCAATGTCCTCAAAGTCATCAAGGACTGTGCTGGCGTGTTATTCGCTCCATATAACATTTCACCGGATCTCTTTACTGGAAAGCCCACTTGTAAGAAGGACAACAAGGCATGCCTGGAGCTCTTGAAGAAGGATGGAGTCGGAGAGTACACCCGTTTTGCACCCATCCTTTTTGCAGATCCTAAGCAGATGGTTACTGGAGGCTTCTTGAAGAGTCCCATCCTAGTTAAGGTAGGCATGTGTGGTTCAATGCCACTCTTACTCGAAAATTGATTTCAGCCCATAGGTTATCTGTGTCCTGATGTTTGGAAAATCGATCCTCGCAGAAAACAAACGTGGACGGCCCCCAGCCAGGGGACAGAAGATGGGCGTGCTGAGCGTCACTGAGGGCCTGATTGCTGGTGCCTGCATCTTGGTGAGAGTGTCTGTGGTCACTGCTAGTACACACTGACGTTGATATCATACCAAGGTTCGATTCCTATTGTCACATGATCCTGAATTAAGTGCTACCGGTGCAGAAACGCAGGTCAACTACCGATCAGAATACGATTTCTACCTCGAGAAGCTTTTCAAAGCATCTCCTTGGGCTGTCAGCATGATGAATTTCTTCAACCAGGAAGTCTTCGGGAAGGGTTCTCAATTGGTGAATGTCGAATCCAAGGTATTTGCTAATGTGGAGCAGCTGTGTACTTGGGAAGATGAATTTTTAGACGAACTCGACAACATTGACCCCGCTGACAGTCACACCCCGCCCGTTTCCACACTGTATGACCCCAATGCCCCTGGCAGCCGTGATTCAGGTCTACGTGACTCTGATCTGTCATTGGTCTCTCACGCTCCATCACCTATTACCAGCTCGGTCACTCATTTCAATCCCCCTCACTCTCGTCCAGCTAGCATCACTGCTGCACAAGCCGATCTCGCTGCTCAAACTATTTCTGGTGCTTCTCGTCGATTGTCCCCTTCTATCTCAATTGGGCAGCCGATTTCGAACAGTGGTGTTGAGGTGTCAGCGGTGACCATTGCTGTTGGTCAGATGAATGTGTCTGGCGCAGCTGAGGCTGAAACATCTCGATCCCGACGAGCAATTCCAGTCATGAGTCGCCGGCGCAGCTCAGCCGCTCAAAAGGCGATTGCAGCCATTCCCGAGGTGGTTCCCGAGGGTTTTACGACTGATATTCATGCTACTGAACCAGCTCTGGAACCTACCCGCCGTGGTCGCCATGTTGCTGCTACAAGGTCCTCGAAACCGAAGAAGACGAAGGTTTGAATCATCGCATTGCAATTGTCACTTATGTGCCGGGTTTCCAATGATCTATGGTCTTTGATTTGGCTTGCATCCCATTACATTAGATGCAGTCCATGTTTTAAGGCTACGTAGATATACTTGTAATACATTCATTCGCTGCAAATCGTACATCGTCACCATTGTCCCCTGGAAATGATCATCTGATTTCTTCTAAGTCATTCAAACTCCACTAGCTATATTATAAGCGACTCACCCCTCTTCTCACGCCTTGTTGTCTCCCACATGATTCATTGCGTTGTCGTACGGTGTTGTCGCTGTTATCCACCTCGTTGTGCCCGTTCGTCGTTGTCCGTCGCCTGGGGAGTGGGTTCGAGGGTCGAGGTACGTTTCGTCCATGACACTATTACTTCTGACGTTAACTTTTTTTAAGGTTCCAGACAACTCGTGACATCGGTGTTGCCTGTCGACGCCAGCTCCATCCTATTGCTCGACACTATGAATGCCTCTTGCGCAACACTTATTCTATCTTCCTCATCCCGTCGCCCCATCTCGCCGCCCTCATTGGTTCACTAATCTCGTAAGTGTTTCAATTACGCTGCATAAGCTATTAGTGATCTGATGGTTGTCCACAGCGCATGCATTTACTTTCCTCCTTGTGTCATCATCACAATGACTCCCATACTTATGTTTAGCTGCTGTCCCTTCCTCCCCTTGCCATTCTTAGTCACTCATCGTCTGCTTTGCATATCCACGTGCACCACTGGCATTATTAGGTAGAACTCTCCAATTATTACCACCACTTGTCTATACATCGATAAGTAGTGATTTCTGAAATGGAATTTTAACCATCGTCATGACAGTACCAAGGCAAAATGAAATAACAATGGATTGTCAAAATATTAATAAATAATAATGGTTAGTATACATCGTGATGGGTTCCTGGTATTGCTATGGGTTCTTTGCCATTGTCATGCCATTATAAGTACTTATTAGGCTGCAGCGATATAATACCATGATTATGTAAAATAATGAGTCATCAAAGTAACAAAGGTATGAGTTTCTCAGTGTACGAAGTAGTCACTTTATTAGTACCTAACGAAGGTATGAGTTTCTACACTACGTCAGTACCAAGTAAACGAGTGGAATCTAGCTATACTCACCTCAGTGTACGAAGTAGTCACTGAGGTGGAAAAGAACGGTGCGGAAAATTTATAGTACCGTAATTAGTAAGCGCATTGACATCGGAATTTAATTCCAAGGGTCGGGGAACAATTCCGAGCCCTCTGGGTGAAACTCCGAGACGCTACCGTAACTCCAGATTGCATTCTTGACACTCCCCCTCAATCGGAACGAAGTCCGAGTGCAGACGCAAAGTGTTTCGCCTTGATGCTAGGTAGAGGCTTGGTAAGGGTATCGGCGACCATGTCGTCAGTAGGACAATAAATTAAACGAAAGGAATTGTTTTCCACAGCAAAACAAATGAAATGGTATCGTATGTCGATGTGCTTTGTGCGAGCATGATAGCTGCCATCTTTGGTAAGCGCGATGGTGGATTGACTGTCGGAATACAGCGGGATAGGGTGTTTGAGTGGTCGGAAAACTTCTCCGATGAGTCGTCGAAGCCACAGGCCCTCTTTGGCTGCGTGAGTCGCTGCGATGTACTCTGCTTCAGCAGTGGAGAGCGTTATGAGTTCCTGTTTCCGTGAAGCCCAACTGATAGCTCCACCATCTAGTAGGTAGGCATATCCGCTTATAGCGCGTCGATGCTCCTGTGAAGCTCCATCTGCATCGGTATAGCCCTCAAGGCCTCGTTCTGAATTTCCAAACGTTAAAGCGAGCGCTTTTGTGCCTGAGATATACCTGTAGATTCGTTTCATGGCTTCCCAGTGAGTCATGTTGGGTGCATTGTTGAACTGAGTGACTGTGGAGACAGCAAATGCGATATCTGGGCATGTTCCAACAGCAAGGTGCATGAGGGAGCCTACAGCAGCACGGTAGGGTACGTTTTTCATGCATGCAGCTTCTTCGGCTGGCTACGGAATTTCTCCACGAGAGAGTTTTATTCCGGGGTCCATCGGAATTGCGGCAGGTTTGCAGTCAGCGAGGTTGTATTTCGTCAGGATGGCCTCAATGTAGGACTGCTGCGACAGGGATATGGTGTGGGCTTCTCTGTTCCGTGTCACCTTCATCCCAAGTAGCCAACTGATGGGCCCTAGGTCAGAGATTTTAAAACGAGTGCTGATCTCCTGTTTAAACGAGTGAATTAACGATGGGGAACTGCCTGTTACAGTGCAGTCATCGACGTGGCTGGCGAGGATGAGAATTTCCGATCCTATGCAACCATAGAACACTCCCCAGTCTGCGTGTGCCCTGGTGAGCCCAAGATCTGCAAGAGTAGCGCATAGCTTCTGGTACCACCGAAGCGCGCCTTGTTTCGAGCCGTATAATGCTACGTTTAGCTTCCCAACTGGACAGGAAAAATTCCGCCCTATAGCGTAGCCCTCAGGGAGCTCCATGTAAATGTCTTCGCCATCTCCGAGTTTGCCATTGAGGAATGCCGAGTGGAAATCAAATACATCAATATCCCAGTCATTGCATGCAGCAATTGCTAGTATGGTGCGGAGAGATGCGAGTCTTGCGACGGGGGCATATGTTTCGTCGTAGTCAACACCCTGGATCTGAGAATATCCCTTAGTGACTAGGCGGGCCTTGTACTTCTCGATTTCTCCGGCAGCGTTGCGTTTGATCTTGAAGACCCATTTGCATCCTACGACATTTGCGCCCTTGGGGCACTCAACGACATCCCAGGTATGCGCTTCCTCTAGGCTGTTTAATTCCGCATTTATGGCATTTTGCCACTTTGGCCAGTCAGCTCGGGATTTCGCCTCACGGACTGTTGATGGGTCTAGCCCTTCGGCTTCAGCCATCCCTGCCACCATAGCATACATGATGTTAGTGTCATCTTCATCAGCAGCTAGCTCTTCGTCGAATACGTAGGTAGCGTTTTCTCGGGATTTCGGGCTGTTTGGGTTGCTATCGCTCTCTCGGAGTTCTTTTACGAAGTCGAGAGGGATGCGCCCATCACGAGTGCCTTCCCCTGCACGTAGGCGCCTCATATAGTCTGATTCGAAGCGCTGGTGAGTGGAACAATGAGGTTGAGGTGGAGGTGTTTCGAAATTGTCTCCGAGTGGGTCCGGAATTAGTCTCGGAATTTCCGAAGTTGCTTCGGTGGGTCGCTCGACCATCTGCGGGGCCTCAGAATTTCCCTGTGAAGCTGCGGAGTTCCATTCTGAGGTTTCAGAATTTCGTTTTGAGGCTTCGGAATTTCTTTCTGAGGTGTCGGAATTCCCCTGCTCCCCCTTGAGCGGCACACCATGTGGTACAGACACATCCTGGCGCTCGAAAATGACACTTCTTTCGATTCTGATTGCTCGTGTGTCAGGCCAGTAGATACGGTGGCCATCGCTCTCAGGGTCAAAACCTACCCAGTGTCCGTCTCGGGCTCGCATGTCTAGTTTGGAGCCAGAGGTGTCATGGACCTTGACACGGCATCCCCAGACCGGAATTTTTGAGAGATCAGGTGGTCTTTGGTAGAGCATTTCGTAGGGAGTTTTCATGCCTAGACGACGAGTTGACGAGCGGTTTTTGAGCCAGGTTGCATGCATAATGGCCTCCCCCCAGAGGTTCTTGGGTAGGCCACTGGCATGAATCATCGCACGTACGCGCTCAACGAGTGTTCTGTTGAGTCGTTCTGCAACTCCGTTGTGTTCAGGGGTATCGTGGACAGTTATGCGTCGTTCTGTGCCTCGGGATTTCAGATATTCTGAAAATTCCGCACTAAGGTATTCTCCCCCACGATCTGAGCGAAGCCGCTTGACTTTGGTGTTGAACTGCGTGTTCAGCCATGCTTCATAGGCCTTGTACGACATGAAGGTCTCGGCTTTCGTCTTTTGGAGGTACAGCTTGGTGTAGCGGGTGTGGTCATCCGTGAATGACATGTAGTATTGGCTGTGGCCAGGGGTTTCGACCGGAGAAGGTCCCCAGAGATCTGTGTGGATCTCGTCACCTAGGTGTTCACGGCGGGGTGGGTCGCGCTCCTTCCCAATGGGCTTCCGAGTTGCTTTGGCATATTCACATGAATTGCACGTGCCCATGGTAGGATGTGCTTCGTCCAGTTTAATTCCGGTAATCATGCCATCCTTGAGCATGCGCCGGATGGCTTCGGGAGCGATGTGGCCAAGCCTTATGTGAATCTCCTCCATGGTTAAGGATTCTGTGGCCTTGGCCAGGCCTGCGAAGGCACGACGAGCTCGTTTAAGGCAGTAGAGGCCTTTTTGCATCGGAATTTCAGCTACTTTCCTTTTTCGAGCATCGAAAATTTGACAACGCTTGTCTCGGAATAATGCCGCATACCCAGCAACGTCAAGTTTGCTAACGGAAACGAGTGTAATTCCCATCTTGGGGGCATAGAGCACGTCTTTGAGTCGAATATGGGTCTGGGTATTGCCGTTTGGGAGTGAGATTGCGAGATCGCCTTTCCCAATGGCATGGAAGGTGTGGTTGTCAGCAGCAGTGATAGGTTTGGGTACGATTGGCTTGTAATCAAGGAATTTGCTGCAGTAGGAGGACATATGGCGTGAAGCGCCTGAGTCGAACAGGATTGTCTCTTCTGCGGAATTTAGGCTTTTGCCTGCAAGGAGAACACAGTCGTAGTTGTTCGTATATGCATCTTCTTTGTCGTTAACGATGTCCTGGGGGTTCGGAATTTCTTCCTCCGCAATTTCTGTAAGCCAGTCGTCGTCCTGCGGGTGTGCTAGCCAAACTCCATCAGGTTCCGAGTCAGCGCTGGTCTGCACACTCGAGCTGGCTGATGCAGTGGCCACTTTTCCGGTACCTTTCTCCTTCTTTTTCCCTTTTCCCTTGTTCTGGAACCACTTGGGCGCTTGCCCAGCTTTTCCGCCACCCTCTTCCCAGCATTGGTCTTTCGTATGACCTTTCTTTCCGCAATTTTCACAGGTGGACTTCTTTCCATCCTTCGCTGTGTAAGCCGCATCTTCGGAATTTCCGGAGTTTCCAGAGTTGCCTCTTTTCGTCCACGTTTGGCGCCTATCATATTCGTCGGAAATTACTTTGACTATAAAGTCCGGAGATAGGTCCTTTTGCATGACTAGGGCTGAAGACGTCATAGCTGCAAGGTTGGAGTCGTAAGAAGCGGGAAGTGAACTAAGGATGATGGCTGCAAAGTCGTCGTCTGTGATTGACTGTCCAAGTGCAGCAAGTTGTTCGCGCAGTGCGTGCATCTTGTCAAAGTGAGCGCGGACATTGCCTTTTTCCGAACAGCGGGATTCTTGGAGTTTTCTCCGAAGATCAATTGCAACAACACGAGAGCGGTTTTGGAAAAGGTCGGTGAGGACACCCCACACACTCTTCGCAGTCTCTTCCTTCAGGACTCGAAGGAATAGAGATTCCGGGAGCGACACAGCAATCACTTGCTTGACATATCCATCGTCCTTAGCCCATTGCCGAAGTTTTTCTGGGTATTCGCTGACAAGTTTTTGCTCTGTGGCTGTGGGCTTCCAGGAGGCGTCTTTCCCTGCTGAAGGGTCCTCTGGTTTCGCATCCAAGCTGGTCAGGTGTCTGATCAGCCCTTTCGAGCTGACGGCCCATTCAACCCGAGCCTTGTAGTATAGCCAGTTGCTTCCGTCCGCATTTAGGGTTGGGACTTGTAAGGAATGATCGTCTTTTGCCATAGTGGGTATTGTTGCTGCGTATTAACTCTTTTGGAATTAGAGCACGAGAGCGGGGCTCATAACCTAATGAAGGTATGAGTTTCTCAGTGTACGAAGTAGTCACTTTATTAGTACCTAACGAAGGTATGAGTTTCTACACTACGTCAGTACCAAGTAAATGAGTGGAATCTAGCTATACTCACCTCAGTGTACGAAGTAGTCACTGAGGTGGAAAAGAACGGTGCGGAAAATTTATAGTACCGTAATTAGTAAGCACATTGACATCGGAATTTAATTCTGAGGGTCGGGGAACAATTCCGAGCCCTCTGGGTGAAACTCCGAGACGCTACCGTAACTCTGGATTGCATTCTCGACACAAAGTCATAATCATGAGATGACACGTGATTTCAACCGCATGTTCATGGAAAGTGGGTGGCGTTACAAGTCATTAAAAGGCAGTGTGGGAAATCCGCTCCTATTAAGGTATGCTAATGACTTGTCATGGATCTAGGAAATTTGCGACATATAATACCTGGGAGGCCCAGTGACCTATTCATCCATCAGACTCACTCAACGAAGGACACCCTGTCAACGCCCCCGGCACACGTCCTGATCCCAAATCCACCACCCATTCCTCTGGATCCACGTTTAACCGATCCCGTCCATCCCCCCTCCTCAGTTCTATGCGTCAATGTATCCACTGCTATCTGATCGTGCGGAGTGATCGTCTCGTCGAGATCACAGCACTCTTAATCCCGCTCTCGAACCACCTCGTCCATGGGCAGGATGCTCAGTGGGAACTTCACCGCCAAGCACATGATCGCGACACACCTTTTGTACCAGTAGACCTCTTAAGCAGGCGACTACGCAGGTTCTCGATATATAATGACTCAGGCACTCAACCACTCAGACATAACAACTGTATTATCAGGTACCTTATCGGACACGCTATACGAGGTAAGTGAGCGTACGCGTCGTCAGGGGATTACTGTACTCACCTCAGCGTCGTAGACACAATGACTGAGGTATAAGTACATTGCAGCGTCAAGCACGTGACCGTTGGCTCCAATACGTCTCCTCAACTGAACACATGCGAAGAGGGCGAAGCAAGGCAGAGAGCGAAAAGAAAACACTAAAAACATGCATGATTCGAAAGAGGGTGTATGCGTATGAGAGTTCCACAGTGCAGGAAAGAACCATGCATTAGAGAGGAAACGACAAAACGAAAAGTAAACAAAAAGCGACCGAGAAGAAAAGTGACCGTTGAAAATCGAACCTGAGAAGTTGTTCATCGATTCCCTCCGAGAATGGAAGACGCTCAACATCGCCCCCGCACTACTACTCTCGTAAGTGGTCATCGATGCGTCTCACACCCATTTCATCACATAGCTTCTTAGTCATATTATCCATACTTCCAAAAGCCAAGAAATGGCTTACGACCCTCGTATGCACGACCGCACTCCTCTCGCTCACCTGCTCACTCATGTCCCTCTTGTACGGATGTGTATATATCATCCGATTCGCCACTATGAAAAGCATCCACAAGGCCACGAATTGAGCACAGCACATACAGAAAATCCATCGACATTCATTTTGTGGAACGTCTCGGTAATGCTGGTGTCGCCCAGGATGTGGTTGGCTTGGTGCGACTCCCATCCTCCCTCTTCCCCTGCCCCCTTTCTCATCACGCATATACGCAGGTCCATGATATTTTTATCGCCTCCATCCTCGCCTTTGTATGGCAGTCCGGATCCACATCCGATCCAATCACACCTCCCCACTCAGCCCCAAACGCAAGCGAGCGGTCCGCGGGTGCTCATCTCAGCCATTTTCTTCTTGGGCCTCGTTTATTTTGGTGCAATCGCGAAGGCGTTACAGGGGTACCGTAGGGTGAGCGGCACGACAAGAGACACAGAAACAGCGAGGGAAACGAGGGATGCCATCAGGGAAGCGAGGGATAGAGAGAAGGAGTGAGAGGGGAGGAGGACGCGAAGACGGCCCAGGGAGAGGCAGAACAAACGACCGCGAAAAAGGCTGGAAGCGCGCCCCACAAGAAGATGACGGACACGAAAGCGAACCAGAGCTCTCTCGAACGTATAACCACGGTGATCGTAATGACGACCACGGTTCATCCGCTTTGGACGTCCTGCTGGTCCTTGGGTTGCGTGGGTTAGAGAGTCCGCGCATGCCTGGATGAGCGGGGACGCAAGCAGCAGCGTATTCGAACATGTGGCTCGTGATGTCGTGGATGAAGAATGAAAGCTTAGAGAGTGGTAAGGGAAGACATCATCGTGATCGTTCTGCGAGTGTGTAAGTTGCAGGCACCCGGTGTTGGGAGAAGAGGGGAATAATACCAAGCATGTTTATTCCCTAATTCGTGAGTACTTTATTTTACCGGCATGGAGTTTGTATTATATATCCAGTGGACGGTTCGTCGGCATACATACATACCTCGTATAGTATTTTATTCCAAGCAACGTCTTGTTTGCTTGAGAACACTCGAGTCAGTGTGGTGTACCGTGGGTCCAATAACGTACAAGACCAGATCCGTGATCGAAGCGAATGAGGGCCTGGGCAGACATATATTGACTGCGACAATTCTGTTCGATCACATCGATTATCAGTTCTACATAAATGACTCCGATCACCTTGCTGGGACCTGAAAATACATATGTCAATTCGCGGATGTCGATAAATGCATTATACCGATCCTACAGCGACAACATCGAAGAGATTGTTCATCGAATCACCGGCCTCTCCGCGAATATGGAAACGCTCAGCGCTTCCCACTATTACTACGTTTGTCTGTGTTCCCCTCTCTCTCCCTCCCTTCTCTCGATCTGGCATGTCTGACATTGTAATTCCCAGCAAAATGACATAGTCGTAGGCATGACAGCCCCATCCTGCTAAAGTGTGCACCGATCGCCTAGCACGTGGGTGCGTATATGATGCGTACAGTATATTACCTGGTACGGTCGGCACCGGGGACACAGATAGCGACGACATTCATATGACGAAATATTGAGTCAGTTCCTACCCACATCGTCGATCCATACAGGGTATTGATTGCATCACTTTCCAGTCTGCACGAAACGCGACGAACTATTATCCAGCAACATCCATCTGACGACTCAAAAGCAACAGAATTCAGTCTCTTGTCCCTTGCTCTCTGCTCGTGTCCACATCGGTGGCAAATTCACTGCTGGCACTAACTTCCGCTTCGGGAAGTGACATTCCCTTCCACTTCATACCGGACTCTACCCTTCTCAAGGATCCTCTTTCGTTCGAGCTGTGGCGTCTGACTTAAGGGAGACAGTCAGGTGGAGCTCCTTTGTTTGTGCCTCCACCTGCCTACAATGTCTCCAATGACTGACTTCATCAGGCTGTCTGCATATATATCATTATTCACGTTCTCCCACTGAGGGATAGCAGAGCCAAGTCCCAACAAGACGTTTATGGTGCCGAGATTCACTAGGTGCAGGGTCCTGATGCCACCTGCACCTGCTTCCGTCGAGGAGAGAGAGATACTATCGAAAGAACTGCCATTAAATTATTCTTCCGATCCAGGCACCGACGAAATAGATATCGAGGCGACACCGAGGCCGCGGTGATTGCCGCACATCTGTGGCAGTGCACTCGAAGATCATGTACACGAAGAACACTTGATTCTTTACCACGAGGGAGTAAAGCAAGGCGAGTCCCGCAGACAGCGAAGCGGAATTAGGATGGAAATACAATTGGAATAATTTCTGAGCTGGTCTGTCATGATCTGAGGTTGGTACAAATGTCAGGGACGTGTCGCAGCCATAGATATTACCAAACATGGACTTCGAGTAAGCAGTAAAGATATATACAGAATCGTGAATCGTGGATCGTAACTAACACTTCAATCCAATACACAACAAGGGGAGTAGAAAAAAAAGGGGTCGTTCTCCATGACGCTATCACGAAGTCGGAAGTTAATTTGTGAGATATCTCCAGTTCGGCTCTCGGTTCCACATTCTCCATCAATTCGCTATCGGGAATGGCACCATCTGTTCCAGTACGGATCGCCACCACAAAGTAACTAGCCTTAATTGTGGCCACCATCTCAATTTCGCAGATGTCCCATGTGCTGTGTACGGAGGTGGCGGATGAAATTATGCCTCCCAATCACCAACTTGCAGTCCTTCCACTCGCAGACAATCTCATCTTCACGGGACATGCCCTTAATACCATGGAAGACCCTAAAATGTCGCGGCACGGAACTGCATGTGATATCTTGCCCGCATTCCACGCCGTCTTGATTGTAACGACAAACTCGAGGTGGACAATGACTATACTGATTCTGTGCATTTTAAAATAAGTTAACATTATCCCAGTATACACGGCTCAGACGAGACGTACGGTTGGATTGCCTTTCGTTTGGGGTGGCTCGGTACCGCCGCCAGAGATAGGGGATATACTATGCTTCTACATCAGCCGGAGAAGCTTCCTGATCCATAGAGGGACGGCGCACCTGGACCCTTCATCCGCATAGGCTTGGGGGTCGCTCTCCATTTGAAGTGACTCGATATCATCGCCAACAGGAAGGAATAATCTGGACTTCAGCGTCAGCCGGGGAAATCCCTGGCCCATGGAGGGATGGCACACCTGGTTCCTTCATTCGCATAGGCTTGGGGATTGCTTTCCATTTGAGGTTCGATAGCGAGGCCAACATCAGGGAGGAAACTGTACTTTAGTGTCAGCCGGAGAAGATGCCTGGCCCATGGAGGGATGGCACACCTAGCTCCTTCATCCGTATAGACTTCGAGGTTGGCTCCCATTTGAGGTGGTTGCATACCACTGCCAAAAGCACGGAAGGATCTGTACTTCAATGTCAGCCGGAGAAGCTTCCTGGCCCACAAACATAAAAGGGAGGCACACCTGGTCCATTCATCCGCACACTCTTGGTGGTTGCTCTCTATTTGAGGTTCGAAAGCACTGCCCAAATCAGGGAAGAAACTGTACTTCAGCGTCTGCCGGAGAAGTTTACTGGCCCATGGAAGGACGGCACACCTGATTCCTACATCCGTATGGTCTTCGGGATTGCTTGTCATTTGAGGTGGCTCAAATGTAGTGTCTAAGGTACTGCACTTCTACATCAGCGGGGAAGTTGCTTGACCAATAGAGGGACGACACACCTGGTTTCTGAATCTGCATAGTATTTCAGACTGTTTGGCCATAGGGTCGGCGGGGTGTTATCGGCGAGTGAACTGTTGAATCTACATCCATGTCAGCTAGAGAAGGTGTCAAGCCTGTAGAGAAATGGCTCACCCGATTGGGGGACCAGCATAGTGCCAGAGCTTCCCTCGATCCTTAGAGATCATGTCCTACGGCTTAGTGGGCACAAAGATGGAGGGTTTTGACGTGTAAGAATCAACCATGGCATTTTATCGGTCCCAGTGTGAGGCCAAAGAATGGGAGGTCGGTGGGGGAGGTCCGAGACCAGACGATGGGAGGTCGGAATGGGAAGTGGAGCGGGAGGTCGGAGGCCAGGTAATAGAAGGTCGACGATAGGACTACCAGGATTGGTTCCGCCATCTAAGGACAGGTTGACGCGAGACTGGTACCCGTGTATCACACTAACCTGTCGTCTCCAAACAAATGGCTTCATGATAATGAAAAGGGCATACAGGCACCCGTAGGTATATTTTGCTGGTAAAGCTCCCGGGAAAGTACACCTGACTTGGTTAGAATTTGATGTTGCTGGATTGGAGGGCCGTACCGTGTAGTATATTGTCCACCCAAAACTTGATTCTTACGCTCAAAGAGTCCGCATTTTCGGTACGAATTGCGCGGTGTTGTTTCAGATCCCCGTTTTCATCTAGCCGTTGGAATCAAAATGCTCAGTGGTAGTGTCACTGTCAGGAGGGCTCAGGAGGGCTCATGCACGAGTACCGCAAGACAAGCGGTTATAATTAAATCCTGAGAAAAAGAAATGGGTGGCGACTGGAAAAGGACTAGCGGCCCATGAGGATTGATTAGTCCAAAAACGCTAGTTTCGAGCGGTTTGTCCCAGGAACCGGACGTATCATGTAGCTGCTTAATCCTTGACGTGGTGTACCGGAACGACTGACTGAAGAAACTCGGGGAGGTGCACTAGTGTTCAGGTAACTCGATCCTCAAACGGCGGAAAGTGTAACAAACTAACTTCCCTCGTCGGCGCCATGCCTATACGCCCGTAGTGGGCGTGAAGTGCCAGGTACGATTTTGCCCTACTATGGGAGGGCTCGAGTACGGTGGAGCACGATAAACACAGATCAGTAAGCATCGTGTGTTCCGATAGAAACGGCCAGGCATGTGCCCGAACACGTTACCATGGGAGGGCTCAAGAATCGCAGGAACCAGAGATCTGGGATAAGCTCGCAATGACAAAAGAGAGCTCGGGATAAACTTTCCAGGTGAGGGTGGCTTTTAGGTAGGTGGGCATAGCTAATCGCCGCAACTTTCCAATACTCGCAGGTGTGGCATTTAGTCTTCCACATCCTGCTGGTCGATGTCAGCATACAAGCGTGCAAGAGTGCAGCAAGGGCAGTGGAAGACACTTCTTGTAAGAATGCTCGCTGGCTCTTTGGTATTTCCGCTCGAGCACGTAACATGTATTCAGGCCGATGGATGCTGCGCGCCCGATAGGCTTCTGGCATGAAAACGCGGTGTGGCCAATCTCCTCTCCATTGAAAAAGTGCTCATGCCACATGACTTGAGTGTGTCTGACAGCCATACAAAAGAATTGCAGCTGGGGGCGTCACTTCGAACTGGCTAAATTGGCTGCTGGGGGTCCCAAGGGTAAGATGAAACCGTGTTCTCAAGGCCTGTACTAGTGGAATCTGATCCTATCTCTATCGGTGTTGCGCTTGCACTTTGCCGTCCAGCTGTGGTAAGGTATAGCACGGATGTGGATGCGATGAATCAACCAAACATTTGCATGACTTCTGTCTGCACCAAGAAATTTGGAGGTGACTCTCGGCCTGACGAAATCATCACTGCTGACAAGATCATTGCAGCCCATCAGATGGAGTACGTAGCGTTGGGGAGTGTCCACAACTTCAGGCATCGTCATGTAATTTATTGTTTGTCCAGCAACTCCGTTGGTGCAGGATGTGTGGTCAACTCCTTTGAAAAGATGAAAGAGTACTGATACAAGTGGTGTAATGCATCGCAAGGGTTTTGTACTGCAAGAGTCAGCGCTGACCGTTTTATAGACGCAACTCGTAGGTAGTCAACAAGGCAAGCTTGAATGTTTCGAGCGTGCAGCGCGAGGGGAGCTGGTGCATAAGGCTAAGAAATCGCCAGCAGGGAAATACTCTCAAGAATGCCGAGTGACTTCCTTGTCCGGGCTTGGACTCGTCTAACAGACAAGCCATCATGATCATAATTCACGGCTGACAGTTGCCCCCTAAGTTGCCCCACTCTCAAATCTAACATCCATGCTGTCTGGTCCCAATATTCCATTGTGTATTCATAATTCAGATTGAGCTACATAGATAGTCTAGGGACCAGACAATATTGGCCGAGAGGGCCGAGGGGAGGCAATTGACAGAGCCATGTATGAGTGTATGGATAGCAGGGAAGTCTGACTCTGGTGCACAGAAGTGAAACGTAATAATCTTCCCAATTCATCGATCATCCACCGAGTCTACTATCGTGTCAGCGTTATTTATGGCCTGCGCAGGCCGCCCGGCGTGATTGACTCGCCCCGATCACAGCACTCCCAACCCCGTTCTCGACCCACCTCGCTTACGCTGGGGATCATACTTTAGTGGACCTTCACCGCCGGGACCGTAAACGCGAAACAACGCTCGTACCACTAACCCTTTTAGCAGGTGACTGCACAGGTTCTCTTGAACATCGAACAAGGCCAGCGACCGTTCGTTGATCCCATCGCGTGCGAATAATACCTGTTTTTGACTTCCCCCCTTGTCCAAATCCTGCAGACCACGTTCATAAACACGCACAGTGCCCAAGGAATTCTCTCACAGATACGCTCCTGAGACAGGTATATCCACACTTCATGTTGAGCCTCCCTTCCTTGTACTTCTCGGGGGTCGCCATGTTCTTTGGAGAAGCAAAGGTCAGTCATCCATATATCGACAGTGAGGATGAGATGAGCTCGAGCCCATAGACCCCCAATGTGCACCGTCACGATCATGATCTACCTTTTACCACGGCGAACGTGGGTGCTGCGCTCGTCAGATTCAAGGATTCCTGGGAGTCATTCTTCGATTCTCTCCTCTGAGAATAGAAGACACTCAACATCGTCTTGGCACTACTACTCTCGTAAGTGACCGTCATGTGTATCTCACACCTATTTTATTATGATTTTTCTGATTTTCAGAGCCGTTTTATCCCTGTTCCAAAACTAAGAAATGGTCTACGACCCGCTCGTACCAACAAAAGCACTTCTCTCGCCTACCTCCACATCCACTCCCCTCTTTTATGGGTGTGTATACGTCATCCAATTCTCGCCCATGAAAAGCATGCGTAACGCCATGAGGTGGACACTGGAGACAGAAAACTATAATATTTATATTGTAGAACATCTGGGTGATGTTGGCGTTATCCGGATATGGTTGGCTCGGTGTGTCTCGCATCTCTCTCTTTCTCCCCTCTTCTTTTCTCTCATTGCGCATGAATGCGGGTCCATGATATTCTTTATCATCTCTATCGTCTCCTTCATATGGCGTTCCGGATCCACAACCGGTCCATTCACACCCTCCCCACCAACCCCAACGCAGCAACCGGTCCTTGGGTACTCGTCCTCAACCCATTTCTTATTGGGCCTTGTTTATTTCTGTGCGATCGTGAAGACGTTATATGGATATGGAAGGGTGAATGAGATGGCAAGGGTCACAGAAACGGCGAGGAGACGAGGGGTGCCATAAGAGAAGAGAGGGAAACGGGAAAAAGAAGCGAGGGAGAGGGAGGATATGAAGAGCAGTCTAGACGAGGGAGAGTGAACGACCGCGAAGGAAGACTGGAAATGCGCCCCACGTGAATTCGAAGACGGACACAAAAGCGAACCAGAGCCGACTTTCCGAATGTACAACCGCAGCGATCGTGATGACGAATCATGGTTCAGTCTGCGTTGGCCGTCCTGTCGGGTCTTGAGTTGCTGTTGGTTAGAGAGTCCGCGCGCGTTGGATTGAGCGGGGACGCGAAGCAGCAGCGTACTCGCGATGTCGTATGTGAAGAAGGCAGCCTGGAGAGCGATGGGGGAATATATCATCGTGATGTCTATGCGAGCGTGTCAGTCGCAGGGGCTATATCATACGTTGCGAAGCACGTTTATTCACCAACTCAGTGCGTACCTGTTTTATGCGATCAGAGAACAGCATGGCATTGTAATTGTATATCCAGGGGACTGGTTGTCATCATACCTCATATAGTACACTGTATTATTTTTTCTTATCCAAGCAGGATTTTATTCACTCGAAATGCTCGAGTTGCCTGTGTGGCATACAAATTTGAAAACATGTGCTCGATGGCGACGGGAACTATTGCTGATGCATCAGTACTACCCACGACTTAGCCGCGACGACCAAGGTTTCCATCACCGATCATCCAAGGCCGCCGTCGATCGATAGGTATATACCAATAAAAATGAATTGGGCAATCGATACAAAATATGCATGAAAGAATAGCCTACCAGACCTGCAGTCACCGATATTGATATGCTACTGTAAATGGCATTGTTGAAACACTTAAACCGTCGTGTCGGAGCTCGAAATTAATCGATTGCGGCGGAGCTGTCAAAAAAATGTTCACACTTTTTCTGGTGTGGCTGCCGGGGTGAGGTGACCTCGAGCTGACATTTGCCTCGGTTCGAAATTGTGAATAGTTCGATGCAGATTCGAAGTCAGACAGCTCGAACTCTTTTCGAACTGACTATTTATGGGCTCAGATAATGGATCGTCCTGTCAGCGTATTGCAATCTCTACAGAATCTTGAAGTAGAATCCTCTTCTTCTCTGTACACTACAGTGGGTTCACTGGCACGAAAAAAGTCGAGTTTGCTGTCAATCGAGCTGGCTCCGTCTTGCAGGGACTGTGTAAACGAGCTGAGAAGTAACCCCCTTTTTTTCTTTTCTTTCTCTTACACAAGTGCTTTGACGTAGATACGTATACCTCGCCGTACTCCACTTAATCTCCCATGGATCGAACCAGATTGGGAGTCTCTATCTCGGTCACTCCCGGCATGGTGAATGCCCAAATACCGACCTGGGTTGCAAGGCTCCCGGTTGCCCGCATTCCCACCGCAGCGTTTTAGACCCCGGACAAATGG
Organism: Pisolithus tinctorius; assembly: GCA_024663395.1. Classification (NCBI taxonomy): domain Eukaryota; kingdom Fungi; phylum Basidiomycota; class Agaricomycetes; order Boletales; family Pisolithaceae; genus Pisolithus; species Pisolithus tinctorius. The sequence continues at coordinate 6,487,538 of JANFAH010000002.1, forward strand.
AAGCTGAGACTCGGAAGAAGTCTCGACTGATTCATTTGTACTGACGCATACCCGACCGCTCATAGAGCGTTGAGTATTGAATTGAAGGACGGGGGCCGGCATGAACTATTGGTGTCCAGCAGAACATGCAGGGTGATCTAGGAGGGCGGCCCATCAGTTTGGCTTGTCGAACGAAAATAGGACTGTCACCGAATTTGGCCGCGGGCAAGCATTTCGTGCCATTGATATAGTGTATCAGTGGCTAGGCTCGAGAGTAGGGTAGCCGAGTGACCCCTGTTTCAACTGCACACCAACTGTAAATCGACAAATCTGTCTATCCAAGAAAACACATATTATATCAATCGCTAACAAGGCTGCTGTCGTCTGTTTCTCTTTCTGGCCACAAAACAAAAGCGACTTGTGGGAATAACGGTCCATACCGCTGCACAGCACCCCAGTCAGAAAAAGTACTAGCGTATTTCCCCGTTACTCATACTTTGTTGTACATGCGGAAATATGTATTTTTGTCTTCCACAGAGTCCTTACCCCCATCCATCTATGTATATGGGTATTGTCATCAAGTCTGAGTCTTCCAGAAAGCTCCCCATGAGGTAAAGCATATTCAGTTTCTCCGCCCGTGCCCGGATGCACCCCCGTACGCGGTACATAAATTCGGCTACATGGGCGGCGGGGTGGTGAGTAGTGTACCCTCTTCGGTTAGGCTGGCTCAGCTGTACGCCTGATACCAGTACAGGCCTGGCTCCCAAGTTGCTAGAACTTGCAGGGCTGCATAGGCGGAGCCATGCACGACTGGTTGGGCCTCACTACGTTTAAGAGGGCTCAGGTCTCAGACACGAATGGTCCGACGCAGTGGTTTTTCGACAGAGTGACTGAGCGAACAGAACGGAAAGCTTACCTTCCAGGTGTGGGGCATCACAACTCAGGAATAAGAGCCGTGGAATGACGTGGTGGTACACGTCCAATTGCCGATTTTGCCTCGGGGATGATTGACGGAAAAGATTTTTGGAATAACGTGCCCGCAGCAACCGAGTGCCTATAATATATACAAGCAATAAATTAAGATTTTATCGAGTGACGCCTGGAACCAAGGCCTATCTTGGAGACCGTTCGCGAGGCATCCGAGTGTCATTCCACGTGTACAATGTCGGCAAAAGGCTGGTACCAGTGTCATGTTTGTCATGGAACATACAGTTTACAAATTTTCATATGTGGAGCTTATACTGGCAGCTGTACCATAGGGTGGATGTCAACTATATATTCAGTGTATACATAAGTATATACATCTCTCATATCCTGCCCAAACATATAGTTATGGGCGGGTCGACTGTGTCATGAGATGCTGATGGGACTGGGCATGACAAATTCTGAGAAGTCATTCAATAGCGTATTGCATACAAGTCATACAACACAGCAGAATGTTAACAGTCGCTACTGTATATACAGATGCAGTGTAAAGGAATGACAGAACAAGATGGCATACGTTGCAGAAGCTCAACTGACAGGAATCAAGACGAAAGGATAGAAAAGTGCAATGTGTCTACTGAAGGATTCCCAGATGTTGGACAATAGCGGGTGCTCGGCTGTTTCATTGCTAGATATCCCATCAGCACTACCATTCGTCCCATCATCATTGAGCCATTCTTCAATGAACTGTCCCTCCATGGGGATCCTTGGATCCCACGCAGACCAACTTCCATTGGGAAACATCAGATGAGCAGCAATGTATGCAAGCCAGAAGGCATCGTGACCCCAAGCCCACTGGGGAACGGATGTCGTCCGTATGTCATTCACGAGCCACCGTTCGATGTCTTTTGACAGTGCGGCCCAGTGACAGGTATCCATGGGGTTGAACGTAGAGGCCAGAGGCAAGAATGGGATTGGGAAATCCCCAGCAGAATCTTCTTGATCGATGCTGCCTGGCATGATGTGTAAAGACTGCCATTTATTAGTCAGTAGTGAGCAGTGAAGATGGGGAAAAACTCATGGCGGTGAAACTCACAGTGACGGAATGAGTCAATCACTCAGATTGGTGAGCACTCCATGCCTTTGCACGAATGACTGGCAAGGTAATCCCCTTGTATTCCTCGGAAATAGATGCAGAGATTTCGATAGGCTAATAATATATGTTCATCAGTGCCACAGAACGAATCAAAATGGGGGAGAAACATGCACAATGTCTGTATGAATGAGATGTCGAGGTACAGGTCCAGAAAAGCAGACCGTAACAATTAGTGGCTGCAGGAATGCGGTTTCAGTGTCGGCATATTCAACATCAGGATAAACCACTGTGTTCACAGTGAGCAGCATAGTCATTTTGGTGTGAGCAGTGAGTGGTGAAGCTTCGAAGACTTGTCAAGAATCAGAAGTTTGCCAGTCACATGATACTGATTGCGCGTGTGAACAATACACTGGCAAGTCACCGCACCAAGCCAAAGTCCTGCACTGGGCTGCACATCCTGCACAGTGCGCACTGGTGCTGTCGCCCACCCAAAAGTATGTTCGTCTCTGTTATATATGTGAAGGATGCCCAGGAACTCCAACATAGCACACCTTGTTGACGGCAAAAGTAAGTGCATTGAAATGAGCCATACTCCTTATCTTCTGTTGCTAACTTACAGGCAGTCTTTTGGTACAGTGCCAGAAAGAGGTACCTCAAGTGTATACTGCTTGGTCTGCCCAGCTGCAAATGGCCTTTATCGTACCATCGACTCGAAACACATCAACAGTCACACCAGCTCCCTCCTCCACCAATGCCATGTCAAGTACAAAACAAGCGGTTGCACGTCGCTTTTCGGGTTTCCATGCCCCTCATCACACTCCTCGATTTGATTTCCCTAGCACCTCGTGCACAAGCCCTGAACCGCGTGACATGGATGCTGATAGTTTTGACAGATCACAATACATGGGAGGCTTTGATGCTGAAGAAGATCCCACATCCGGACCGTCTAAATTTCCCCCTTCGACCCCCGAGCCAGGGCCAGATGACATTCCGCTTGTCCCGTTGAATGAGCTATGGAACGCAATATCCAACAGCCGCTATCAAAACATAGACGGGACCTGCAATTTATTTCAAGAGCTGCAAGATGTGCTTGCCTCTGGTGAACCACTGTTTTCCGACCCAGCCACTGCACTCAATCAATTCCCATGTGACGACATTCTTCTCAATGAAGACATGGAGTCTAACTTTGGTATCGAGCTTCCGGGTAAGTAGTCTATTTGCTCGTAGCTGAAACTTTCTTATGCCTGTTTAATCTCACATTCTAGATGATGAAGGCGACAAACCCACCCACTCTAACTCTGTGAAAACCAAGGTATCCACTGACAGCCTGACTTATCCTTGGCCAACGAAAGCTGTACGTTCAACTTTATTACGGTTGATAGCTCAACGCTGAACATAATTTCTATGTACAGCATTTTCTCACCGTGATACTATTCAATTCTCCAAGGCTTCCCTTTTCTGATCCACAAAAGAAAGCCATCCTCGACTGGGCAAAGGAACTTGGTGCCCACTGATGTGCCGTCTTTGTATGTGCTGAAACAGCGCCATGAGCAAGTCAAGAAAATTGTGGGTGACCCGACCAAGAAGGTTGTTTCACCATTTGGTAATGTCTTCTATATCAACGATGTTGCAAAGGCCATTGCGAAGGTGAGTGACCGATGGCTGACTTGGTCCATGTATAAAAGTGACACAAATGTACGTTCGGGCTTAGGACTATGCAAACCCCCTCACACGATTTGTGATGCAAGACTTCCCGGAGGACAGTGGCAGCGGAATGTCACAAGTTTTCCATGGGGAGAAGATACTACATGAACAACCATCTCCCCCCTCAGTCTGTGTCAACTGGGAATGTTTATTATGTCAACGAGCTACTACAAGATTCGTCTGGAGTGTATTTTATACCCGAGCGCTTCTTCCTCGCATCGCCAAGTGTTGCCTCAGGTTCTGGTGGAAGGCCGGCAGACACGAAAGAGCTCTTCGCTCTTGGACACGCTGCTGAACGAACTGAAGTAAGTTTTATGATGCATTGAGGTGTGCTGTGGTCATTGATAAAAATGCTGGCATGTTCGATCATAGGTTGGTTTTATTGTCGGCGATGAAAAGGAGATCATACCAACCTCAGTGTTCAGAAGATCATATGAGGATATCGCCTTCCGTCGTTCTGAACTCACATGTGGGTTGACCGAGTCGTCGAAGAAGTACGTATTGCTGGAACCCAACCCGTGGCGTAAGAAATCAGGTGGTCGGATGGTCTACGCTGTCCCATTGGTTATCTTTATGGATGATGTGTCTGGCAATATCTCCAAACAGTGGAACAAGCATTATGTGATATACATGTCGAATGCGAACCTTCCACGCGAAATGTTGGATCAAGAGTTCTGTGTATGGTTTGTCACATCATCTCCACATGCTTCTCCTATGGAATTGATGCATGGAATGAAGCAATCAATACTGTAAGTCCCATTCACAGCTCTACAAACTCTCGCTGTCTCATTACATCTCTGCTTCAGGAGTGCCACTGAGTCGGGTATAATTGCTTGGGACTGTCAAGACAATGAAGAAGTGATGTTGATTCATGTACAGATTATTTCACGCAGGGGACAATCCTATGCAGGCAGAGGAGTGTAGCCAGGGTGGTTTGAATTGTAACCGCTTTTGTTGAACTTGTGATGTTGGAGGAACGAAGGAGCACAAGGAGTCCGAGCAGGGATACTGTAGCTTGTTCAAGGTCAGGCAAATATTCCCTCTTGATTCGAGTTCGAAACTAATATCTCATGCCAGTCAGGAAACCTTTGCACACCAGAGGGAATGGTGAATGAAATCAACAATCAGTTCGTGAATGCGAAGCTGTCTGGTGCAACAGAAAAGGTCAAAACATCGCTTTCAACGACTGGAGTTCATGACTCGCTGTCGCTTGGGATTGTAACTACGCTTGTTGAGATGGGCAAGAAGCTTCGCAAGCGAGGTGCCAGTGTTCCCGCAATGAAAGAGAGCGAGGTCAAGGCCGCTTTGGAGAAGGAACTCGAGGATCTTCTCAACAGAAAGAACCTGGACGACGTGATAAACCCACTCTTAGGCATGAACGGTGAGGCAGCATTTTACCTCTTCTCGTGCAATTACTAATAGTCCTTCAGGTATGAATATACACTTGGACACGCCAACAGAGATTCTTCATACGATTCTGCTCGGTGTCGTAAAGTACTTCTGGGGACAGACCGTGTATCTTATCGAGAAGGCAAAATTGCTTGACATCTTTCAAAGTTGCCTGGATTCAATCAACCACGACACACTCAATGCACCAAGTTTGAATCCGGAATATATTTGTCGTTACAAAGGTGGACTGATTGGGAAGCATTTCAAGAGCTTAGCGCAAGTAATGCCATTTGTTATCCATGACTTGATACTGCAGACTGTGATAGATGGATGGACGACTCTTGGAGAATTAGTCGTGCTCCTTTGGCACACAAAGATTGATCACATTGAAGTTTACCTGGTTAGTATTCCTCACGCACTGAACAACATACTCATTGATTTGTTGAAATCAATAGGCGCAGCTCACTTGGACGATAGAAGACTTCCTCAATGTCACAGCAATCTGCGCTCCCAGTATCCTCATAACAAAGCCGAAGTTTCATTTCCTCATTCACCTCCCAGTGTACATCCGCTGTTTTGGACCAGCAATCATTTTCTCCACCGAGTGTTATGAATCGTTCAACTGTGTCTTCAGGCTCTCATGTATATACAGCAGCCGGCAGGGCCCAAGTCAAGATACATGTCGTAGATTTGCGCAGCTCGACCTTGTCAAGCATATCATCACCGGTGGATACTGGTATGAGCAAGAACTACAGAAATGGGTTTGTGCTGGCCCTTTCGTTTTGAGCTTTCTCTGCGAGCACCCAGCACAAGGAAAATTACTTGGGATCAAGTCCAACGAGGACCCTTGTGAGACAAATGGTAAGTACGAGCGTAAATTCAGTCTGAGCATTTCTGATAGCCTTTGTCTCCAGCAACTGGACAAATTCTTCATGTTCCAGCTACTAGCGGGAAATCGAAGACTCAGCTCTCAAATGCAGTGGATTGGGAGACAACAGCATGTGCGAAAATCCCAGCCTGCTCAGTTGACACAGGCACACAAACCGGCATATTATCAAGGGGATGCTTTCATTTCCAAGCACGGTGACAAAGTCAAACTCGACGGAAATGTCATTTTTAAGTATCCCCCTTCAACCACCGGTTTCGCCATTGGGTGGGTAGTCGAGATCCTAATCGACAACGCTTACTGTCGAGTTGTCTCATATATTGCTCTCCAGCTATTCGCTTTTAGTCCCTGCTCTGCACCTGTCCCTCCACCTTCCATGCTTGGATTTGAGCAGTGAAAAAGTTGTTGTCGCCTCTGAGGTGAGTCCAAGTGTCCATTCAGATTCCCTTCTTAACCACTGATTCGAGTAATAAGGCCATCATTTGTGGTGTCAATTTACAGCACAACTGCGCTGATTCCAAGTGCATACAAATAATTCATCATACCACTCGACAGGAAAGAGTCCTTACGACGCGAACAAAGCCCGTGATCAGACATGAATTGACTGGAAAGTATCTTCTCAATACGTATTCCATTCATAACTATGCTTTTATTCGCACCGCACTCCCTTCGTCTTTACTGGAACCGCCGCTTTGAGTCCCAACAGCGAGTGTCCAAAAGGTCCGCAGTCGTGCAGTGCAGCAAGTTCGAGAGAAAAAGGCACAGCACCAGTCAAATCAAACCCCACAAGAAGTGACCGCGAGCCCAAGCATACCGACCATGCCCCCACCTGCCTTTGATCAGTCAATACCCAAGCCAAAGCAAAACAAGCGACGGAAGGGACCTTCGCAACCCACATCATCGGCCATGCCAGCTCCATCAGCACCAGAAGCCCCATCTCAGTCGAATCAATCCTCACAACAAGCGACACACCCCACCTCATCAGCCACGCCAGCTCCATCTCTGTTGCAAGCTCCGCCTCCATTTTCGCCTATCCATACCATGCCCACTCCCTGGTACTACCATTCCCGATCCTTGGCCGCCCCCCCCAGAGGAACTGCAGGTCCCGGTTTCACATCAAACGGTGTAGCTGCGATGCCACCTACTCATGCACCCTGGAATCAGGGTTCCGAATCCCATTCCCATCAAGTCATGCAATGGCATGAACATATCCACCAGCCGTGGAATTATTACTTGCTGACCACGAGTATAGTTGATTCACAGTTATCACATGGTATGCACTCGGCTCACCACCATACTTTGAATCCTCCACCTCCCCCCCTTGACGTATTTTACGAGCACCACATCCAATCATCTTAGCTGTACTTATCCACCCCAAGGAATTATTACGCCCAGTCAGGATAGTCCCTATTTTACTCGAAATTGTGAAGTGCAGCAGTTGTACCTTCAGCACCCTATCCCCTCACAATTACCATACAACCAACCACCTTATTACTCTACATGAACGTATTTCCCCATGCTTGCAGCTGTGCTTCGTGATTTTATTGATTTTGTGTGAACCATGTGCTAACAAATAGCGACATACAAGTCCATTGAAAACACCACTTGCTCACCATTCCGCTTCTCCAGCCTCGGATCCAGAGTCGCCGCTCGTTCGAACGTTCAGCAATGTTTTGACACTATCAGCTGCAAACAACAACCTGGCTCTTCTTATGGTGGATCTCGTACTGCTGCTGGGCGCCCTTTCGTCTGCCAGCCAACGGACTGTTTCTAATTCGTCTGTTGGAAGTTCTCGAGGTTCAATGCCGTTTCCTGGAGGAGTACTAACTTCAAACCTATCTGGTCCTGGCAGGACTGGTTCGGACTACAGTAACCCGCCACCGGCCACTCAACCTTCCTTGAGATCTACTCGCTATTCTCTACGACAGTGCTGCTTCAGATACATCATCCGTCGATGGGTCAGTCAGCGCCGGTGTGCATCGACCAAGGGACACGAACTCTGACGACGGGAATGATCTGACTTCCTTATCTCCACAGCGCATTAAACAGGCTCAAAGTTCATGCTAAGAAACTCGCTGATGACCTTCAAATCCCTGACAAGAGCCTCCTCGAGTTCATCGAGGTGAGTCTTTCTTGCTCTGACAAATACTCTTGAACCTCACCAACTTGGATAGACCTGGAGATCTTTTCCTTATGCTCGTAGATATGAAAGCTTCCCTTGTCAAATACGAACTCAGCAACCAGACCCACCAGCTTCAAGCCCTACAGGACACCCTATCCTCAAAGGACTTCGAGGTAAGTCCATGATCGTCGTGACGGATGTCTAAATTATACGCCGCTCTTCTAGCTTGGTCTGCACAACCAGTCTCCTGGCTTGTCTACTATCTCCCAACCTTACTGCCTATGTTACGGATACTCAACGCCACATAATGGTAGGTGGATTCTGAAACCTGGATGTAACTCTATCGCTGATTCCCGTGCAGGATTTCATTTTCGAACATTTGGATGTATTCAAGATTCCTGCTGGGGTATTTGATGATGTGGAGCTTCGGGGCTCCCTGGGTAGGATCGTAACCAAATTGCTCGCAACGATCCACAGCCAGCTCAAGTCACAGGTGAGTTAACTTCATTCAGCCTGACTTCATACAACGTCTGACCAGATAAACCAGCTGACAATTTCAATTGCGAAGAAAACATGCATCATCAATGTCTCTAAGGTATTGGCACTGCTCTAGTTCAGGGATGGAGGTGGATGCTGCCCACTGGAACAGAATGGCGTTCCTGGTGAGTACCCCAAGTTCATCCCCGAGCCTGAAGTATTTACAATGGGATGGTGGCAGCACTTAGCGTCAGTTGCCTCTGTCTCTTCCTCATAGGAACTAGTGACCACAAAGTGGCAACACTAGACATCTGCTTCACACCCTGTCTCATTCCCAACCTCAAATCAGACATGTGCAAAAAACTCGAGCAGGAGCTTCACATCAATATCAGTGACATGGAGCAGGACACTCTTCAAAGACAATGCAAATGAAGACGACACCTCCGAAGGCAATGATAACTGGGAGCCCCTTACCGAACCAAGCATCGATCCAGGATCTCAGAGACCCTAGCCTGGGACTGGACAACTCAGTGGCTGTTGACGCTGACACCGACGACACTCCCGACTCAGAGAATCCCAGGTAGCGATGCCAATGAACTTGATGAGATGGATTCGGGCTTTGGGCTTGTAAGTGGAAAGGCAGCCCGCTTCAACAGCAACAAATTCTGGAACTACGTGGATTATATGCTCAACCTCCTGCATGAGAGTGTGCGCAAGGATGCTGCTTCCAAGGAGGATTTTGAGAAAACCATTAGCAGGTAAATACTTTTTTTTTCGAGCGGGCAGCATTACTCACTATCTACTCAGCATTTTTGTTCAAATCTTTCAGGATGACCTTGTGGACTGCCCTGGCAATAGGAGGGGGGCGAAGATTTTGGCTGTGAATCCTCAGTGGCAGATGACCATCCAGCAGGGCCTCGTGTGGTAGATTTAGTCCCTTCGTTGCACGCTCATTACCATTCTGCATTATCCTACACAATGGGAATATATCGTTTTGACGCTATCACTATTTCTGTGGCCGCCTGCAACCAGACCTCAGTGAGCCACACAGTATGCTTTGTAAATCATTTAGCCTATATAGTGAAAATCATACCCCAAGTATGGGTCACCTGGCTCGACTGAAGGAGCACCCACCTGCAAACCAGACATCAGTGAGTCATACACAGTATACTTCGTAAAACATCCAGCCTACATAGCAAAAATCATACCCTAAGTAACTTGAGAATGATAGGACATATTACGGGGTATCTATAAACTGGATACATTACAGTAAGTATACAACGTATGTCCTAGCCCCAATATACAACAGAGACCGGGCGACAATATACAGGCAACACTCGGCCAAAGCCTATGTGCTATACCCGATACTCGATACCCAATTGAGATGGCGGGAGCATCTATTCATTATTTAAACTAGGTCTGCAGGGATATGCTGCCTCTTGGATACTTAGTACAAATTTTAATAATATATTGCTGATCATTGACAGAAAAGATTTTCCACGCACAATTTGAACACCGAATCATATGGTTCCAAAAAAAAACATAGATTATATGATTTCGGCAAACGGACGTGTACAATAGTATATACGTAATGCCCGACGAGGCCTACGACTATCGACAGTTAGACATTTAGGGTCAGCAAGTGGTGGAAGTTTGACAGGGCTTCCTCCAGCCTGCACGAGCCTTTCCACTCCTCATGACTCAAAAGCACCAAAGTTCAGTCTTGGTGATTCGTTCTCTCCCCATGCGCCAAGTGGACGTTGCGGACGTGTCGCATGAAGCTGTGCCTCTGAGCCTTGGCGCCACACTTCGGCCACTTGCAGCTAATCTCTACTTTTCGGGACATGCCCCTGATTCCGTGTATTGTCCTGAAGTGTCCTGGTGCAGTACCGCAGGTGATAGGCTGCCCGCATTCCTTGCCATCTCGATTGTAACGACAAACTCGACGTGGACAATTACTAAACTGGTTCTGTAAGGTTCAAAGAAGTTAATATCCCCCCAACATACACGACTCAGAACACACATACAGTGGGGCTGTTTGAGGTTGGGGGCGGGTCAATAGCACCGGCTAGAGTGTAGGATACACTACCTCCATCTCTGTCAGAGAAGGAGCCTGACCCATAGAGTCGACGCACCTAGTTGCTGGACCAGCGTAGTGCTGGGGTGTCTCATTATCCTCGGGTGACATGTCCCAGGAGTTGACAGGCACGCAAACAGATTGGCTTTGATATGCAGGTGCCAGCCGTGCTGCTTTCTCTTATAGCTTCTTCTCATGTGCTACAGAATGAATCTAGATGTGATCGGAGGTCAGAGGCCAGAAGATCGGCACAGCATTGCAGCGGGCATGAATTGCGCACAGTATTATTCCGGCTTCATTTAGCCGTGGCTTGGCTCAACGCGGAGTGATGATGATCAGGAGAACTCGCTTACATACACTCCAAGGCATCAGCTCATAAATAGCTAAAAGAGCATAAAGAAGCTACTTCCTAAATTGGACTTGCAAAAACAAGGGAAAACGGAAAAGAACAGCTGTTATTTGGCGAAGGGCTTTCGTTCCATGAGGGCATTGATTGTCTCAAGAAAACATTAGTATCGAAGAATCTGGTCAGGGAATTGGAAGTGTGACCTAACTGATGTGAACTATGTCGCCTCCCAAATGGCAAGGATCAGTAAGTACCCTTGGTTCGCCCGACATGCGCCATTTGGAATAGCATTAGAGACGCACAGGGTCAGGCACATGTTTGGCACTTTGGAAGCGATCGAGAATTGTAAAACACAATGACTCCGCAGATTAATAAGCGGAATTAGAGGAAATGCGCCACTTGGAGAGGCCTATCCGACCTGTGTATGTGCCGGTTACCACGGGATGGCTCGAGAGTTAAATTAAAAGGGGGGAACCACGGACCCGGACATCCTTGCTGTCATACCATATTGGAAAACTTTTCTGAGAGAAGGTGAGTTTTTAGGTAGACTGATCGCGGGAACCTCAAACCTATTACATGATTGAACAGTGTTACAAGCCCTTTCAGTCTTTGCATCCTCTTGGCCAACGTCAATATAAGAGCGTCCGAGAGCAAAGCTGCACCACACGGCTGGGGTTTTCGCAGAGAGACACTCACTGGGAGGGTTGTTACTGATCGTGCATTCTCGCTCAGGTTCTCTAGCTGCTCATGGCCGCCCGGAGGTTCCAATGGTACGATGGAGCGTCCTCGAGGCCAATAGGGTGTGAGACCTATCGGATCAGTGCCGTACTTCCACCTGCACGGACGCGACAACTTGAACTAACTGATTATGACCTCCTCTCCAGGACCTCCAGAATTTGGCAGGTAGCTCTCCCGGGCTATCACTGTTGACAAGATTGTTGACGATCAGCATCGGATGAAGTACGCATACCATTTTGGAGCTGAGCGAAAATTGAAATGCAGAAGTCGTCGCGTAAATCGTTGTTTGGCCAGCCACTCCATTCAATGATGTGGGATGTGTTTTCCGAGGTCAAGCCCCTCGAGCAGAGGCACACCCACAAACCACCGACATAGTCTGGATGCCAGCCTATCTATGGAGTTGCTTTCACTCATTAGATGGATCTGGTATCCAGACTACCGAGGCATTGGTTTATAGGTGTAGGTGTAGACAGCAGTTGTAAACTACCGTTGTACCGTCACAGAGGTGGTGCATTTTATTAGGTAAAAGTTTCGCAGGGGTCGGCGACTCGGCGCGCCATTTCGGACGCAGATGCTGACTCGACGAGCTAAACGCGAATAATTCGACCATGCAAAGCCAGGGAGCCGGGTGTATAGACAAGGATAACGCCAGGGAAGTGCAAGTAGGACAACTATGATTCCTGGGAGACCCGGTGACCTATTCATCCACAAGGTCAGACACACCCATTAACACCCCCAGCACACGTCCTAATCCCATATCCACCACCCACTGTCCTTTGAGAGACGCATTCACTTGATCCTGTTCATTCCACCTCCTCATCTCTTTGCGTCAATGCATCCACTACTATCCCACCGCGCGGCATGATTGTCTCGTCGACGAGATCACAGCACTCTCAACCCCGCTCTTGACCCATCTCGCCCATGCGCGAGATCCTCCAGTGGGGACCCCACCACCAAGAATGTGAACGCGACACACCGTTCGTACCGGTAGACCCCTTGAGAGGGCGACTGCGCAGGTTCTTGATATATAATGGCCCAGGCGTTGAACGCGGCCTCCCACTCATCGAACTGATCGTCTGCTTGTTTTTCGGCTTGTTTACCACGCATATAATAGAGATGAGGCGGAGGAGATGGTATGGTACGTCACTAAAGGAAACAGGGACCAATGCGGATGCCGTTCACCCCATATCTCCGGATACAATGTTCATGCCCCACGGGGAGGCCACCAATACGTCAAGAAGACGCTGTTGGCAACTCATTCAACCAAGGAAATTGCGCCAAGGTAGAAGTATGATAGCGACTGCGGTCAAACAGAAGCGTCTGCGCCATCGACGATGACCTGTCCAGCAGGAAAGAGAAGAATATGTTTTAGGTAATCAAGGAGTGTACTCCGCACTGGCTGCCGTAGGGCCATCTTCGCCAGCTTATTTCTACGTAGTCTTTGTTTTCTCTGTCTGGGGGCTAACATGGTAGGTACAACGGGAACAATGCAAGTGGATTGTTAGTTGATTCGCCGGCAGAACTATGTAAGAGTAAAATCATAATTCATATACTAACACGTGGCGAGCAGGCAAGGACTTCGAATAAACCACGTCACACGTAGGGGCGTCTGGGAGCGTCTACGGAGGGCAAGCTGGCCATTTTGACGTGAGCATCCTTTCATATTTGCCCATCCATTCACACGATTCCACAGTTTTTCGGTCCGCATCTTCTCACAGTCACAAATCAAGAATGTCTTCCCTACGGCTGCCGTTCTTCGTTTTCGAAGTTCTTATCCGGATCTCACCCCAAAGACGCACAAGGTTTTCACACCACTCAGTACCATCGTCACCTCCAATCACCAAGGAAATGATGATCTCCCAATTTCTATCAATTTTGTTCTCAACCGAGGTATGCCAAGCACGAGAGCCGGGTCTTAAGATGTGAGTACGTACTATAGAACGGAAAGGGTGACTTTTAGGTGGCTCACGGAATGTGAGTGGGGCATAGTGTAAGCCCAGAGCTGGCATAATTGTATCTGATGCCGAAGTCAGTGGGCTGGCGTCGCCAGTGATGTAGCTGGCTTGGTACGTGTCATGCTCTCGCCCTCCCCTCCCTCTTTGCCTCGTCTGGGGCCCCAGATCCATCAGTGATCTCTGACCCATCCAGGCCTCATTCAGACCAACCCGGTGATCGGACTCATGGCGTTGACGTCAGAGTCTAGTGAAAGAACAAGAAATTAGGATGGACACGTGAGGACGGACACGCAGGTGAGCCGGTTCTTCATTATACATACAGCGACGATCACGAAAATCGCCGTCCTTCGTTGCATGTCGTAACGGATCTTCCTTTGCGCGGGTTAGATGGAGTTCACGTCGAATGAAAGGGGCGTGCTGCTGTATATGAAGAACTTCACGAGAGAGAAAGTAATTGTGATGGTGTCGGGAGCGTATAATCGTCCATGGTGGTGGAGGGCGGAGTATACAACTCATTTATTTATATTATTCCATAGCGCTGAGCACGGCGTTGTACCGTGTATCCGGACAGGTTATTAGGATGCCTGGCTTAGTACATTATGTATTGTCTCTTATCAAGCAGATTTCATTCGATCGAGATGTTCGAGGCTTACCATGAAGTTCATATAGCCTGGGCTACGCAGTGAACGGAGCATAACTTGGTTATCCAGCATGACTTACATTACGTGACGCGTGCGTATCTGTAAGGGTTCGGTCCGACGCTGTCGACCATATGGTTAGATGTTGGTTTCTTTGTGACAGATCAGTGACTTTTCTCATTTATTCTCTGATCCTACTTAGCCCGTACAGATACTCTGACATACCTCGTGCCTTAAGTCTCTACCCTATAAAATAGGCCATGTATTGTACTGTACAGGGACTTCTTTTCTACCTCGAAATAAGACACTATTGTCTGGAAACCCGAGTAGATGAAGAATCCTTCTTGTTGTGCTGCCGTTAAAAGTTCTACACTTCTTATTGGTGTTACATATTTTTTTCCTGCAAGAATCAAGGTCTTACCTCAAACACAATAACAAAAAAAAACTCCAGATACCTTCTCAATCATTCGCAGAACTGATCCGCTGTGAAGACAAGAGTAAGTATCATACACTCAATAAACAAAATGGTTGATACCCGTGCCTCTACCCGCCGAGCTATGAGAGCTCGAGCATCATCATTACCTCCCAGTCCACTGATGGCTCAGCCTGGTGCTGACATCATCGACAACTCCCCACTCCCAAAATTGACTCCACTAGGAAGTCAATACTCCACCCCTATCGAAAGGCCCGTTGCGGATAACGTCTGGAGTTATAGTGACATGGTAAGAACAGGCTCGAGGGATCCAAGCCCGAACCCCAAAGAAGTGGCCATTAACACCCCTGGCTTGAGAATCAGCTCGCCAGTGGACCCAGGCTTGAGAGCTGGCTCACCAACGTACCTTGGCTTGAGAAACACCTTGCCCATTCAGCCAGGCTTGAGAATTACCTCGCCGAAGTGCCCCGAACTGAGACCCCCTTCACCAAGGTCTCCTGGCTCGAGAATCAACTCACCAGTAAATCCCGGTAATACTAAAACCCTGGAAACTGGAAAGGTTCGCACCATTAGAGTATGGGTACCGACTCATGAAGTAAGCGAGAACCTACCAGTTGACGTCTGATGTGACTCCATCTTCCCTGCAAGCGAAGTAAATGTTGAGCAAGATGATTGGACAGAAGTAGTGCGAAGACGATCGCACAAATGATGCGCTCACAGTATGCTGAGATCTGATCAGAGAGACATCGTCCGAAAGGCCAAAAGACGACTGACCCCAGAAGAACGGGACAGGATCTGAAGAAGATCGCTGTCCCTGACGAGGAATGACCTCGACAGCCCCATGACGGAGGGCAAAGAGCCACCAATTACTGGAAATCACAAAGGGAAGGGACCCGACCCAAGGAACTGGGGGGACCTGGACCTTAGTGATGGTGAGATGGACCCAGAGGCACAACGCGCTGCTCTCGCATCCTGGAACGTTGTGAATAAGCTGGTATATGAGGGGAATGACGACCTGCCTGAGCCTTCGCAAAAAGCTGTTAAGGAAGGAGCCGCGTCAAACGATGAAGACGCCGCTCAGAGTCTGGCTAACGATCACCCCGAATGACCCTTAGAAAAGAAAAGGTCAAGGCATAAGTTTAAAGATAAGAAAACCGCACCAAAGCTGTCCAGGATTCCTCCCAATCCCGTGAAGGATATGGTGGATAGAGTTGTACGTCAAGACCATAAATGACGTGAATGGCAAAGGACTCCAAAGGCGATGGAGCCTGTGAAGCAGATTAATCCTAAAAGCTATATTGGACTAGCATTTAAACATCTCGAAAAGGACGAGAAATGAACCAGCAAGGCAAAGAAGAAATATAAGCACTCTCGTCGATGCAAATCCCCCGATGACAGCCACTCCGACCATAGCTCGAGCAATGAGTCTGGAACTAGTTCCTCGAGTGATGATACGAGCTCGGACCCTAGCACCTCGAGTGATGACAAATTGCTTTCAAGCTCGGATGAAACTTCGAGCACGTCTAGCAGCTCTTCTAGTGCCAGCAAATCCTCAACTGGTTCGAGTAGGTCGCGAGGGCACCGACACCGAGGAAGGTCCAAGCGGCGAAAGAGCCGAGGTCACCGATCGCATAAATCCAAGAAAAGGTCCAGATCGCAGCATAAGACGATGCTGAAGCCGATCCCACCCACGAAGTACGATGGGTCGGACAACCCTCACGCGTTCCATCGCTTCGTGACCGAAGGAACTGCGTATGTGGAGGATGGCCATGTAGAAACGAAGAAACGCGCATTTATCCTGTCGCACTACCTAACAGGAAAAGCGCATGAGTTTTATGTGCACAAGGTGTCTGGAGACCCTTACAAGTGGAGATTATCGGACTTCTTTATGGAGTTATTTAATTACTGTTTCCCCATTGATTTCCGAATGCGTCAGCGGGAGAAACTACAATCTTGCTATCAAAACTCTAAAACAGTGAGAAACTATCTGTATGAGCTCAATGAGATCTGGAACATGATTGGAGAGACCAATGAACACACCAAAGTACATAAGTTCTGGTCAGGGCTACGAAAGGAGCTCCAGTGCGACCTGTGGAAGGAAAAGCTGAACCCTGAGGTCTCGAATCTGAAGAAAGTAGTGGCTTCAGTGGAAATCCTCGAAATAGTGCAATCAATAACTGGAGACTACGCCCATAGATTGCGAAGATGGCGAAGTAAGAAATGCACCGTCGAGAGTGTGGCCATCTCGACAGGGGACCCAGAGAGCTCAAGGCATAGGCGACACCGCACTCGCAAAAGGAGATACAAGGGTGAAGAAAATTCCAAAGATCCTGTACCTGCCGAACCCTCCAAGAATAGGGGACGATGCACGAGACACCAAGACAAACAAAAACGCGATAATCCTAAGCTAAGCAAAGACGAGCAGGAGTGCCATAAGGCGGAGGGACTTTGTTTCATCTGTCATAAGTCTGGACACTTCTCGAGGAACTGCCCTGATAGACGTACTGTGTCCTCGTCCGGCAAACCTCCAGGTATTACTAGCTTTGGGGTGGACATGGATTTCGGGGATGTCGAATCCCAGCGACATCTTGCTAGGTCCACCGAAAACGACAACGAAGTATCTGTGAATTTCATTCAGACCAGAGGGCCTAGCGTCCAAGAAGATAATGATGAACCTGATGATGATTTCCCTGATCTGGAGAGCGTCTCGGATGATGACGAGTATGGTACCAACGACGGGGTCACTACCGGCAGCGAGACTCCCGATGATGGGACAATAATATACGCTTACTCCAATAGTCAGATACGAGAACATCAACGGCTGGAAACCAGAATTGGCGATCCACTCGCAGATTGTGCTAGGGAGCTATTATCAGGGATATGCTACCCAGGGGATGATCCGGATTCTCTACGTACCTATATGGACACTCGTTTCCTCATTTACGATTTGAAGGACGGCCGACACATGATCGTGGAAAGCAAACGGGACATGTTGAGCCCAGAGGATAGAGTTATGATCGAAAACCACCTACTGACGGACCCGACGTTTCGAATTGACCGCTGGTATTGGATCCAGAAGGGCAAAGGCCTAGGCCTCACCATGGTGGAAATACAAGGTCTGGAGGGGGATAGGAAGTGGATCCTGGCTTTGATGGGATATCTGATCGAGGAACGAATCGTTGCCAGACTTCGAGATCACGCACTCCAGATCCTGGAAGGGGGGAACGTAGATCGATTCATGTGTAATAGGAAAGATGACGCGACTTTCCTTGTATCCGATTGCCACCTAGGCATTCAACTTGAACTTCCCTCGAACAGGACCATGATTCCTGATTTCGACGTTGTCCACTGGCACGCTAAGGAAGTGTTTCGAGTGTGCATGACTTTAGTTAGTCACAACCCTTTTGAGGACGACGAAATAGGTATCAGTTCGTTGTATGACGGACATATGCCCAGGTCAGGAGAGGTACACTGCGATACCGAAAGGGACATACCGTGTAATGCGATCCGTGTAAAGGGAAGTAGTGCCCGCACTGAGGACAGAACGACCCTGCAAAGAAATGCATCAATAACCAAAGATTTCATGCGAAAGATACCGAAACCACTAGTGGTGGTGGTGCACATTAATGGCCACCCCACGCGTGCTTTGATTGACACTGGATCACTAGCAGACTTTATGTCAATAACACTTGCTGAACAATTGAGAGTAAAAAGGGTCCCACTTGAAAAGCCACTTACCATACAGCTGGCTGTCCAAGGCTCGCGGTCGAAGGTAAACTTTGGCACGAAGGTGAGGTTCCAATACCAAGGTATCGACTGTGAGCGTCATTTTGATGTGATGAACCTCCAAAACTATGACCTGATCCTCGGGACACCGTTCCTGTACCAACACAAGGTGATGGTCGGTTTGCATTCTCCAAGGGTAGTGATTGGAAGTGTAAGGCCGACAGAGATGAGGGGCAAACAAGTTTCGACCCTGGAATCACGTGCTACCGAAATATATTACGAAAGTATAGAACGAGCAAAAAAGTACCTACAGGAGCTAGCAAAACCCCTATGCTCCCAGGTGGGAGCGACGGCCCTTCCCCCGTTCCGAGTCATAAATCACGAAATCCCATTGATTGATGAAAAGAAAATATATCCCTGGCGGCCATCTAGATGTCCAGAAGCATTGCGACCTCTCTGGGCGGAGAAGAAAAATGCCTACCTGAAGACCGGTCGCTGGGAATTAACAGCAGCCAGAAACACTTGTCCTATGTTGCTGATACCTAAGGCAGGGAACCCCCCACGACTTCGTGTGGTGGTCGACCTGCGCGAGCGAAACAAGAATACACGTAAGCTATCGTCCCCGATGCCTGACATGGATGGCATCCTACGGCGTGTAGCCAAGAAGCCATACAGGTCGATTATTGATGGGGCCGATGCGTACGAACAAATCCGAGTGGTCCCTGAGCACATCGAACGGACAGCGGTGACCACCCCTGATGGGAACATGGTTAGCCTTGTAGTGCAGCAGGGTGACTGTAACGCGCCTGCGACTTACCAGGCTTTAATGAACCATATATTTGGGGAATATATTGGAACGTTCATGGATGTGTACCTGGATGACATCATTATCTATTCAGAAACACTGGAAGATCACATACGGCATGTTAAGATCGTGCTTGAAATCCTCACTAGAGAGAAACTTTACCTCAGTGAAAAGAAACTCTGGTTCTTGTGCGACGAAGTAAAGATTCTGGGCCAGATTGTCACCGATGATGGAATACAAATGGACCCAGAGAAGGTCGACCAGATCCTCAACTGGAAGGTCCCCACCAATCGAACGCTGTGCAAAGGGTTCGTTGGACCAGTCAGATACCTCGCTGACGACATTTACAAAGTCCACGTACCTTTGGGAGTATTAGCAGAGGCCAGCGCCGAGATGCGACCATTTCAATGGACCTTCACTGAACAGCAAGCATTCGAAACTGTGAAACAATATGTCGCTGCATGTGTGGGCCACAGTTGCATCCCATTGGAATACGGACCCGATCGTGAACCCATCTGGGTAATGACAGATGCCTGTGGGAATGGCATAGGTGGTGTGATCGTGCAGGGTGAGGACTGGAAGTCAGCAAAAGTTGCTGCTTTCTATTCTGCAAAAATGTCCTCAGCACAGCGGAATTACCCAGTACATGAGCAGGAACTCCTCGCAGGAGTTGAGACGATGTTGAGACATCACGACATCCTGCAAGGAGCATGTTTCACATGGGTGACAGATCACAAGAGTCTGACGTACCTGTTAGAACAAAAGGACCTGTCCGGAAGACAGGCGCACTGGTTAGAAAAGTTGGCAGAATTTGATTTCAATATCAAATATGTACCAGGTGTGGAGAATGTCCTCCCCGATGCTCTCTCCAGGATGTACGAGTTTGATATGCCTGGAACGATCCGCACGCCAAGTGAATACCTGCATTATGACCTAGATGTCGAGGAATCAGCGGAAGTGTACAAGGATAAGCAAATCATCAGTGCACCAGTATACATTGGTATTGAAGCGATGGCTATCTCCACTAGATCCCGCACCCAGAGTGAGCGAGGGCGTGAGTGACAGCCTGTTGCTCCCGACGAACGTACGGCAGGACCTCCAGTGCGTCGAGTGAAGTTAATCGTGAGGCCTCCAACAGCGACATCTGCACCAACGGCAGATGTGGGAGAACCTGCGATGGAAATCCCAGGGCCGCCTGTGATCAGTAGTGAGAAAGATAAGGGCAGTGCCATGGTGGGCGCACCTGGTCAAGCTGCCCCAAGGAGAGCGGTTACTCGACGTCGTCGATCTCCTACACCCCCAGCGGAAATGGGTCAACCGGAAACGGGCATCGAGTTCGCTCGATGGGTCAAAGATCGCTTTGTTCTTCTGGGCCCAGGTGAACGAAGGAAGGGGGGGAAGGACAGTGAACATCCCCCTATTGCGAGTGCACGTGACACACACATTGCCGACATGTTGCAGAAGACACGTGCATTGCCAAGTACGGAACAACACGGGTCGCACACAGGAGACACTGCCGCTACAGTAACTAAAGTCCCACTAGTCATATACCCAGGAAACGAAGGTGTCCTTAAGGCTGCCCAACATAAGTATGACAACGACCCGTTCTTCAAGCGGATAATCAACGACCCACAGGCTTTCAAGAATTTCGTGATCACGTCTGATGGTTTCATTAGCTTAAAACTCCCAGATTGCACTGTAATCTGCGTACCAGATATCGAAGTAGAGGGGAAACGGCTTAGGGAAACAGTCATTGACCATGCCCACTCCTTGCTAGCCCACCTGGGCGCCAAAAAGACAGTATCGTATATACATGAATTCCTGTGGTGGGAATCCATGGTGAAGGATATCACCGCATTCTGCATGTCATGCCGGACATGTCAGTGAAGCAAACCTCCTACTCACAAACCGTTTGGACTACTAAACCCATTGTCCGTGCCCTCAAAACCATGGGAAGCGATTGGGGTTGACTTTGTTGGACCACTCCTGGAATCCAAGGATCGCGATGGGGAATACGACTCTATCACCGTGATCATAGACCTGCTAACGTCCATGGTACATATCGTACCAAGTAGAACGACCTACACTGCTTGTGAGATCGCTGAACTAATGTTCGCTGAGGTGTATAAACACCATGGACTACCTCGGGCGATCATCAGCGATTGCAACGTCCTGTTCACAAGTACATTCTGGAAACATCTTAACGATCTAATCAGAATACGACAAAAGATGTCAAGTGCTTACCATCCAGAAACGGACGGCGCTATGGAGCATGCCAACCGAACGATTGGCCAAATGCTAAGATGTTGCATTGGCCCAAACCAAAGGGACTGGATGTCAAGGATTCCTGCAATCGAATTCGCCATAAATAACGCAACGTCGGAGTCGATGGGATACGCACCTTTCTTCCTGAATACAGGACAGATGCCACGCAGGATGATATGGGATGCCCCTAAGGAGGATGAGTACCCGAGTGTGCGAGTGTTCGCAAATAAGATGAAACTCACCTTGATGGATGCTCATGACGCCATCCTCAAAGCACACATAAAGCAGACAGTGGGCGCTAATAAAAAGCGCCAGGCATGTCCATTCACCATAGGAGACCTTGTATACATCTCTACGAAAAATATCAGCCTGTCAAAGGGAACGTCACGAAAATTAGTACTGAAGTTTATTGGCCCTTACCGCATCTCAGATGACTTCGGTAATAATTCTTATCGCATTGTGTTGCCCGATAATCTAAAGCAAAGGGGTATTCATGATGTGTTCCATGCATCACTACTGAGAGTGCACATACCTAACGATGACCGAAAATTCCCGGGCCGAATGGACGACCAGGTCCCAGAGTTTGGAGGAACGAGCTGTGAATGGTCTGTCGATCGAATAATAAGACACCGTGGCACCCATTCCGAGGCATCATTCGAGGTCCAGTGGACAGCTGGCAACCAAACGTGGTTACCATATGATGAGATCGCGCACCTGAAAGCGCTTACCGATTATTTTGAGGCCATTGGGGTTGATGGGATTGAGAAATTGAAGGACGCAGGCGACGGGGGTTTGTCGGATGACAACCCCCAGGTGTTTTTAGGACACTTGGCACCACATACCTGTGGGGCCCATTTAAGCTGCTGATGTCCCAATTGTAGAACTCAACCCGCGTACCAGAATCCCCCTCTGGCCAAATCATCACAACCTCGAAACCACCACGCCAACACCAGCACTCAACCTCGTCCACGCTGCCACACTTGTCTTCCCGATCATCGCGCTCGTCCTCGTCAACCCTCATACTCGCCCCAAGTTCATCCTCGTTGCGCGGGTCCTCGTGCTAATCATCGTACTGGCCCGCACAGGACCTATACCCGCCACAACTACTGTCATACACCAAGTTGCTATCACCAGAGATTCAGCAATAGACGCCCAAACTCAAATAACCATTGGTGTCACACCCAATCTCGCTACAGGAGCTACAACCCTTCTCACCATTGGAAAAAGCAAGCTCATCGGTCGTATACTCCCCCCTTGATATCCCGACTCTCGAGACCGTGGGACTTAAGCCCTGACTCTGCAGAGAGACTCCACCGCACACTCCTCGACATCGTTAGCGACCTCCAGAGTCTAGCTATCAACCCCTTACCTGACGTGAGACAACACTGTGCGGATAACATGTCAGACAGTTGATGGAGATAATTCAATTGAGCAGGCTAACCCTGATTTCTTCATCATCTGGGGCGACCCTAGATCAGGGAACCCAGAGGATCGCGTCCTGGCCCATCGTGAGCAAGTTTGCTCCTACTTCCAATACGATAAAGCCTTGTGTCGTAAAACAGGAGACCCCCTCAACGTACCGGCTGGATACCTCCAGTTTAGAGAGGCCTACAACCGCAATGCTACCACGTGGTCACACTTTGCATACTACGAGCCGGGAGATAACGCTCATATAGTCATCACGGGCCCAGCTCCAACTAAGAAGGAGGTTTTGGGAACGGACGCGGACCTGCGTAGTAAGGAAGAGAGGGAGGGAGGACAAGTACTTAACGGTGCCGAGATGGAGACGCTCAATAGTATGCTCTGGGATGCGGCAGAGCGGCTCAAGCGACAACGCGAGCGATTCCAACGAGGGTACCAGGATTGCCGTGGTCGCAGAGAGGACGATCGTCACACTAGGGGGCCCCTGGGCAACCGCCCTAGTTCCTCAACGTTCGAGGATCGTCGTGCTGAGAAGTCCAACTCGAGTAAGCGACAGGAGACCACTAGGGCAAATAGATTCCGAGGAGGCCACCAGACATGCACCCGCTCGCGCTTGCCTACTCCCATCGCTAGTTCCTCTACCACCACCTTGGATGCGATCCCACCCTTCGGCGAACTCACTGATCCCACTGGGTATCTGGCTCATGACCCCTCTAATGTCACGGTCGACTTGGTAGGCGTTGACGTTGCCATTGATGGTCTTGAGGAGGGATATGAGGAAGGGTACGATGGCGTGGCTGATGCCGAAGGCGAGGATGACACGATGGAGCAGGGCGACGATGCGGAAAACGCCGGTGGTGCTGCTTAGTAAGCACGCACTTCACGAAGGAAGGGTACTTTGTACCCTGGAGGGGGGAATGTAAGGGTTTGGTCCAACGCTGTCGACTGTATGGTTAGATGTTGGTTTCTTTGTGACAGATCAGTGACTTTTCTCATTTATTCTCTGATCCTACTTAGCCCATACAGATACTCTGACATACCTCGTGCCTTAAGTCTCTACCCTATAAAATAGGCCATGTATTGTACTGTACAGGGACTTCTTTTCTACCTCGAAATAAGACACTATTGTCTGGAAACCCGAGTAGATGAAGAATCCTTCTTGTTGTGCCACCGTTAAAAGTTCTACACTTCTTATCGGCATTACAGTATCACAATATGAGGTTGTGGGGGACTGACTCTGCTTGAAACTTGGTCATGTTCGTTTTGAGTGTGTCAACTTCGCTTGGTCAATGCGTTTGAGCACGATTTTCTCAGCCAATTAGAGGAGGTACTTAGGCCTGAGCCCGACAGGGACTGGCTCCTCACAACTATTCTGGAGTGGAAATCCCGTACTGAGAGTTAGGGTTATCACCTGGAGACATCTCATCGTTCCCAACTACCTCGTGTTCACCTACCCACCAATCGCGCTTGCACACTTCGAAAAAGTACACAGAATCAGGCTAACATCGATCTTCTAGGTTTCTTGATCAATTTGCGGAGTACTGTGGCCCAATGTTGTCCACCTACCATTGATATCGAGTCGCTAATAATTTACGTGGCTTTCATTGCGAGAGACCTGGACTCGCTCTCGCATCTTGCTATTGTTACACATTATCCAGGTATCAGACAACTATCAGCAAGAAACAAGGTCCCAAGCAAGGATATGAATAGAATCTAGCAAGAACCAGTAACCTACGGTGTTGTATAAATGAATCGGTGGTCGTGTGTCATGCACATGAGCTGCCGGCAAGTGCATCAGCACTATAAAGGGTTTTTCCATACCGCGACTTGGCTGTGACCCGAAAGTTTCATCTTCGAAGAGATCAATCAGATCGTTATATGTCCCCATTTCACCTTGTCACCTTGTTTACAAGGTCACTGCACCCCGAAATTTGAGACGCTTTTTTCGACATCTGCATATCTGCCTGTCAATTGACTCCGCATGGCAAAACCCACCAGTCGAGACTGTGCTGCGGCGTGGTAAACAAGGTGCCTGCCGGCGGCGCTGGCCATGTTCTAGTGAACTACACCCACCGTAAATTGAGATTATCCTAATACTTAAACTACACAACATCTGTACAAGAGAAAAGTTTTTTTTTGACCAAAATACTTTTCTGTCAGTTTAATTTTGAATGCCGAGGGGGTACATTTTGTGGATTATTTCCAACACGGTTCTAACTTACAGTACATTCGTCTATCGATACATCATGGATATTCAGATCGAGTTCGAAACTGCCCAAAGCACGATCGACTTGTTCAGTAACAGCTCACTCCCCAACTGTAGTTCAATTCAGTTTGCGGGGTTTACTTTTCGCCCGTGCCCCATGTGGATTTCACGGATGTGACGAAGGAAATTGTGCCTTTGAACTCGACAACCACAATTTTGCCAGCAACAAGTGATCTCGACGTCACGCGCCATGTTCCTGATGCCGTGGAAAGCGCTGAAATGTTCGGGCACTGTACCGCATGCGATGAACTGCAAACACTCATTTCCGTCGTCTTGACGGTAGAGGCAGAGCTGGAATGGACAATTATTATACTGGTTCTTTCAAGGACGTCAAAAGTCTCCCGATATAAATATACACGGCTCTGAAGATACGTACAGTTAGGCTGTTTGTCATTTGCGGCGGTTCGATGGTATCCGAGAGTGCAGCATGGGAGGCACTGTATCTCTATGTTAGTTGGAGGCCAGAGGAAGTGCTTGATCAGGTTGACGACACACCTATTTGTGGGATCAGCGCTATGTTCGAGAGGTCCATGATCTTGGGAGGACATGTCCAGTGGGCTGGCAGGAAGACAGGACGGTAGAATTTGATGTCCAGGAATTAGCCATTTTATGTTCTCTTATAGCTTAAATTGCGCCAGGCAAGGTGTAAAGAATCCATTGGATGTCGGGAGATCGGTAGTCGGCGCGCTGAGGGCTGAACAACATTTCCGATCCAAGCCATGCTATCACTAGCATCACCAGAGAATGAGTGTGCACGGAAATACATAAGCTCCATAAACACATCTGTTGTGAGAGTGCAAAACCCCTCCAGCTTCGTCTGCGGGGTGTCTTGGTGAGCGGGCGAGCGTCATCTCTGTATATTCTGGTTAGCAAGCGGGTCCTGCCAATGGTAATGCTGGCACACATGATTGGAAGGATTCATTGTCATTGGGAACAAACGTCCGGGGTATTTGAAACAGTGTGAACGGTTATAGCGCGATGATGGATGTAATTGGACCCGCGGTTGCTGCTGATAACGCGGTGATGTGCGGGAGTCGCCCAGCCAGATGACCAGGGCGTTATGGCGTAAAACCTGCACATTTTTTTTCGTGGCCGCACTGTGTGACAGTGTCGCAAATTTCTTGGACACGCCGTGATAAGAAAGTCTGGTGCACAGATAAGAACTCCAAGGACGTTGAATCCACCACAGATCGGACCCATCCAATGGCAGACACCTGTCAGCACCCTTGGCACAGGTCCCAAATCCTCCAGGACCCATTCCTCTGAGACACGTGTTCATCCGAATCAGAAAGGATTTGTCGAGCCCTTGGTTTGTTTAGAGGCGACTACGTTCGACTCCCCTTCTGATCTTTACGCGTCGTCGCCAAGAATGTGAACGCAAAACACCGTGTGTACCAGTAGACCTTTCAGCAGGCGATCGTGCAGGTTCTCGATATATAACAGCCCTGACACCGAACGGGGTCATTTTCCACTTGCCGATCCGGTCGCGTGCGAAGAATACATATCACCTTGCTTGCAAGGTCTCTGTCACCCCCAATATTCGACACCCCTGTCTCACCTGGACAATAGATACAAACAAATCATATCATCGTAATCATTTGTAAACAAAGCATCAGCCTCTGCTATCATTGTGTCATCTCATCCCTGCAGTGTGTCCCTGCTGTGTCCCTATCTCTTTTTCCCACTGTTTCTTTGTTTCTGTGTTCAGCACCTCCAGTCTATCATCTTCTGCAATGAGCTCTGCACTATGGGAAGCTTGAAACAGCTTCTCATCGAAGTCACGTAGAAGACATATCATGGATCGACCAGAGCTTCATGAGAGTGTGACATAGAGGTTAAAAAGGTTCAGTCCTCCAGTTGGTGGTGTTGCAATGTCGACCACCACATGTGGTATTGTTTGCCCTTGTGAGCAGTAGTCTGTGAAAGCATATGCTCCTGTCATTGGAAACTGACACTGCTTCACAGTTTTGGTGACAACTTTGCCATCTTTTTGCTCACATTTCATCCGGAAGGTCTGTGTCCTGGGTTTGACCGGTATGACACAATTGTCCAAACCAGCTAGTTGTGTGGCCCATGTCCGATCCAACTTCACCAGCATATACAATGGTAAGTGGTGAAGCTCTGTGTGTTCCATGTCCTCATTGGGATGCAGTATGATTCCAACCACAGTCCCCCATGCTCCATTGGTAATGTCAAGATCAGTCTCGACATTTTGTGTTACCATCACCTTTGTCCTGACTGCAAGGTCGATTGATTCTGGTAGATCTTGATTGAGACGCCATTTTCCCCCTTCACTGCCCCTTGTACCCTGTGCAGCCAGTCCATATCATTCCCAGAGGGTAAGTGGTTCCCCCTTGATTGTGTCCTCTGCCTTGCAGGTGACAATTTTTTTCCCTGCATCACTTGAAAATTTGTGCAGGGCTTCCTCATTCCACAGATGCTGAACAGCATGCCATGGCGTGACAAGAGATGCGCTATTCCATGGTGAGCTCTGGAAGTCAGTTAGGGGACATTTTTCATTGGTGATGATTAGTGTCCGCAGCATTTTGATATGCTCTTCTTGAACCTGACCATAGCGCAGATGTTCAAGGAAATCATGCCACACTGGATCCGTGACATGCATCTGCTCTTTCAATATCACCACCATCATAAACTCCATATATATGGCCCTCCTGAGCTGCGACTTGGCACTGTCTCTTTCTGGATTACTTGGGAAGTAAAGGGCTTTGGTGGGCGATGTTGCAATGGGGGGAAACTGATGGAAATCACCACAGAGGATGACGTTGATTCCACCAAAGGATTCATCCTTTGCTGGCTGCCCTTCAACCATCTTGGCAGTGCTGATGTTATGCAACAAGATAGCTAGAAACTTCTTTGCAAGCATTGATAACTCATCAATGATGAGGTATGAAATATGTTGCCAGAACTGTTGGAGTTTTGCCTTTGACTCATCGCTGAGTGTCATATCCTTTCCTGCTGACACCATCGCGATCGTATGCGTTGTCTTCCCATTGACAATGGATGCTGCTTTGAGCAGTATATGAACTACCCCTCTGTGAGCAAAGTACTCCATGATTGTCTGGATAACTTTTGATTTTCCTGTCCCCCCTTCACCAAGGATGAGCATTCTCAATGGTGGCACATCATATCCAGACAAGGTCCTATCCAAATGACGTGTTATGATATTGTAGGCTCGGTACTGGTCTGCCTTGAGCATCGACAGGTCAATTGGTGGAAGCGACACCTCAGCAGCAATGCTGTCTTCAGGGTCATGGTAAGTGACACCAGCTAAGCCAGTGCCATCATTGCAGGTGACTGAAGCTGTATTACAGTCGTCACTGTGATCCTGCACAGTAGTGACTGAGAAGACCGAATTCTGTCTTTGTACATCCTGCTCCATCTGCTGCTTCCATGCCAGTAGTTTCTCGATATCAGGTGCCATTCCCCTCCATGTAGAGTCATCAGTTCCAATTCTAAGATCGGTGAGACAGGCACCCCATTTGCTATTGAAAATGCCCCCTGCCCGAGCCACTTCAACTGCTAGATGTGTGTGTAACTCCTCCCACCAGGGTTTTTGTGATGTGACCAAGACAGCAAGGCCCTCCTCTGTAAATTTTTTGTCACTACTGGGACAGGAGACATCTTCGTTGAGCTCAAGTTCTTCTGACGTTAAGCCCCTCAACTTGGAAACTTGCATCGTTGTGAGCTTCAGCCCCTCACACTGCGCTGCAGCCTCGCATTTATGAAAGTACTGGATATTTGAAATGATACAGTGATCTCTTGGCGATGCTGTTGAGCAGAACGCATTGAAGGCTTCTTCCCATGTCTCACTGGGATCTTTCAGATCAATTTGGAGGTTTCTCCATGGCTTTAGTAGCATGAGCATGGATGCATAATAGAATGACTGCTGATCTTCATCATCACATGATGGGAAATATTGTCCAATGAAGTTAGGGAGGGTATTGTGATGCGGGCTCCGCATGATATGATATTTGCTCTTGTATTTTGGATGAGATTCAAGATATCGGACATGTTCGTGAAGTGGCCTTCCCCAATGCCATTTTGGACCTCATATTAAATCAGTCTGATCATCTGTCACTGATGCAGCAACTTTCTCCCATTGGTGTGAACCCTTATTGATGTCTGCCTTGTATGTGTTGACAAAAAAGTCCATGATATTTGACATCGACAGTGCTTCTCCACGGAGGGTGTAGTCAACAACTTGTGACTTCACAAACAACCTCCCATTGCCATTTACATCCAGGGTCAACGTTTCACCACCTGTCTGCTTTCACCTTCAGTCAAACTTTATGATGCCTTGACGCTTTTACTCACCTCATCCCCATTGTCAACCATGCCAGTAGCTTGTTTCTCTGATGCTTCTGCATCTTCCCTCACTTCAATCTTGTTGCTAATCATGTTCCACAAACTGTAAGGTGGTTGTAATTCTCTTATCAAAACAATCTTCTCACCTTGATCCAGTGCAACGCTCCTCAAAACTACTTGAGAATTGATGTTGACAAAGCTCTGGAAATGCTTCCAACATCGCAGTCACAAATGATTTCCAGTAAATGGGTGCATAATGATGCGAACAGTATGAGTCCTTCCACCCCATGAGATAAGAGACCACCATCAGGGCTGACAGTTCTTGCTCGTGATTTATTGCATGCACCAGACGAAATAGTAGCTTTCATTGTTGATCATGGATTCCATCGATATATGTGGTCTGTTTGGAATGGTAAGAGAAGCCTTTTGTCATGATTGCTGACAGATTGTAGCTTCGCCCTTGTTTCTTGGTTGAATAAGCCGTAATGTAGAAGGAGATATTGGTCGTCTCCTTTGAATTGGTAAGTAGTTTTATGTCATTATTACAACGAGCATTGACAGTGATTCCAGGTACCCAGGCATTCATAAATTCATATAGCCATTTCATCCCCCAATGCCCATCCTCATTGACAAAGTCATCGTCAGCTGTTTTGAATGGTGCATGCTGTTTGCAGACCCATTGTCCTGTTTTGTCCATGACAAGACACTGGCACATCTCGCAAGTATGGTGCTGTTTATTATGGGCTACCTTCCGTTCAAGGTCCATGATCTCTGAGTTGTAGTTGGATGATTGGGGATTAGGAGGGCATGAATATGCAACTTCCACATCATTCGGGATTTTTTTCAGCTCCTCCACTGACCCGAAACCTGGCATATATGCACGTATGTTTGCCTTGATGAAGTGTTGTATCTGTTGATGGAAAACTTCATCATTCAGTAACTCCTCCATCTGGCCACTGACAGGCATATTCCTGAGCCACACCAACAGGTGTAGGTGGAGACTACCCCTTCCCTGGGACTTGACAAGTCCAAAATAGCCTGTGACCTCTCCAAATATCCCCATGTGGCTATGGACACGTTGCATTGTGGCTTCAATTCCGAATAGTTTGCTAAGTATTGTTTGAATGAGAAAATGGAAGAACTTCGAGGTGGCATATGGATCAAGCGCCATATTTTCTGCACGTTTCTCCTTTGATGGCCCTAATTTCTCCCATAGATTGTCAAGGTTGATATCCTCACCAGCAAAGACCTGTGCGATAGGATCATGTAGGTCGCAAGGGTTGATGGTGATCCATAGCAATGGTGGGTTCAGCATAATTGATGTTGACCAAATCTGACTATGGAGTTGAAAGCAAGAGTAGTCTGATCCAACAACACACACGCCAGTGGCATACACATATTTTCACAGTAGCTGGATCAATGGATCAGAGACAGGGACATTCTTCTCTTTGGCTTCCTGCGCTTTCTGTAACCTCTCAAGCGTGAGAGTTGACAGCAACCATGTGTCCTTATCGAACGTCTTGTGGCTCATTTGTAGACAGGCAGACAATAACACTTGACGACGTTGTGTTATTCCAAATGCAACAAAGGAGAATGTTGGATGCCTCCAAAAACGACGATCATGGTAATGTAGTGCCCACCGGATGTGTTCATTGAAATCCACAGTAACTTGTTCTCCCCCTATGCCACCTTCTCCATAGGGAAAAAGCCCAGGAAATGCTCTCGCAAAGAAATTGATATGTTTCGCTGTGCACAGCTTGTCTGCAGCACATGGTCGGCCAAAATTGTTGACAGGTTGCCACCCATGCCGAACGAAATAACCTCCTTCTCTACCCTCTTTCCACAGGTTTGAAAGTCCCCATGTCATCAGCTCACTTGCCATGAGCTTTGACATGTCTGTATCAATACCACCAGCAACTTGTAATGGTATAACATCTGGTCCTGCTTGACATTGTGAGGTTTTCGTTTTCATCACTGTATGACCATCCATGTACTGACTGCCATTGTCAGATTCATTAACAACCACGTTGTCTGTAGTATTTGATGGCACTCCTGTCATGGAATTCTGAGGTTCTGACGTAGGGCAAGCTTTGGTACTACTGACCTTCATCAGCATCCTGTGGCACATAACCTGCACTTTCTTGTTCAATCATGCTGATGTCACCAGACTGGCGTATTATATCTATTACTTCTTCCAGTACATTGTCTTCTGGAAGCTCTGCAAGGTGAGAAGCACTGATCCCGATATCTGCGTAGTATGGATTATTCTCTTTCAACCAAAGCAAGGCATCATGCACAATGCTCCGCCTCACTTGAAAGGTTGAGTGAATCCACACCTTTGGCAATTCTCCAAGTCCAATGAAAGTCACAGTTATTAAAGATGCAAGGATTGCAGGTCATCTTGGCATAAGGTCCCCTCGTAACATTGCAGAGATCCCATCCATTGACATGTCATAAGTGCTGACATTGCTGCACATAGCATTTTGCAGACCAGATGCCTGGCAGGTGCCTCCCTGATGTTTTGGAAACAGCTTGAAGACAAAGACACGAGGGTACAGATGCGCAATCAACAGCTGTTCTGGGAATGTGAGTACTTGGAGTTGCCATGGAATGCGCCCAATCCACAGCCCATTTGCCAGGGCATACCATGGCGGTTTATTGCTGGGCTTCCGCAATTCATCCAAGCATGCCTGACAGACAGAAGTGGTGGTATGTGGACCATCGACTTCTACTGCTTCTGGCTGAAGTAGTTGGCCATTGTAGATGTCATGAGCAGGATGAAGGACTTTAGGAACCAGTCGATGTGAATTTGGTATGTCACTGAGTGCCATTCTATGCAAACTCTCATCCATTGCTCCACATTCCCTGGCACAGACACCACATATGCCTGTGGCAAGAGCAGTGCTTGAAGTGGCTTCATAGAATTTGCAGTAACATGCCTTCCGTTCCATGTCTGTTGGCAGCACTAGGTATTTCGAAGGATCATTTCTGCTGTTTTCATCTCCTTGCAGCTCTTCTCCTTCCTCTCCATCATCCAGGTCCAGGCATGGGACTGTCCACCTGGGTTGCATTTCATCCTCCCGCCTGCACTTCTGAAGGACACTTCGCCCAGGGATGCCGCTGCTTTTCTCCAGAGCTGCTTTACAAAGGAATTTCGACTTGGTCTTGTGGGGTGCAATTCACTACTTTTTCCAGTAGTGACCCCATGTAGTCCATTTAGTCACAACATATAGGTAGCCTGCATGCCAAAATGCCAACACTTATATAGACCCCGCAACGGGCCCGTCTAAATAGATTAGCCATGACACATGGACAGGCCTGAGGGCCTATAGTGAGAGCAACATGTGTACGGGCCCGTAAGCACAATTCCACAATATATGGGAGGGCCTGTGGAGGGTAAGGATGCTGTAACATATAGATGGGCCTGTGACCAAGTAAGTATGCTGAGCTACTGTAAGACATGGATGGGCCTGCCTATTGTATCATGAAGAAGGTCGCAACATATGGATGGGCCCACCCATCATATGCTTTATAGGGTCACAACATAAAGAGGGGCCCCTCTATGATAGATTACAGAGTTGGCAACATATGGAAGGGCCCGTCTTTGGGATAATATACCCCTGTCACAACATATAGACGGGCCCGTCCATAGCAAGATGTATGCCTGTCGCAATATAAGGATGGGCCCATCAGTAATATCATTGACAGCGTCACAACACATAGACGGGCCCATCTAGTAAGATGCACCACTGCTGCAACATAAAGACAGGCCCATCAGTAATGTGATTTATAGCATCACAACATATGGACGGGCCCTTCCGTAATACCATTTATACCATCACAACACATGGGCAGGCCCGTCCATAGTAAGATGTACCTGTCACAACATAAAGACGGGCCCTTCAATATATATCATTTACAGGGTCACAACACATGGATGGGCCCATCTAGTAAGATGCACCCATGTCACAACATAAAGACAGGCCTTTCAGCAAGGTCAATTACATGGTCACAGCACATGGACGGGCCTGTCAATAGCAACACGTATGCCTGTCACAACATAAAGATGGGCCCGTCAGCAATATCATTTACAGCGTCACAACACATAGATGGGCCCGTCTAGTAAGATACACCCCTGTCACAACATAAGGATGGGCCCGTCAGTAATATCAATTACAAGGTCACAACACATGGACGGGCTCGTCAATAGCAACATGCATGCCTGTCGCAACATAAAGATGGGCCCATTGGTCACAACATAAGGATGGGCCCTTCAGCAGTATTATTTATATGGTCATAACGTATGGACGGCCCTTCAGTAATATCTTTTATATCGCCATAAAACAAGGATGGGTCCGTCTAGTAAGATCCACCCCTGTCGCAACATAAGACGGGTCCAACACCAATAGCACGTATAGCGTCACAACATATTGATTGGATCACAGTAAAATATTGAGGCAAGCGTCCCGAAATGCCGTAATTTTCCAACAAGCTGCAAGTGGCTCGCCCGCTATACAATTCCGACCTCATCCACCCCAAGCATGAATACTATGCAAGACACATCTAAAATCCCCCACGGATGGCGAATGGAACTAACAGACTGCATTGCGTCATACATGAAAGCCAGATTTCAAGAGGAGGTATTCAGCGGACCTCGCGCCCTTCCAGATATATCGATTCCATTTCCGGTGTTATGTGAAGTGGATCGCATATTGTCAGTAATCTCACAGGCCTATCGTCGCCCAAGTACGTCCATCATAATGGTGCGATGGAAGTTTTCATCTTTCCACAGTCAACATCGGGAAAAATCGGGGTGGAAAAACCTGCAATGCAGAAGCTGCTGAGAGATACGCAGAAGTGACTGAGCCGTCCATTCTGGTGACCGATTCAAACACCATCCACGTATGGTATTTGCCAGACGCTCTCAGCCCAAAAAGAAGGGTAAGGAAATGCAGAATCTCATATTCTACTGACTTAATGTAATGGGCAGGCCGACGTATGGAACCGCCTTCATCTTCTGAGGGAACCACTGCGGGAGAGCATAAAGGCTTCCCCACAGGCATGGCGGATGGACAAGTCATATTTCCACGATAATGCCGAGTTGAAAGGCGCCATCAACCTGTCACCCGCATGGTTTCAACAGGGTCGTGGGGTGAGTGATCATTGCTCGCCTTGTAAATAAAGCGCTCATCCGTCTTGAAGCCCCAAAATGGCTTTCCGGAAGCCTCACGGCTGCTCAAATCCAGGACGGAAAACACTTCTACAAGGGAATGGGTCGACCAAATGTCCGACACCAATGCCCTGTTATCTGCGATCCTGCATGTCATCCACCCATGAATGTATGCAGACAGCAGGGAAGCGTTGATCCACCTTGGCAAACAGGCAGAACAGCAGGCAGATTCGGATATGAGCTCCATACTGCCGATATGGAGCTCCACGTATAGCAGCATGTCCGTGATGGTGAATCGGGCAACTTGTTACCACAGGGATATCAATGGACAGGATCCATGGTATGACATGCTGGTAACCGTGGGCAACTACCCGCCCTTGGACTTTGTCATTCCAACACTGGATCTGCGGCTGCGCTACAACCCAGGGACCATCATTGCATTTTCAGGTTCAGCATTGGAGCATGGGGTGGGAGCTGTAGACGGTGACAGAGCATGCCTGGCGTACTACATGCATGCCAACGTACATCAGTCGGTGCACGTTCCCATGTGTCAATCACCGCAGATGGACGACCTACTACCTAGACCAGTTGCAACTGGAGAACTGTTGATTTGAAGCTGCAAAATTTAATGTAAGATTTAGTAGGCCATGCGGATCTCGTATTTTATTAGGATATGCTGGCTCTCGAACTTCGGACGGGCGGTGTTGCCAAGATTTTGCAAATGGGCAGGTGCTTAGACATCATAGATTGGGCGGGTACTCAGGGCTAAAGGGTTTGCATCATAAACTGCAACAAAAGTAAAACTACTCAGGCCATCATGCAGATGGGCAGGGGTTCAGACATCATGCGAATGGGCAGCATCTCATAAATGATCAACATTTACAGCAATGTATATACAACCAACTCCACAGTCAAAAACATGTAAACTATTGAAGTGGCATGCCCAACAACCCGCGCAATGCCCACCACCTAGCGTAGAAATGGTTGATTTGTTGACCCCAACCATTGACAACATCGGCATATTTCCGAATATTTTTGATGCAGTAGTTTGCCTGCTCCTCAATATGGCCATCGAGATGGTCTGCGATTGGCGCCTCAGGCAATGGCCATAAGCCCTGGGCCATCATCAACTATTTGCAGCGACGAGAATAAGCGGCATACCTTAAAAAAATCCCAGGCCACAGAAAACAATCCTTTGCCTTGCAATCTTTGGGAATCCACTGCGTATTCCTCAGAGTGATATAGCCACCAAGGGAATGCAAAGCCGGAATTGGGATCATCTGTGTGTGGGGTCCAATGTGGGACGATGGTGCTGATATTGTCGATTAGGCAAAATGCGCTAAGGGGAATTAGCTGCATTTGCTCGCGGAAGCTAACCTCATCATCTTGGTGTCTGAGGTATGCATGGTAGCATGCTGGGAGGGGAGGAGTATAACTGGCACGTGACACCATCACCAGAATCAAGCTATTAAGCTGATTCTGAAGGAATTATGTATCAGTCCCACATTGTGAAAAATTGATGTAAAACCTACCAAGTCCATTGCTAGGTTTGCAAACCAATGCGTGGGCCATCCCGCGATATCGGCAGTCTGCTTCAAATGTACAGAGGCCATCTTGATCTGGCACGCCAAGTAGACAATACCCATCTCTACCACAGACTGGCGAGATGGGTGTGATTGGCTGGCGATGAATGGCTCTGGACAATTTTCAAAGGCGGAACGCAGATAACGAACGACTTCCATCAAATCGAGCATATTGACGAGTTGAAGGCCCTGAGACGCTGCACCATACTGGTCCCTTGCAGCTGTGCCCAATTCTCTCGCAATGGCATTCGCAGCATGCACGAGGTGCCTATCGAGGGTGGGATCGAACGGTGTGTCGCTGGGAGCGGTGTTTCCATGGTAGCGAGATACTGCAGCATGTAAGGTGCGCAGGACTAAAATTATCAACGTCAACAGTGTTTCAGATTAAGCTCATGCCCATACCCTGATCGCAACGCAGAACAGGTGCCAATCCCCATTGTTCCATTTGAAGAGATTGCTGTTCGGATGGAAGTTCACCTACATAACCGATGGATATCCCTGATCACATGAATAGAACCAAATATACTCACCGTTGCATATTTCTTCGAAGAGATCCCTCATCTCTGATCGTTTGGGCATGCCAAAAGTCAAACGGTTTGCACCATTGTCCTCATCCACTGCCAAGTCAAAAGATTCGACAGGTACATTTGAAATGTGCAGGGGAGGTGTTGGTTCCCTCATATCCTGCAATTGAGCAAGCAGGTTAGTTGGAGAATCGGGTCGAGGAGATCGGTCCCTCAGATTTGATGACTCGCGGGTGATGGCAGAGGAGATGGTTCCCACACATTCTGCAAGTCTGCCAGAAAATCGACCTGCATAGTAACGTCTTGTGCAGGTGTTGAAGACCCATCCATCCTGTTTAATGTCTCGTCCGTGACTGGCGGTGCCAATGGTTCCTGCGCATTCAGCAATTGCTCGAGTAGATCCACGTTCATACCATCCGCTGGGGGAGCAGTTGGTTCCCGTTCATTCAGGAACTGATTCATCAAATTTTCATGTGGATCCATTACTAGAAAATTAGTTTTTTCGTTAGCTTGAAGGGCAATCGTGCCAACTCACTGGCTGCGATTCCGACCTCTGCCAGAGCGGTTGGCTCCCTTTCCTGCAGGAACTGAGCCAGAAAACTTTCAGATGAATCTATATCGAAAGAACTTTGTTTTGTGCTTGGAGAGAAATCATGTTCACTCACTGGCCACAATATCGATGTTCGACCCCACCATATCCGCCCTTCCACTTGAGACAATTGGTGGCGGGGTTGGCTCTCGCAACTCACGCAGTCGTACTAGCTTCTCCTCCAGATTTTTGGACTGCTTCACGCGGGAGCTAGATTGCCTTGGCTCGATTGGTCTTACATTAGCTGTGGATGGCTTAGGTCGCTGGATCCAAACAATGAAGACAACCTCACCTTGACGACAGAAATGAACTTGGCGGGACTGTTCGGTGGACATATTCAACGACAATGGTTCGCTGATAGCTCAATGATCAATCAAGATTTAAACTTGTAGGAACAATGGTGAGAATATCATTCACACCATGGGAAGCAAGGTTGGACAATGGCGGACACGGCCATATTTGGTTCAGCAAGGTTGGACAATGGGCAGACAGAGCCAAATTTTGGGTAACAGCAATACATGGGAGATGAGCAGCAATATCTCCCTACATAGATAGCTACCAGTCGCTTCCACATGGCCAATACGTAGACCTGTCCCGCTCAGCTCTCCGCTCAATTGTCCTGCTCAATCATCCCGCTTAACTATCCCTCTCTCCGATATCAAAGACACCTCTCACAACCACATGTGTCATGAGCTACCATACATTCCATACACTTGTATTCTAATGTGTAAAACTAGGCTAAGCCCTCTATAGACCATACACGAGTTCCAAAAAAGGTTCCGCTCTGAATGTTTGAGGGATTCGACAACTACTTCCGCTTCTGATTGCTGCCTGTTTGCTTGTGTGATCTCTTTGCATCAGGAGATGGAACATCTGCATCTGGCCTTGCAGGGGCCTTTCTGACAGACGAGTGACTTCCAGGTGCTCCCAGGGACCGCCCTGTTTTCACATTCGCGGATGCTGCATTGGAGGTCACAGAGTCCATTATTGTTGGACTTGGACGAGTATTTGGCCCCAGGTCAACGTTGATTCATGTCTGGCTCACTCGATTCTGACAGAGCCTACTTAACACACAGCGCAAACTTGTTAGCTATGACAAACTGATTCAACATGGCCGAACTTGCCTTGTGCGTGCGCTTCAGGGCGGATTTCAGCTTTCCACCTTTGTTTCTGCTCAGTTGACCCCCTCCTCAGTTGGGAGGTCAGTGAAGGAATGCTCTCCAATTCCATCTGCATCTGTGTATTCTGAGTGGTCCTGTAGTTCAGTTGTGTACATCACTCCCCTGAGTGCAGATCAGGGTTTGCTGCAAATACAAATTACAGCGGGGAAGCTCACTATTCAGGGATGTTGCCGATTTTCTTTGAATTGGATAGGGTGGGCAAATAAGTGTCTTCATCAGCTTCATCATCGGAATACATGGCCGTTGCTTTCCCTCCCATTATCGTCAGTTAGCGCTTTATTTCGTGGATGATGCACCAGGGTGTTTGCATGGGCTGGAGGTGCAGAGAGCTCAGCTGGTGGGGGATTTGAGCGGGAATGAGAAGGGAATGGTGTCTTGGCACGGTTTTGCCTCCCGCCAGATACCTGAAGACCGGAATCACATTAGTGCTGATCTGTCATGCATGAAAATCACACATGGCACACCTTTTTAGTGGAGGGATCATCTGTTCCAACATCGCTCCCCTCAGCCTCGCCGTGATCATCCAAACTGTCATCCAGGCTGTCATCTGGGCTATCATCCACACTATCATCCACGCTATCATCCGCCACTCCCTCTTCCTGCGCTTTACCCTTGCCCTTGACATTTTTCCATCCAGGATTCTTTTTGTATTTGGGGGCAGGTGTCTTTTGGTATTTCCGCTGCCTCACAACCTGGAGGGGTACCAAAGTTCTATCCACTGGTGGCTGCAGCTCGCCAGATCGATCGATCCATTTCTGAAATCCAAACACATCATTTGGATGGGTTTCCTGTCGCTTGCGCCAAAAGGACAGCAGCTGGGTAGCTGTTGTCGTCCACATGTGACTTGGGTCACGGTCGAAGGTAAATCCTTCAGGAAGATGGCGGGCTGCTATCATTTCTGCTTGATGATGACTGAAATTCTTGAACGGCACTGCTGATGAGGGATTTCCACATGCTAATCCTGATAGCACTCGTCAGAGATTGAGGAGACTAAATACTCTGGCCACTCACGGTAGTGAGCAGTCATAAATCCGCGAACCATTTTTTGTAGTTGGTCCCAGCTAAGGCCCGCGATTTCTCCTATCCAAATCTCTCCATCGGCATTTTTCACCAATTTCACGGAGTCAACCTTGCCCGTCCTTGTTGCTTTGGCCGCTGTCTTTTTCCGAGCACGTTCGGGACTTGACTTGCCATCATGCTCGGGCAGTGTTCCTGGTTCCTCAAATGTTTCCCCAAGGTACTCTCACCAGCTTCCTTCCAGTGTGCGGACATCATTGAAGGGGATCCCATCCACGATTTCGTTATTGAAGTCCATACTGTCATTGCATGAGTCTTACCTAGGCCTAGAGGAGAATATGGTGGACTCATGTGCATGCCTGTATAGTTCCCTCCTCATTTTTCCACCCAGCCATACACACTATGCACATTCCGCAATATCTCCACATCTCCATCGCAAAGTTTCGGACATACTTGTACCCATACTTGGCTGCATTCCTGGGAACCAGGATAAATTGAAGACTGGGAAGTTGACCTCATAAAATTGCACCTTGCTTTTGTCTCTGGCACAGGGCCTTCCCGCCCATTCCACCTTTCCGCTATATCTTCAGCTGCAGCCAATTGTTCCTCCATCAGGTCGTCCTGAATAAAAGCTGTCAATGCATTCTGATACTGTTGGATCTGCTTGCTTCCATGGGTATCGCCTTCTTCTACTTTCATTTTTGCAAGCTTCTCCTGTATTTGCTCTTGGTACAATTTGCGGACCACTGCCTGCACAGAGTATTTGTAACTGGATCTAAGGGTAATTCGGGGCTTCTTTGAACGGAGGGGCTTTTTCAACCAATCTTGTATTAGCTACAAGGGTGCTTTGAATTGTGAGCATCTGAATCAGAACTTTTAGAGCATACCTTGCACTTGGTCTGGACTTTGCTCCCTCTCAACTCTTTGTTCCTGTCCAATCCCTGCATCTCCTCCCATATAGATAGCAGAACTGCAGGCTTCTTCTTCTTCCCTGCTTGCCTCCATTCCTGGCGTCAGCACCCAAGGATCTCCAACTCTTCCACTTCAAATGTTTCTTCCTCCCTTTCCCCCACATCTGATGGTTCTATATCTTGCTCACCATCAGCATCATCTCTTTCTGTCTGATCCCAGGTGTCTGATTCATACTGGGACTCCATGGAGTATGATGTGGTATGATGTATAATGGTGTATAATAGATGGTTGGCTGCTAAGTTTTTTCGTGCCCTTGTTTGGTCTCAATGCATTTCAGTACTAGTACGGTCATGCCAAGGAATTCGTTTGGACCTCCATGAAGCAACCGAAATATCCAATCAGGCTGATATCTTTGACGGGAGCTCCGTGAAGCGACCAAAATATCCAATCGGGCTGATCTCTTTGACAGGATCCCGCCCAAAGGCGGATTAGCTCCCGGTTTGCATCCAGGCTGTCAGTTGGCTGGCCCAATCATATCCATACTTATATTGATACTGAACATCTCGTTTCACCTACATCAGCTAATATAGCATCCAAATTCACCATCATAATCCAGGCAAAGCACCCAGGTAATGTTGCAGCAGGAAGGGAATGTGCGGGCAGGGATTGAGCGGTAATAAGAAGGCAGCGCCATGCATTGCACAAGGCCAGTGTAGTTGT
The DNA here is from genome assembly GCA_024663395.1 of Pisolithus tinctorius. NCBI lineage: Eukaryota > Fungi > Basidiomycota > Agaricomycetes > Boletales > Pisolithaceae > Pisolithus > Pisolithus tinctorius. Next base: position 6,528,808 of record JANFAH010000002.1, read on the forward strand.
GTTTGTATTTATGCCCTGACATGTGTTAAGGTACCGACATCAATAGAGCTAAATGATAAAGCGACTTGCACTAGCGGTAGTGTTTCTAACAACTGACCTCATACTGTCAAATCAGCAACCTCCAGATGGCCAAGGGAAGTACTCAAAAGGGCATGAGAATGATTGGTCCTACCCCGGGCCATCGGGTGAAGCAGCTGGAAGTCAAGACTCAGAGAACTGGAGGTAGATATAGATCGCAATTGGTAGAAGTCGCGATCAAACAGCCAGATCCAGCAACCCCTGTCCATTCTCCCCGATCCTCGCCATCCAAGCATTCAAGGTCTCGCTCCCACAAGTACTTTGATGCATGGGCGGATTCAGCCTTTGACGGACATGAAAGCATGAGCCCACCGGTCCAGCAGCTGATGTTACCGCGGAAAAAGGTATGCAGCAGTTCGCCAACCCAAAAGCGGACTTCACATGGTGTGTCAGACGCAGAACGATTACATCCACGAATGGGTTCCATGGAAGGGGGAGTTCTTGAAGATACTCCTGGAGCTGGAAGCCTCCCCAGAGCCAAGGAACTGCACCTGGTGTGGCAACAACGGGGTGTACAGATGTCCAGATTGCTTGCATCAGCCCCTATTCTGCACAGAATGTTGCCGGAAGAGTCATGAGAGTCTGCCTTTCCACAGGATCCAACAGTGGACAGGGGACTTCTACAAGGAATCCGCCCTCCATATGGTGAGAGATCAGCTGGTTGCCCAGAATTACATTCACATCAAGACCCACAGACTGGTGTTCGGTTGCACCTGGGACATGGTGGAGCACCCTGTCCCCATGCGATCGCACAAGCCCAGCAAGCAGCAGGTGAACCTCTGCCCATGGATGATCAAGAGTGGGAAGATGTGGAAGATATTGAAGAAAACCCAAAGCACCTCTGTCCTCCAGCATGGTCAAGATATCTCACTGTTGTGGATGTCACAGGTGTTCATTTCATTGTAGTGAATTGGTGTGAATGCGAGACTGCAGAAGCCCAATACATACAGTTACTCAGAGCCAAACTATTTCCCTCAACGTTCGAGAAGCCAAGCACCGCATTCACATTCGCGGTTCTGGATGACTTCCTGAGGGACAACCTGGAATGTGGAATGTCCAGTATGAACTATTACAGCAAGTTGCATTGGATCACATCCAGTGTGTTTCCACACCTAGTTCCAGTAAGATTTGGTATTTTGGTTCCAAGTGTTGGAATATCTGAAGGGTCAATCAGGATAGATACCGTGAGCTTCTATGGGTTGCACGGAAATGGAGATACCTCAAGCTACTTAAATGGAATGGATTCTGCGGGACAACCAGGTCAGCAGAGAAAGGCAGACTGGCATTATTTTGCGCAGCATGCCCCCAGCCTGGAATAAATGTTGATACCAATGAGGATTTGGACCAGTAAGCTGCTCCAATACTGCAATCCTCATATGCTGACCTTCTCCAGCTGGTGGTTCACACGCACAGTAGTAATGGACGGAAACTTTAAAGCGGAACACATGCATGAGCGGAAATCCGAAGATCAAGTGTGGTTGATGGACGGACTAGGTTATATGGTGACCAATCCAAACTATGCAGACTATTTGAAGGCCACTCCACATATCGCAGAGGTACAGTGAGGGACAAAAGCGTTGCAATGTTTGTGAGGTGTGAATTGTTGCTGATGTAGCTCGTGCTATTCTGCACAGATAATCATGATACCTATACCATTGGAAAGGGATGACTCTAAGCTTTCCAGAGCACTAAGGTTCAGTCAAAACAAAGCAATACATGCTGAGATACACCCTATTCTTTCCAAAAAGTGCATTGCAACGCTTTTGTCCCTGACTGGTGAAATCATGAAATGTGACCTTTTGATGGGATTGTGGGCATGGAGGATGGGAAAAAATGCTTACATAATAAACCACATGATCATCCAGATGATTTGTCAGCATGTAAACAATGACAAATTAGGCAAGTCCTCATTTTCGTGTTATACATTTTCTGCTTCATCCTACATAACTAGTGCGACAGTGTCCCCTGAATCTCCTCCCAATGACAGCCCCAGTCATTGCAACCCACTCTATCAATGGCACATGCCACTACCACTTTGCTCCTTCACAAGCTCGAGAGCTCGAGACAGTATGGCGTTCAAGATTTCCTACGCACTGCAAGAACTCAACCAGCGGCAATGGTCAATGCATGTGATCTGTATTACATTCCTTCCTGGTCTTCTTGGTATCACAAATTTCTTCTGGTTCACATTCATGTTGGTCATAAGTACATTGACTACTCGAGCGTGGTCATGTGCAGATGCTGTGTTGACAGGAGAGAGGCTCCTGTTCACCATTGAGCACAGCCTGAGTAACAATAGTATGCAAGTGATATCCTCAAATGGTGGAGTCGCAAGGGACACTATCACAGTCATGCGAGCCAGGTATATCCAACTCTAATGACCTGCTTCAGTGACTGACATTTCTAATATCCCTACGAAGGGAGCACCATGAGTACTGGCAAAGAGCCGGTCAAGATCCTGTACTGAAGGGTACACTTCGATGAGACTGCTCTCCACTCCTTCTCTTTGATATTGCTTTCTTTGCAAGCGCCGCATCCACCACTTTTAAACACTACAATCTCTACGTTCAGCAATGCTATTGTTATGCCAGGATCACCCTAGTGGCAATGGCGAAAGCATTCCCATCTTGCTCCTGGGAAGGGACTACATCATTTTCAGGAGGATGGCTCTCAATGTTCGGGAGCTACAAGCCATCACAAGTCCAACTTCTCATAGATCTTCACACTAACTACTGTCGTGATTTACACCCACCTGCTGGCCACCTACCTCCTGTGATCTCTACCATGGGGGCCGGACGATGTGCTTCTGCCTCTGTTACACCAGACATTCTCCATGGCCTCTCTGTGTTTATAGCCAATTTCCAGAGGTCTCTGCCCCATTCAGCATTGCCTGAACTAGCGGTTGTCATTGTAAACTGACATGATGACCAGTTCGCCAGATGAATACTCGGATCCAGCATGTATATGGAGTCCCATTAGGTGGATGACGACTGCCATGATGTGAAGGAATTGCACTTCCAAGAGACGAAGCTAGATGATGCTAGCGGATGATCTTTGATCATCTGATGTATATATGTGAGTTGAATTTTGTGTCCCCAATTTGCCTATACCATCATTATGACGTGCTAGCACAGTACCTAGCAGTCATAGTTTTTTTAATTCCCATGGCACTTACTATCTCTATTCCTTTGTACATAATCGCTCGAATACTACATGACTACTCCGTTCTGGTGTCATCACAATGACATTGTGGGCCACACCTTCGCATATCGGATATCGGATCATGGTCATCGGAAGCGTGCAGTCTGTCATGCAGACTCGACGCTCCGCCCAGGTTCCAACTTGCTCAAACCGTATAGATAATCCATCACAGCAGAATTCAATGGCTTTCTTCATGCATAAGACTTGTATGAGGGTCTGCACTGCCTTTGTGTTCGACTTCGCGGGCATTGCTTCCAGTCTATTTCTTCAAGGTCATCTCCCTCGACGTCTTCCACTGCGTTCCCTCTCATACATCTCTCCACGTCTTCCACTGCATTCCCTCTCATACATCTCTCCACGTCTTCATTTCCCACACAATCCCTCGTCTGCTTACTTGCGCGTTTACCATTCCCTCGCCAGCGTCCCCATCGCTTGAAATAACCATACCCACCACGAGGAACACCGGCACCACCACTCCGAATGGAATTCTTGATTGCGATGTTAGTCAGATTCAAGAAAAATCATGTTCGGGATTCGATAGACGACGAGTGTATTGCCCTACTTGGGTTCCTTGATGGTTTGTTTTGGATCCCTACAGACCTCGATACTGTCGATGCGGGCAGAAGGTCGACATAGCGTTTCTACATTTCCAAGTCGAAAACCCCAACTAGTTGTGAGTTAACCGACTCAGATCTTGATATATTGATTCGGTCGTTTGCCACTAACGTTTAACTGACGCTTCTGTGTCGTTTTTAATAGGACGTCCACAATTCTCGCCTCGTTATTCTGCAACTCTCTGTTCGTCGACATCCATTCGTTCAGTACTGATAGGGTGTCCCCACTGGTCTCTCGTTGTGGTATCTCCATGTACTTGCGGAACCGAACGACCAGGTGTGTCCGCCTACGCTGTACCTTCAAGTATCAAGTTCCTGTCTAGAGGCGACTCGTCTCCGCCCCGTCAGTGACATCTGAATTTAAAGCCCAATGTATACAGGAAGTTTTAAGGCCGGGTCATTCATCTCGGATCTACCTTTCTTCGAGACTGTTGCCGGGATTAGTAGGTAAGCCTCGGATTTGAATTTGATTGATTGATTGATCAAGCAGTGAGCACAATGAGTACTCGTGCCAAATATTGCGTCTAACTTACACTAGATGCGTCGTGATTGAGTTGTGGTACACTGGAAAGGCCTATCCCTGCGAACGGAAGCTCGCAGATTTAGCTCTTGACAATCCAGTATGAGTTTCCCCTCCAGCAATTGCACATACACCCAATTTGGTTTTCGTGCTCGTGTTTGCCGTCTCTGGTCTCCAGTCTGCTGTACACTTCTCCCCTCTTGTTCTCCAATCTTAGCCGAGCACACGAATGCCGTTTTTAGGACTCGGACGACAACCCAACTGAAGGCAGGCAATAGAAGTGGGAGTCCTTACAGGCAGCTGGATCGATAAATGACACTATGTTCTATATAGGGACGGGCATATACCAAGAACCTGTGAAGTGATCCGAGGGGGTCAACATTCGCATTCATATCCATGATTGTACAGGTCCAAGTGGGGCACTTTGGCTGTCGGTCGTTCTGCATGATTTGCGCAACCACAAGGTGTTGGGTACGTTAGACAAGTTGCGGACCTCGGTCAAAGAAGCTGCTACCAATGTGCAGTTTTCGCCGACAAGCTTAGCTAGGAAGTTCCGGCTGCAAGAGTAATTCAACAAACCTTTGCCTTAGTTGGAAGTTCATAGGTAATGGGAAAACGTGATACGACGTCTCACACAACAGATTTTGGAGAGTTAAGGACAGGTTTTAATGTAGTACAAAATGTAAAGACTGCACTTGAAAATTGATTTACCAATTTTTTGAAGGCAAAACTTGAGGTATTGGCAAACATTGAGGCATTTGCAAACACTTTAAGTTTTGCCTTTGAAGAATTGTCAAATTAATTTTCAAGTGCAATCTTTACATTTTGTACTACATTAAAACCTGTCCCTAACTTGCAAAAATCCATGTGTGAACAGATTTTGGAGAGTTAAGCATAGGTTTTAATGTAGTACAAAATGTAAAGACTGCACTTGAGAATTAATTTGACAATTTTTCGAAGGCAAAACTTGAAATATTGGCAAACATTGAGCCATTCACAAAACTTGAAGTGTTGCCATTGAAGAATTGTCAAATTAATTTTCAAGTGCAGTCTTTACATTTTCTACTACATTAAATTCTGTCCTTAATTCTCCAAAATCTGTTGTGTCAGACCAAATCCAAATAGGTCGAAGTCGGTTTACACCTACTATCCCTTACTCCATTCCAGTTTTTAAAGTGACCTCGATTTTTATGGGCGTTCGACCCTTGCGAGTGTGGCCATGTCGGACGGTGCTTTGTGCAGGGAATCAAAGGGTCAGGCCGCGACGGAAGGTAAATTTGTAGGTAAAGAGTGAACAAATGCAATGTACAATCATGATACAGGTGTACAGGTGCAACGCATGCCACGCATGGATATCCAAGACACTGACGCTGTGGAGGAGGGATTCCGGTAAACATTGTGAGCCGTCCACATCTCTTACTTCTCTCTCAACCTCCACCAGAGAAAGTCGTGATCCGTCTCAAACCGATTTTGATTCCTACGCGTCGGGCTCTTTAGACCTGCAAACGGCGCCAGCTTGTTTTTTTCACCAACCACTCATTTCCCCACGCTTGCATTTTCATTGCATGCTATGACCTGCTTGCCAAATTTATGTCGCGCATCAATCAAAAGGTATGCAATTCCTTTCTTTCCTCCATACTGCACAGCTCTGTTCAAGTCCGCGTGCGTCCGATGAACGAGATCGCGGGAGTAGCGGTCAGTTCAGTGCATGGCGTCATAGAGCGTTGCTATGTTTGTATTTGATACCGAATCATTTTGGTCAACCAGACGCCGAAAAGATGGTTTCGAGCACGTGAGGCCTTCAACAGTACTGCAAGGCAGTCAAAATAGGTCGGTGTAGACCGGAGGTGCGGTTGGGTAGTGTGTCTCACCATTCGCCTTGTGTTGAACTTAGGTGTATTGTATCAAGTAGCGAAGGTCAGAAACCAAAACCAACCACTATCACATATCTCGGGTTCTTGAAATTTTGCAGCAAGTTTGGCATGTCAGCTTTATCAGAAGCTATCAGTGGCCAGTTCGCTGGAGGTTTTGGGTCCTGCCTTTGAATCGACGGACGTCTTACCTATTCCATCACATCCATAGATTCAAGGTCCGGGAGACACAATGCCGAACACCTCGGAGTACACAGATCGAATCGAGTCATCCACCTACCAAGTAAACATCGTTGTATTGGGACTGAGATCGGTTTAGAAGAAACTCCCATTTACATTGATCAATCGACAGATGCAGATCAGGAGATCGGCCGGATGGAGATGACATCGGCGTGAGACATGCATACTGATCAGTGACACGATCGAACGGGACTGTGATGCAGTGGGAGGAAACTGGACCCACTTGGGAGATATGGATGGGGGTAATTTCAGAGGAACGCGAAAGATCACCACATGAACAATGGGTGTGCGGTTCTGTCCGGAACGCTGAGGGGTCGTGGTTTGAGTAGGTTGGTCGGAGGGTCAAGCCCACGCACGTCTGACGAGAGCAGGGTGGTGTGTGGTGGATAGTTTTGTGTATGATGAAAGAATTATAAGGAACGACGAGGGTAAGCATGAGTTGCGACGACTCGCGAGGGTGTAGCAAGTCACACTCAACTTGCATGATATTTGACGTATAGCTTGTCAGAGCACTTATACATACCATCAGAGAACTGAGCGTGACACAGCGTACCGTAGAAATCAAACAGCTATCTTGATGTCACGGTCGCTCTCCACCTAATCAGACTTCATGCGCTGGCTGGATTCGTGCAAAACGCGAAACGCGAAACGAGGACTTGCCAAATCAGTTGACTCCAAGCCTAACCACGTCCACACTCATTATCACTGACTCAGACCCACTCTCGTCGCCCGGCGGCGGCAGTGTGAGTTACACATACAAGTACATATTGCGCATGCCTTGAAGATTTCCGTGCGACAGAAAAAAGGCTCCGAAAATACTGCTGGTGAGAACGCAGATAGGAAGACAAAACGAAATACCGGGGTCCTAATAGACTACAGGTTTCCTTTATGACCCAGAATTAACCTACCATACTGCGTTTTCTACCTCTGAGGCGAACTAGGGGTTGTCAGTCAGAGAAAAATAGGTGGCGCCATAGGGAGTATGACGCACCGTCATCTAACCGTTTCTTGATTGCGGACCAGTGCTTTCCGAGACGTTTCGCGTATGAAGCGAGAACTGAGTTGAAGAGCGGCTCCGCGTCTGGATGCGTTGATGCGAAAGCGCGTTCGAGCACATAGAGGTCGACCGCTTTGTCCTCCACTAGCGAAGAATGGTAAGCGAGCCCAAAGTCGATCAGCACCTGGTACGCAAGTAAGTGAACTTGAACGATATCACAGCGGCGTAACAGACCAGGTCCTTTCCCCCCCTGCGGAGCATCATATTCGAAGTTGTCAGGTCACCATGAATGATGTCTGCGATGTGCATCTTTGCTATTTCGACGCCGATCATACTCAACAGATCGTCTACAATAGAATGATTCGAGTAAACGCAACGCTTTTCCTATAGAAACCCTTACCTCGCTCGACACCGAATTCTGCAAGCGCAGCATCTTCGCAACGATCAGGGCCAACGTCATCAGTTGCATCTGAATCCTGGGCCACCATAACCTCTGACCCTCCCGGAAGTAAGACTCGCACTGATTTACCATCGACCCACTCCAGGCCCAACACACCCCCGGCCGCATCGACCATTCTGATTCCGGGCACGTTCACACCAGATCTGAAGGAGTACTACGTGCTTGGACGAAAATAAAGTTGATAGACACCGAAGGGACGTACCGTAGGCATCGCATCAGCGCGCGGGCTTCTCCAGCTACTCGTTGTCGAGTGAGCGACGCATCGAGGGACGGATGTCGATAGCGCTTGTTGAACCGATATTTGAGTAATACTGGAGCCGCGTCCTCTGCCATCGAACAAGTGTCATGATCGGCGTGCTTCGCGATCTGTTGCAACTCGGGATCCCTGAGATACACCTTGTAGACTTTCTATCATGAAATCATAGGACGATGGGTAAGAATACGTTCGGAAGACGCGCAGAGCCAACTTACTGCTTCCGCGCCCTGGTATATCAGCTGCGCAGAGCCAAGTAAGCGCTGTGTCGGCGATGGGGAGCTCAAGGAGCTTGATGGCATCGCTTTAGAGACGTGTGTAAAGTCAGACAGACAGCTAACTTCCGGCCCGGCTGCGGCCGCTTCGATGTCTTACGCCGCACGTGACAAGGGCTCCAGTTTATCTCACGCGCATGGCTCGGACCGCATGGCACTTCGTACAAGCTTGCATAGCTGCGGCAACTATTCCATGCGCTTCTGTTGACGAAGTTTCCGCATGACGAGTATAAGCGGATCGGGTCGTATTGTCTTATCTTTGCTCGCCTGATAGATACAGGAAGTATCGTGGAAAGCGAGGTCACATCACTTGTTATTGCGTAGATTCTGTCACCTAGCTGCTCCTTATTGCATTGTCTATAATTTCTAACTCATAGCTGTGTACCCACTGGTCCTAAATACCGTTGATTGACGTGATCGAAAGGAGAAATGACTTGCTGGTGCTTGAACATCCGAGCGGCACCTGACCTAACAGTCAGTGAAATGTTGTCCAGTGAAGCTCTGAGGGCTCGAGAAAGTAAATGTCGGGGGTATCCATAGGCCGTGTCAGGGAGAAGTCCAACACCTGATCCACAGAAATGACGTCGCTCCCAAGTCTTTCCGACCTTGTCCGTTTTACCCATTAGGCCCTACTTCAATGCGCTTCATTCGAAAACAGTACAAACTGCCGTGGTTATCCAGAATACACTGTACAGAAGTCAGAGTCACTACGCAAGTGATATACTTGTGGGCAAAGATTCACAAAAACCGTGTACGAGGAGGCTAAAACAAGACCTGAGAAGACCATTCGACCTTTGACATCGCCAATTTTTGCTTTTAGGATATTCATCCCACCGTTACGGCCTTCAGGTCCATCCGCCAGCGGTGTTGGGCTCACGTCCTAGCGTTCGGTCACAGCAGCCATTGACGACGCCAGCAGCGGGCTGAAGCCAGATTATCTGCGCCAAAGATGTAGCCAAGCCAAGCTGATGGCCTGGTGAGAATCAGGTGTGACGATAATCGGAGGGCGCGCAGGAGGTAGAGAGGCGCATGCGTCCTGACGGTAATTAGCATGAAGGTCCACAAGGAGTTGTACCTGGGACAGCTTGTGGCTTCCAAATATCGCAAATCTCCTCTTCGAGAACGAAGTAGTTCCCTCCTTAGAGCAAGATGGGAATACCTTCGCCATCGAAGCCAGAATGACCCTAGCGTGCCAATAACATTGGCGAACGTGACAGTTGTAGTATTTGAACGCTGCGGATGCGGTGCCGGAAATCGAAACAATGTCCAAGAGGTGGGGTGAATGGTCGCGCCATCGAAGTGTCCCCCTGCATACGGGAATTTGACCAGCCTGCTGCCAATACTCGTGGTCCTCCCTAGACGGAGAGATGGAAAGCATTAGCCATCATTTGCAATATACAGCGCTCGCACAACTGTGATCGTATCTTGTGCAACTCCACCGTTCGAAAACACCACCCGTATACCATTATTCTTTGGGGCCCGCTCGATGATGAGCATGAGTTTCTCTCCATCAACTATGGCGTCCAGCACAATTGTAGATGAATAAGTTCAATGCATGCACTTACCACCTATGTCAACGCGGGCAAGAAGAAATTCATGATAGCAGGATGACCAAGAAGGAATATGATAAAGATCACATGCAGCGACCCTCGCTGCCGTTTTGATATTCCTCGCGACGCACAGGAAATCTTGAACGCTGTACGTTCGAGGACCCCCACAGCTGTCCAGAAGGCATGACATGTGCATCACCATAGCAGCAAGTCCAAGGGATCGGGAGTGCCGTAGCAGGCAGAGTGAGTCGCAACGAAGAGGACTGGTGTTATTGAGAGACAAGTTCAGTTGATATAGCCCATGATGTCGTGCGAGCATCAGGAGGTCCTATCACATTGATGTTGGCGAGTGAATTCCTAGTGTTTTCTATGCGAAGCACAAATCACAGTAAAAAACGTCGAGGGAAATGACCTTGAAGAAATAGACTGGACGCGATGTCTGCGGAGTCGAACACGACAAGGAAAACCCTCATGCAAGGCGTGAGGAAAGCCATCGAATTCTGCTGTGATGGGTTATCTATATGATTTGAGCAAGCTGGAACCTGGGCGGAGCGTCGAGTCTACACGCTTCCGATGACCACGATCCGATATCCGATATACGAAGGCGTGGTCCACAATGTCATCGTGATGACACCAGAACGTACTAGTCATGTAGTATTCGAGCGATTTTGTACGAAGGAATAGAGATAGTACGTGCCATGGGAATAAAAAAAGTAACCGCCGGGTACTGTGCTAGCATGTCGTAGTGATGGTATAGGCAAATTGGGGACACAAAATTCGAATCACATATACAGCAGACGATCAAAGCACATCCGCTAGCATCATCTAGCTTCGTCTCTTGGAAGTCCAATTCCTTCGCATCGTGGCAGTCGTCATCCACCTAATAGGACGCCATATACCTGCTGGATCCGAGTATTCCTCCGGCCAACTGGTCATCATGTCGGTTTACAATGACAACCGCTAGTGCGGGCACCGCTGAATGCGGCAGAGGCCTCTGGACGTTGGCTATAAACACGGGGAGCCATAGAGAATGTCTAGTGTAACGAAGGCAGAAGCATCTCGTCTGACCTCCAAAGTGGGGATTATAGGAGGAGGTAGGTGGCTGACAGGTGGGTGTAAATCATGACAGTAGTTAGTGTGAAGATCCATGAGATGTTGGACTTGTGATGGCTTGTAGTTCCCAAACATTGAGAGCCACCTTCCCGAAAATGAAGTAGTCCCTTCCCGGGAGCAAGATGGGAATGCTCTCGCCATTGCCGCTAGGGTGATCCTGGCATACCAGTAACATTTCCGAATGTAGAGTTTGTAGAGTCTAAAAGTGGTGGATGCGGCGCTTGCAAAGAAAGCAATATCAGAGAGTCGGGGTGGAGAGCGGTCCCATCGAAGTCTACCCTACGTTCAAGTAGTCAATGTACCTACGACCAGCATGAATGTGGGCCAGAAAAACTTCATGATAACAGGAAGGCCGGGAAGGAATATAATACAGATCGCATGCACCCACCATTGCCACCGGTTGAGTTCTTGCGATGCATAGGAAATCTTGAGCACTGTACTGTCTCGGGCTCTCGAACTTGGGTAGGAGCATAGGGGTAGTGACATGCGCCATCGATACCCCAGTCATTGCAACCCACTCTATCGATGGCGCATGCCACTACCCCTATGCTAAAAGTATTTGAAAATACTGCCGGTGCGAAGGCAGATGGGAAGACAAAACAAAACACCGAGGTCCTAATAGATTATAGGTTTCCTTTATGACGCAGAATTAACATACCGTACTGCATTTTCTACCTCTGAGGCGAACTAGGGGTTGTCAGTCAGAGAAACAAAGGTGGCACTATAGGGAGTATTACTCGCCGTCATCCAACTGTTTCTTGATTACGGACCAGTGCTTTCCGAGGTGTTTCTCGTATGAAGCGAGAACTGAGTTGAAGAGCGGCTCTGCGTCTGGATGCGTTGATGCGAAAGCACGTTCGAGGACATAGAGGTCTACCGCTTTGTCCTCCACCAGCGAAGAATGGTAAGCGAGCCCAAAGTCGATCAGCACCTGGTACGCAAGTAAGTGAACTTGAACAATGTCACTGTGGCGTAACAGACCAGGTCCTTGTCCCCCCGCAGAGTATCATATTCAAAGTTGTCAGGTCGCCATGAATGATGTTCACGATGTGCATCTTTGCTATTTCGATGCTGATCATATTCAACAGATCGTCTACAATGGAATGATTCGAGTGAACTCAATGCTTTTCCTATAGAAACCCTTACCTCGCTCGACACCGAATTCTGCAAGCGCAGCATCTTCGCAACGATCAGGGCCAACGCCATCAGTTGCATCGGAATCCTGGGCCACCATAACCTCTGACCCTCCCGGAAGTAAGACTCGCACTGATTTCCCGTCGACCACTCCAGGCCCAACACACCCACCATTCTGATTCCCGGCATGTTCACACCGGATCTGCGAGGAACTACGTGCTCGGACTAAAATAAAGTTGATAGACGCAGAAGGGACGTACTGTAGGCATCACATCGATGCATGGGCTTCTCCAGCTACTCGTTGTCGAGTGAGTGGCGCATCGAGGGATGGATGTCAATAGCGCTTATTGGATTGATACTTGAGTAACACTGGAGCCATGTCCTCTGCCATCGAGCAAGTGTCATGATCGGCGTGCTTCGCTTTCTGTCGCCACTCGAATCCCTGAGATACACCTTGTAGACTTCTATTATGAAATCATGTGACGATGAGTAAGAATACGCTTGGAAGACGCAGAGCCAACTTACAGCTTCTGTGCCCTGGTGTATCAGCTGCACAGAGCCAAGTAAGCGCTGTGTCGGCGATGGGGAGCTCAAGGAACTTGACTGCATCACTTTAGAGACGTGTGTAAAGTCAGACAGCTTCCGGCCTGGCTGCCGCGGCGTCGATGTCCGCCGCACGTGACACGGGCTCCAGCACGCCGACTCGGATCGGGTACTGTGCACAATGTGCGCATGGCACTTCGTCCCTAATATGTCAGCCATCATCCCTGCACTCGTCCGTTGTCTGTCTCTGTGCCAGTTCCACAAAACTGATGCAGTTGGTGATCCGGATGCTGCCATCAGTTTTGGTTGGGCAGCAGGCTTGGAGTCGAGGGTTCAAAGACACCCAGACCGGTTTATGTCTCTGTACATCGTCTCGGCTTGTCATCATGACAGGTTTACGAGACGGAACACGATACCAGACCTAGAGGAGACTATTACACTTTGCTTCCAGACAATCTCTCCTCTTATCTTCAGCACGGAACAGCGAAGCTCGGCACAATGGCAGAATTGGTAGAGGCTGCTACGATCAAATGAGCAGCTTTGGATATCCAATCTCAGGTCATGCAGGCAGTCTGAATCTTGTTCTCGAGGCCATTGCAGCAGTTCCTTCCCGACTGCTCGACACTCAAACCAGAGTTCTGGTGAGAGAGCTGCACAAATACTGCAATTCGAGTGCAGTGTTGTATACCAAGAGCTACTCGCGACCATCACTGGCTGGGACAGTACCATAGTGCTCAAGAACATCCACGAAGCGCTTTCAGACTACCTCCGATTTGTCATGTTGCCCCACCGGTGGGGGAAGGAAGAGCTGTCACTGAACGACATTAAAGGTCACATCATCTATGACTTGTCCGTAAAGGATGGTCTTATCAAGCTCCAAGCATTCTGTCGTACTGCTCAATAACACGGTTACTGATGCTTGGAGCGACACGTGTTGCATTGACAAGAATAGCAGTTCCGAATCACAGCAGGCAATTGGATCAATATTCTCATGGAATTGTCGGTCGGCACTGATAGCTGTATACCTTTCCAGCATTTCGGGTGGGGCCTGGTGAGCTCCCGAATAGTGTATGGTTTGAAGGGGGTTATACTCTCCAGGAACTGTTGGCTCCTTGTACCGTGCTGTTTTACACCCCAGACTAGACTCTCCACCACCCATCACCGAATCACAAGAAAGTTCGGGTCGTGCTTCTTGAGCTGGAACAGGCGACGGGTATATCTGCGCTACCTCTCACTGATTTCCATCCAGGGATGAGCGAGCCACGATCGAGGCTCCAATGAGCATCCACACACTGCACTACCCTTCCAGAAGATATGGCATACTCCCTGTTTTGGGATTTTCCGCCTCCACCAACCCGTCTTGTATGGTGAATCGAAAGAAAATGCCCTTGGATTCTCAGTGGCAGAGATGGATATTTCTGTTCTGAATTGGGCCGGCCGGGCCTCATGGTCTCATAGTTGTTTTCCTGATAGTATCACCCGTATTAGATGATCTCTCTAGAACCCTTACTCGGCGAGTCGACTATCCCCCCACCATCGTCTTTTATACCAAGTATCCGGAAACTGTGGACCCAGTGGGCTGCACTCAAAGTGTAAGGCACTCGCTGGTCTAGCCTCCCACAATTTGCCAGCTGCAGACTCACTCTACTGTGTATCACCCACCACGTCACAACTGTCCTGCGAAAGCCTGGAGACCATCTCAGTGCGCAAAGCCACGTGTACGAACTCCAGGCTGCACGCCTGAAAGTGCTCAGGATCGTGCTGTAAGATCTTCTAGAGAAAGGCCCGTACATTCTGGTGCGACCGGCATCCGAAGTTGCAAAGTAGATCACCTCCATTTGTACTTCGAATGCTGAGGCGATACCCGCTACTTCCAGCGAGTGGCTTGCACAGCTGCGGCAACTATTCCATACGCTTCCGCTGACGAAGTTGCCGCATAACAAGCATGAGCGGATCGTGTCGTATTGTCTTATTGTTGCCCCACTCGATAGATACAGGAAGTATCGTGGAATGCGAGGTTGCAACACTTGTTATTACGTAGCTCCTGCCCTAGCTGCTCTCCATTGCATGTCTGTAATTTCTAATAGCTGTGTACTCGTTGGTCCGAAACAACATTGATTGACGTGATCGATAGAAGAAATGACTTACTGGTGCTTGAACATCCAGCGGCGCTGACCTAACAGTCAGTGAAATGTTGTCCAGTGAAGCTCTGGGGCTCGGAAAGTAAACGTTGGGGGTATCCATAGACCGTGCTCAGGGAGAAGTCCAACACCTGATCCAAAGAAACGTCGCTCTCAAGCCTTTCCGACCTTTTCCGTTTACCCATTAGGCCCTACTTCAATGCGCTTCATTCAAAAACAGTACGAACTGCTGTGGTTATCCAGAATACACTGTACAGAAGTCAGAGTCACTACGCAAGTTATATACTTGTGGGCAAAGATTCACTCCCAAAAGTGTACGAGGAGGGCTAAAACAAGACCTGAGAAGGCTATTCGACCTTTGACATGGCCAATTTTTGCTTTTAGGACATTCATCCCACCGTTACGCCATCAGGTCCATCCACCAGCGTGTTGGGCTCACGTCCTAGCGTTCGATCACAGCAGCCATTGACGACGCCAGCAGCGGGCTGAAGCCAGATATCTGTGCCAAAGATGTCTCAAGGCATCCAGCTATAGTCAAGCTGATGGCCTGGAGAATCAGGTGTGACGATAATCGGAGGGCGCGCAGGAGGTAGAGAAGCACATGCACCTGACCGTAGATAGCATGAAGGTCCACAAGGAGTTGTACCTGCGACAGCTTGTGGCTTCCAAATATCGCAAATCTCCTCTTCGAGAACGAAGTAGTTCCCTCCTTAGAGCAAGATGGAATACCTTCGCCATCGAAGCCAGAATGACCCTAGCGTACCAATAACATTGGCGAACGTAACAGTTGTAGTATTTGAACGCTGCGGATGCGGTGCCGGAAATCGAAACAATGTCCAAGAGGTGGGGTGAATGGTCGCGCCATTGAAGGGTTCCCCTGCATACGGGAATTTGACCAGCCCGCTGCCAATACTCGTGGTCCCCCTAGACGGAGAGATTGAAAGCATTAGCCATCATTACAATATACCTGGGCCGGAGCGCACGACGTACAGGGCTCGCACAACGGTGATCGTATCTTTTGCAACTCCACCGTCGAAAACACCACCCGTATACCATTTTCTGGGGCCCGCTCGATGATGAGCATGAGTTTCTCTCCATCAACTATGGCGTCTCAGCATAATTGTAGATGAATAAGTTCAATGCATGCACTTACCCCTATGTCAACGCGGGCAAGAAGAAATTCATGATAGCATGATGACCAAGAAGGAATATGATAAAGATCACATGCAGCGACCCTTGGCCGTTTTGGTATTCCTCGCGACACGCAGGAAATCCTGAACGCTGTACGTTCGGGACCCCCACAGCTGCAGAAGGTATGACATGTGCATCACCATGTAGCAAGTCCAAGGATCGGGAGTGTCGTAGCAGGCAAAGTGAGTCGCAACGAAGAGGACTGGTGTTATTGAGAGAAAGTTCAGTTGATATAGTCCATGATGTCGTGCGAGCATTAGGAGGTCCTATCACGTTGGTGTTGGCGAGTGAATTCCTAGTGCTTTCTATGAGAAGCACAATTTATTGCCCTCCAGATCTCATATCAACTTTGCCATTGATCTGAGCCGGAGCTATGGTCAAATAGCGCCGCTGTAGGCACTCTCCAGCCAAATGTTGCTGATGGACCTCCATGACTTATCGGCGCGGTGCACGGAGACCGGAGTAGGCCCAAAACCTGTTTTGGAGTCAGGATGTCGTGTTCGGAAGCAGGTTTTACATAAAAAAATTTCCTTCAACTATCTAAGAAGTCGGGTTCGTATCTGGGTTCGGTTATTATCTCTACAAAAAGGGCTACAAGTTGCTGTGGAGACTGCTAGTTCATGGAGGACCCTACCTGAGAACGGAATTAACGGGTAACGCGGACTGACGAGATGATCGCGGCGGGCTGTGTATGCTGCAAATCACTGGAAACAGCAAGCTCCTCAGCGTGGTTAACACGAAGGAGGCTTCACGGAGGCTACTGGAAGGAGTAATGACCATGCTTCGCGACGACGACCTGGGTATCGGGCTGCCCTTCTGAGTGGTATCAATTGATGGAGGTCTGGGGGGAACGTCCTCGATAGCGACCGGAAATACAGATCTACATATCGAATTCCCATACATTACGCCGTTGGAGGTCACATTTAGCGGGGTTGGCGCTTGTTGGGATGCTGCCGGACCGCAAGAAAAGCTCAAGTGAATAACTTGCTGTGCTGGAAGTGAGCATCATGCTACGCACGTGTGGATATTTAGTCTGGCCCAGCCCGCCACGACAGTTACCCTCCATTACTCTCGTCCTTGATGCACACTGCAGTGGCCAACTCCATGTCGAGAATGCAATCCGGAGTTACGGTAGCATCTCGGAGTTTCACCCAGAGGGCTCGGAATTTGTTCCCCGACCCTTGGAATTAATTCCGATGTCGATGTGCTTACTAATTACGGTACTATAAATTTTCTGCACCGTTCTTTTCCACCTCAGTGACTACTTCATACACTGAGGTGAGTATAGCTAGATTCCTGCTTGTTTCTTGGTACTGATGTAGTGTAGAAACTCATACCTTCGTTAGGTACTAATATAGTGACTACTTCGTACACTGAGAAACTCATACCTTCGTTAGGTTATGAGCCCCGCTCTCGCACTCTAATTTCGAAAGAGTTAATACGCAGCAACAATACCCACTATGGCAAAAGACGATCATTCCTTACAAGTCCCAACCCTAAATGTGGATGGAAGCAACTGGCTATACTACAAGGCTCAGGTTGAATGGGCTGTCAGCTCGAAAGGGCTGATTGGACACCTGACCGGCTTGGATGTGAAACCAGAGGACCCTTCAGCAGGGAAAGATGCCTCCTGGAAGCCCACAGCCATGGAGCAAAAACTTGTCAGCAAATACCCAGAAAAACTGCAGCAATGGGCTAAGGATGACGGATACGTCAAGCAAGTGATCGCTGTGTCACTCCCGGAATCTCTATTCCTTTGAGTCCTGAAGGAAGAGACTGCAAAGAGTGTGTGGGGTGTCCTCACCAATCTTTTCCAAAAACTGCTCTCGTGTTGTCACAATTGACCTTCGGAGAAAACTCCAAGAATCCCACTGTTTGGAAAAAGGCGATGTCTGCACTCACTTCGACAAGATGCGTGCACTGCGCGAACAACTTGCCGCACTTGGACAGTCAATCACAGACGACAACTTTGCAGCCATCATCCTCAGTTCACTTCCCGCTTCTTACGACTCCAACCTCGCAGCTATGACATCTTTGGCCTTAGTCATGCAAAAGGACCTATCTCCAGACTTCATAATCAAAGTAATTTCTGATGAATATGATAGGCGCCAAACACGGATGAAGAGAGGCAACTCTGGAAACTCCGGAAATTCCAAAGATGTGGCTTACTCAGCAAAGGACGGAAAGAAGTCCACTTGTGAAAACTGCAGAAAGAAAGGTCATACGAAAGACCAATGCTGGGAAGAGGGTGGTGGAAAAGCTGGGCAAGCGCCCAAGTGGTTCCAGAACAAGGGAAAAGGGAAAAAGAAGGAGAAAGGTACCGGAAAAGCGGCCACTGCGGCCAGTGCATCAGCCAGCTCGAGTGTGCAGACCAGCGCTGACTCGGAACCTGA